>OX328123.1:64814027-65196736 GCA_946811695.1 Gonocerus acuteangulatus
CGATGAAATGTAGGGTGAAAGTGAAAGGTATATTAATATTTCTTTTTTTTTTCTCTCTCTTTTACTTTATAAAGGCTCGAATGTCTATAGGAATAAATGAAGTATAATCAATTTGAGTTTCCTGTGGTATGCAAATTACCTGTAGAATTCAATACAGCCTAATACCAGAACGGCAGACCATCCCTACCGCCAGATGGAATTCCTCTCACAGAAGAATTATTCATAATTATCGCCTCAACTGTACCAAAACCAAATCTTGCTGTATTAATCTCATTTAGTAACCTGTAACCATTATTCAGTTATCTTTCACTTGGGAGATAGTATTCTTACAAAGATAGTAGTAGATAGTATTCTTAGTACTTAGTATTCTTAGTATTTCTTTTAAAGTATTATATAATATATATATATATATATACTAATATATATATATTATATATATATAATATAATATAGGGGAAGGTGTGGGTGTTGTACCTCGGACTATATTGTACCATTGACCCCCCTAGTCTGTGGCGCTATGTAGAAACAGTTTATAAAGTTTTGCGTAATAAGAGTTTAGCTCCTTCACCTGAAGGGCTAGTGTAAACTACTTTGGATTATTCATGTCAAAGAGGATTCTTTCAAAAAACACATCCATTTCTATTGAAAAAATGTATTTATTCATAATGTTTTGCTTCATAATATTATGCCTTTGTTGATAGAAATAATTTTACATTGTAGCTATTACAGCTATGACCATACTTTAACTACTTTGACAATGCTACAATTTTTTTAAAAGTTAGTTAATATTTTTTGCTTCAATTGTTCATAAAAAAATTAAATAAGTTCAAAATGACTTTCTCAATCCTCAGTGTAGCAGGTCAAACATATTTCCCCTTATCGTTACACCTCAAGTTGTAAGGCCTCATCCAAAAGTGCAGGCAAGGAAAATGTCAAATAGGGGCCGGCCTAAAGGGAAACCTCGTATCCTGATAGATACCTTTAAAAGTTAATTATTGAAGCTAAAAAATAGCAAAAGCACCACCCTAAACGCCACCATATACAAATAAAACCCTGCCTACAAAAAATAGTACATAAAAAAAAAAAAAAAAAAATCGTTCTAATGAAAGTACAGAATCAGATACTGACACCAACATTTCTTCAGGAGAAACTGACGTTGATATGTCTGATAAATGTCGTGAGTTAGATGAACATAAAAAATTTGATTAAGATGGATCGGAAAACGGAAATTTTATTCATGTCAAAATTAAAAGTAAAAAGACTATTTTGTCACAGAGATCTGTAGTGTTAAATATCCAATGTTAAGGATCCATTATTTAAGAAAAATAAGTTTACAAGACAAGATGAAAATTTGTATTATATTGATATTGAAGACATTCCGGCTAAACTTTCATACACTGCTATTGCTAGTGGATCTACTCGACAGTTAGAACGTATGTAATTTGGAGTGGATTTTTGAGGACATAAAGCTGGATAATATACTATCAATAATAGCTTTTTTAATATGCTTACATTGGTGCCCTGCGTATTTTAAACTTACAATTATTTACAATATTACTGAATACATTTTTTTTCTGCACTGCTGTGTTGATTTTATCCGTAGTCAGAGGTACATTTTATACGCAGTCAGAGGTACAACAACCCACGGTCAAAGGTACTTATAACGGATATAATTTATTGAAGCTTTTTTGTGTAATGTATCAGAAAGAATAAAGCATAAGAAATTAATATCTTGGTGTTGGACAGAGTTTATAATTTCTCTCTAAAACCCAGCGATATGACTTAAAAAAAAAAAAAAAAAAAAAAAAAAAAAAAAAAAATCTAATAAATAAACAGCGATAGGTACGTCTGCTAGTTTTATAATAACATCGTATTTGTAAACTTGAGAATGCGCAATTATCCTTAATGAAGAAGTATAATGGAAATTTAGACGCGCCTGTCGTAATTGACCTGTCGTAAGCTGTCGCTTTTAAGCATACGTGCTATGGGTTTCCGCTCGCTACGCTTGCTCAAAAAGATGTCAAAACCCTAGTCAATCCGACTCGCAGAATTTAATAGAATGCTATTAATTTCTGCGAGTTGGATTAACTATGGTTTTGATATCTTCTTGAGCGAGCGTAGCTAGCGGAAACGCATAGCACGTATACCCAAAAGTCATCCTAGGCATTCTTCTAATTCTCCTAGACATCATCAGACGCGATGTTCATGGATATAAATCCGCAATCGCACCGCCGCGGCGGTGTTATATGTAGGAGCTTGTAGGAGTAACTACCGGCGGCTAGGAGCTTGTAGGAGTAACTACCAGCGCGCCGGTAGTTACTCCTACAAGCTACAAATCCTGTCTTTCATACTTTGCCTAAAGCACAGCAGGCATTCTATAGTATGCCTAGGCAATGTATGAAATAAGCTTTATTTCATACATTGCCGGCTGGATTTAGGCATTCTATAGAATGCCTGATTATATACTTTGCCGGTATATATATATATATATATATATATATATATATATATATATATATATATATATATATATATATATATATATAAATCACGTGTCTGTCTGTTTCTCCGTTTGTCTTATACAAATCCACACCGTTCGACTGATTTTGACCAAACATGGTACATAGGTAGGTCTTGACCCGGGAAGTCTCGTAGGCTAGGTCAAAAAAGTCTTTCAGCTGTCTGCCTGTATGTTTGTTCCTTATACAAATCCAGACCGTTCGACTGATTTTGACCAAACTTAGCACACTGGTAGATCTTGATCCGGGGCATGTCGCAGAGTAAGTCAAAAACGTCTACCACCTGTCTGTGTGTATGTTTGTTCCTTATACAAATCCACACTGTTTGACCGATATTGATCAATCTTGGCACAGAGTCAGAGTTTGTTGATACGGGGAGAGTCGTAGGCTAGGTTAAAATCGTCTAGGACTAACAGTTCGGAGGTCACGGGTTCGAAACTGTGAACTCGAACAGTTACAGATTTGTGTTATTAGATTTTAATACTACTTATTTGGCTTCTAATTTATTTTGGCTTTTCTAGATGCAGAATGTAGGTGTAGCATGGCACACCGGGTAACAGCTATTTATTTTTAAAAACAAATTTATCTGATGTTCTTCTAAAGAGGAATTGTTTTGATAATTAAAATGGCATTTGTGAAGTAAACAAAAACAATTATTGCTATTAGTTTGTCACAATAAATTGTTTTTACCCAATAATATACGTGGCTCTTCCACATAAGTGACAATCAACAATGATTAAAAATAAATTCCTGACAAATTACGAATTCAATTTCCTGCCATAATCAATTTCTGGCTCCGTGACTAATAACGTCCCTTCTTTTACAGTTTTGCGTAACGTGACACAAGTTATGGAGACCCTTAGCCTTATGAGAATTTCATGTAAAAATAGTTGCTTAATTATATAAAATGATTTCGAGTGATGTTACAGATTACATGAGCGAAATGAACGAATTTTGAAATTATATTCTGTGTTTTCTTTGCTAACACTAGCTCTGCCGAACTAGGTTTGTGGAGTAATTCGTAATCTAGGCTGCACGCCCTCCCATGAATTTTGATCTACGGGGATGAGGAACTTACGATCGCCCAAAGATAAACAGATCCTGTTAAACTTTCCTCACGTCCTTGTACGGCTTATATGATCGGCTTCCTCTGACAGGAATACTGGTTCTGTCAGAACTCAGGGAGTCAAGAAATTAATACGAAGGAATAAAGAAAAACTAACATACTTTTTAACAAACATAAATTTTGTAGAAAAGAAAAAAAATGGGTATGAAGGCACTGAATAAAACTGATTACACAAAATCTTAAAAATAATTATTATAAGCATTACAATGTTAATATTATGAAATAAAAAAGCAAAAACTAACAAAAAAAAGTAATAAATAATTAATTAATTTAATGTGATTTAAATCCCAGAGGGGAGGGTGATTTTGAATAACATGTATGTTGGTTGAGTTGTATTGATTCCAAGTTTCGGTGAATTGATGTGTGTGAAGGACATGTACGCTAAAGCAATTTTCGAGAGAGATATTTGGTACAGCAGTTTGCATGTGAGTACATCAATTCCATCGTATACAAACTCCAATACATGTTTTGACATTTCCATTTTCATATCAGTCCATCGTACTAAAGGAAAATACATAAAATCGGCAGCAAAAAATCCTTAAGGGGAGCAGAATCTATATATATAAAAATCACGTGTCTGCCTGTTTTTCTGTTTGTTTGTTCCTCATACAAATCCACACCGTTTGACCGATATTGACCAAACTTCGCACATAGATACGTCTTGATCCGGGAAATCTCGTAGTCTAGCTCAAAATCTTCTAGGATTCACAGTTCGGGAGTTACGCCTTCGAAAATGTCATTTATGAAGGAGTAAATTCTCCGAAATAGCCATTTTCTTCCAGTGTTGCAACTTCTTCAAAGAAGAACGGCAATATTGATGGAAATTAGCAAGCCAACAAAACTCTTTTTTTTTTTAAGTTTTACTTTCTTTTTGTTTTTGTTTTACTTTTTTTTAAGTTATACTTATTTTTAAAGTTTTATTGTAACTTCTTTTAAAGTTTTACCTATTCTCAAAATAGCCTTATATTCTCAGAATTTGGAGACAAATCATATTTCTGTTTAAGAAGTATATATCAAGTAAGAGAACACTGGGCTCCTAGATGTTATTCAGTTTTGCGACAGAATTAAGCTTGCAAATACATTTAAACGGTTTAAGTTTTTAACAAATCTTTTTTGAAACATTTCGTTAAAACTTTGTTTTAAAACATTTCAGTTTTAACCTTTGCTTGTTTAATTACAAATTACAATTTAAATTACATTACGTTTGCAAACGTGTGTATCAAACTTTTTTAACTTTGAACTTTTTTAAGTTTGAACATTTTTTAAGTCTACCTTTTAGCCTTTTAAGTCTATCTTAAAGTAATAAAAAGTACATATATCGTATAACATAAATTTATTTCTGTAGGACAACACTGGGCTTAGAAGCCATTTTTCTTTTGCTACAAAACATTTACGTTTTAAGCTTGAAAAATTTTTCTTTTTTAGCCTTAGTGTTTATATCTAACATTCATACATCTAACTTTTTAAGTTTCATGAAACTTTTTTAAGTGTCTGCAAACTTTTTAAGTTTTCAAACGTGCGTTAATCAAACTTCATAAAGTTTGCAAAAGTGTCTGTATCAAACTTTTTTAAGTTTGGTGTTTTTATTTATCTTATAGCCTTAAGTAAGTCAAGTAAGTAGAACTATAAGTTTAACTTCCATTCCCTTTGTTTACTATTTTTGTTACTATTCCATTTTATTGCTTATTAAAAACTATGCCTTTAATAATTAATTTATGCCTCCGTTTTATCACATGCATTTGCTTAGTAAAAGCTTGCAAATACATTTAAACGGTTTATGTTTTTAACAAATCTTTTTCGAAACATTTCGTTAAAACTGTGTTTTAAAACATTTCAGTTTTAACCTTTGTTTGTCTATTTTCATCTTTTAGTTATGCCATACATGGTGCTAATATAGAATATAGAAGTGTTTAATTGCTTGGAAAATTAACAAATAAGAGAATTAAAATTATGAGATGTGACAATGGTAAGGAATATTTAAATAGTATGATTTATGCTTTTACAAAGAATAAGAGTATCTAAATTAATCCATGCCCTCATATATTCACAAATTAAAGAGAACTGCTGACCAATTTTATAGAACAATTATGAATATATGTCATTGTTTACTGGCAGAATCTATTGTTGTAAAAAAGTTTTGGCCAAAAATTGTTTGTGGAGCAACTTATTTGAAAAATTGCACTTTAGCTAAAACCATTGAGAATAAAAAATCCTATAAAATATATTTGGAAAGAAACCAGATGTTTCTAAGTTACGTTTATATGGTAGTTGAGTAGTTCTTAGGAAACCAGAACAAATAACGACTTTAAAATGGAGTAAGAAGGTGAATAATTTGCATTTTAATCCGTTAAAGTGAAGCTCGGAAGTACTTTTGAATAATAAAATCATAGTCACTATTCATGTTGATGATGATGAATGGTTAATAGTTAGGTTAGTGGGAACTGATGAAAAATTTTAATGAAGAAAAGGAACCGGACTTGATTAATTTTTTAGATGAAAGCCTTGGATAAATACAAATGTATAGTTTTAAACAAAATAATACTTGGGATTTAGTTGAAAATAAGAAAGTTGTAAATGCAAAATGTTGAACAGTTGGACATAGAGACTGCATTCTTAAATGGTAAAATCAATTCGGAAGTGTATATTTGAGGAGATTGGTATCAAAGTTGGACTACTCCATTTTTTTCAATTGAAAAAAATAGAGTTGTCTAACATTTAAGTCAAATGAATATATTGGAGACATGCTTACAAACTCATTGTGTAAAGAAACATTTGAGAAATTCAGAAATATGTTAAATTTGATATTTTATATTTCATATATTGTTCGTACTTCCTACCTTAGGTAGGAACATTTTTGTCGGTTATACAATTTATAATGTGAAGTGATGTACATCTTGCTGTTTGTGTGTGTAATAAATGAATATGAACTTGACATGCTTTTATGAATCTCCCACACTTTTACTACTTTTAAATCATTTATTATCTCAACAATTTTAATTATAGAAAGGGTCAAAAGGCAAATTTAATTTTAAAAAATATGGTAGTAATACCCATTATGAATAACTTGCAGAAGGAATCAATTACATTCTCTTCTAGATTTGTACCAAAAATATTTACTTTATTATCATAAATTATTCCTCCAAGCCCTCAATCTTAGAACCTTTAAAAAAATATGTTCCATTAAGGAGAAGGCAGCAACCATGGAGTTTTATATCATTTTTATTGTTTCATAACATTTTGTCCATCGCAAGCCTAACTTAATTTCACTTTTAATATTTAAATTTATATCATTTTAATTTGCTGTCATGGAATTGTCTTTAAACCATTTCCTTCTTATTAAAATGAATTCTTTCATTTATCCCCCCCCAGGTGAATTGAATTTTCCATGCAATTTTCTATTAATCTAAATATGCCAAGCCTCTTTATTATTGACATATTTACACCCAACTGTTTTATTACATTTTTATATCTGCATTCTTTTGTCTGATATGTTTATATCATCTGACTACTCCATTATTTCAATACGCTTGCAATTTGACCACAATATTGTTGCAAAAAAAAAAAAAAAAGGCCACGAGGACCCTAAGTGGCAGATACTATAGAGGAATCTGATTCATGACTGTACAGCACACTAGGGAGATAGTGTGGTCAGTACTATGCTCCAGCCGCCTGATTTTCCCCTAGGCTGCTTCGACACCTCAAGCCGTTAGCACCCAGGGTATCCCCATTGGTAAATTTATTAAAGGCTGGGTTGGCCTAGGGACTGCCAGTGAGGCCAGATTCAACCCAAGAACGAAGACATTAGAAGAAAAAATCTTTATTGTTTGCTCGAGATTCGATCTCAGGTGCTCCAGTTAATTAGTCCAGTGCTCTACCACTGAGCTAACCTCGACCCCTCGCCAAATCAAATTAATCCCCCATTAATTTATTTAGTATAAGTCCTTATTGAAATTCCCAAATAGCTTTAATTCATTGTTGTCTATAGCTGCAACAAAAATATCTAAATTTGTTTTTCTTAGATACCCCTATTTCCTATGACAAAAGGGCTATCCTTAAAGAAGAGCTCATAAACCTTAAGATTTGAAAGAGAAGCTTTAATATAACGGAAAATGTCAACAACAAAATGTGGAAGTTTATTTGAAACAAAAAGTTTTTAATACTTTCCTTTTGGCTCAATTAACATAAATCCTGCATTAATTACTTTTTCAATCATAGAAAAAAAAACCTTAGTTACAGATTATTACATGAATAGGTATAGAACATAACATATTAATATTATATTTAAAAAAACAAAAACAATACAAATAAAGAATAGTTTCAGTTAGATTAAAACTTATAGCTAAGTAAGTATAACCTTAATTAAATGCTTCATTTTGTTGCTATTTTTAATATATATTTATATATGGACCACACATTATTTTTTTTTTTTTTTAAATTATACACAGGCAGTTTGGTTAGGATTTTCTTTAAAGTGGTACTACAATTACATGATTCTAGTATACTTTTTAAAATAAGGGTTAATTTATTTTCCACCCCACATTCAGTGAAAATTTTGAAAAATAATTTTTTTAACCGAGCTCTCAACTTATAAACTTACTTTCTCATAATTTTAACAAGTGTCATATAATCATTCATTTTAATATATAGTATAAAGTAGGATTACCATGACATGCTGGGTAACAGGTATTTAATACGAAACATGTGTAGCATGCCACACCCGGTAACACCTATTTAATATAAAGTAGGTGTAGCATGCCACACCGGGTAACAGCTAGTAGTAAATAAGAAATACATATAGAAAATTAGAAAATGTCGACGAAATCCAGAAATAAAGTATAAAACGCCCAACCTGATAATCATACTATAATCATTAAAATTGAATCCTTTTTATTTAATCTTATAAGATCAACTTTTAGGTTTTTAATATTAGCTTGCTTCCATATAATGGGTATTCCTGCGGCGATTCCAAAAACCTGGAAAAGAACATCTTAATATTTGAATTTCTAATTTCTTTCAATTTTTCTGGACAGTTTAATTTATAACTATGTATTTGACTTCTAAATGAATTTAAGTCTCCTTTATTGTTTGTTTATCGCTTGAATGTAATGTAAAGAGCAATCGAAAACTATTTCAGGAAACATGTGAGTATTTTTTGTTTTTCGTTTCTGAGGGAAAGTGTGTTTTTGATATAGAAAAAGAGAAAGCTGAGTTCGAAGCTGAGTCTAGTATGTCTGAAATGTTCAATAAAATGTTGAACCATGGATTAAAACACAGACGATAGGACGAGGCAGGATCCCGTAAATAGCTGGCAATCAAAAGGAAGGTGTGAAAACCGATTGTAAACCAGTGGGGCGAAAATAGTAGAGCACGTCCATTCATCAGGAACTAGGAATGTTGAAGAGAAATAGTAGAGCACGTCCATTCATCAGGAACTAGGAATGTTGAAGAGAAATAGTAGAGCACGTCCATTCATCAGGAACTAGGAATGTTGAAGAGAAATAGTAGAGCACGTCCATTCATCAGGAACTAGGAATGTTGAAGAGAAATAGTAGAGCACGTCCATTCATCAGGAACTAGGAATGTTGAAGAGAAATAGTAGAGCACGTCCATTCATCAGGAACTAGGAATGTTGAAGAGAAATAGTAGAGCACGTCCATTCATCAGGAACTAGGAATGTTGAAGAGAAATAGTAGAGCACGTCCATTCATCAGGAACTAGGAATGTTGAAGAGAAATAGTAGAGCACGTCCATTCATCAGGAACTAGGAATGTTGAAGAGAAATAGTAGAGCACGTCCATTCATCAGGAACTAGGAATGTTGAAGAGAAATAGTAGAGCACGTCCATTCATCAGGAACTAGGAATGTTGAAGAGAAATAGTAGAGCACGTCCATTCATCAGGAACTAGGAATGTTGAAGAGAAATAGTAGAGCACGTCCATTCATCAGGAACTAGGAATGTTGAAGAGAAATAGTAGAGCACGTCCATTCATCAGGAACTAGGAATGTTGAAGAGAAATAGTAGAGCACGTCCATTCATCAGGAACTAGGAATGTTGAAGAGAAATAGTAGAGCACGTCCATTCATCAGGAACTAGGAATGTTGAAGAGAAATAGTAGAGCACGTCCATTCATCAGGAACTAGGAATGTTGAAGAGAAATAGAGGATGCTACAAGTACTCGGACGAACAAGATAATCCTATTTAAACATTCTAATTGCTATATATTGTATGCAGCATTAACTAATATATAAAAATGTGCAAATTTATTATATACACTCTCCGAGAATCAAAGTGTGGTTAAGATTACTACTGTAGTCGTTTTCTGTTGCTTTCGAACATTCAAGCGAAAAAACAAAAAGAAATTCTTACGAAACTTTTTTGTATCACATTTATTAAGGGTCCGAATGGTTACTTTTGATTAACTACTCAATGATTTAAAACATATACATGAACTGAATTCATTAGTTAGAAAACTAGGTTTATCCACTTTTCCTGAAAACGATTCCGGATATTGCCTTGGAAATGGTTTTATTCCTATTTGTGCGCTACAGAACCTATACCAAATTGTGTTTGAAATCAAAATCTGCAAGCGCAACGATTTTGTTTGGGTGAATTTCACCCTAAAACTATGTTCCGGTGATCAGATTCTCCTGGTTAACGAAATCTATCTTTGAAATTAGACGAAAGATTTTTTTACCAAAATAAACATTATATGGAAGCTAGCTAAAATGGCACGGAATTTGATCTTATTTAATGATTATAATACGATCCTCATGTTAGTATCTCGAAATGATAGTATTTTATGGCTGCTAACTGAGAGGGGGAGGGTATTTTTTTAGAAAGCTGAGAAGAAGGCAAAACATATGAAAAAAAAATCGTTTCTTTTTTTTTTTTACTGTATTTCTGGATTTCTTCAGTACACATTAACGAGAAAATAATCGAATCACTGTCGATGTAGTTGTAATTCAATTTGAATCCCCACTTCCAGACAGTGACCATCCTTCCTTGCATCTTCAAAAATTAACCAGTCGTAGATATTCTAAAAAATGGCAAACTCTAAGATCGTCTTCTACTTTCTTCAAACATTGAGGTGGAGAGGGGTTAATAAAATCAAGTAAAAATTAAAAGCCAGAAAGTGAAAACATACTAGAACTCAAAAGAAAGAATAACAGAAGAGAATATCATTCTGAGAAGAAAGGAGAATGAAAATAATAATGAAATCTGGGCAGGCGTTAGCTTCCTTTTGTACACATTATCTTTATCTCTTAGAATGTCATTATTTTGTTATGTATGATTTCATTTTAAATGTGCAATTATAATTCTCCATTTCCTTTTTCTCTCATAATTACAGAGGCAATTAAATAAATTAAAAGGGGATGGATCATTTTTTGTATGTCAATGTTTATCACACACTATTTAAGAAAGAAACGCACAACCTTTGGAATTACATTTTTGTACATAGAATTCGCCATTAGTAGATTAAATATAAGCAAATTATTTAAAAAAATAGATTGCTTTTAGTGACAATTAATTTTCCCCCTGAATTTCACTAGAAATTCCTGAATCCCTGGAAGATTATACAATAAACCTTGTTTAAACTGATATATATATATATATATATATATATATATATATATATATATATATATATATTTATGTATATATATATAGGTATATATATATATATATATATATATATATATATATATATATATATATATATATATATGTATGTATGTATGTATGTATATATTGAAATTTTTTTCAAGCACAACCGAAATGTTTTACGGGGCTCATATTGTGTGTATTGTTCTTCAATGATTTATTTTATTTTATAGTTATAATAAATTATTTCTAATTTTATTTATTTTGCTTGATGTTTATTATTTATTTTGATAATTTCCTACTTCTCGGCCAGAGAAAAGGCCTCTGAGGTTAGAAACTAATTTCCAAAACTCAATTAAAAACTATAAGCTTTTGTAATTTTTTTAAAACTATTTTCAGATTAATGTTTCGTTTAGTTTATTTTTTATTAAAGAGAAGTAATCATACTTATATGTCATGAATTATATGCTATATGTTACTGTTCCGATTTTTGAGCAGGAAATTACTTAAATTCGACCAGGTTTATTTATTGTCGTCACTTTTGTATTGTTATATTTATTTCTAATTATTCACAACAGTATTTCATTTATATACGTTCATTCATAACCCAGGCACACACAAAAAATAAGTTGTATTTTCCAAAGACGCCGTACATATATTCTTATGTATTTCGACACGCTAAATCCGAACCCTGAGTCCGTTTTACCCCATCACGTCAGGTTTACCGGCATTTGAAGGTAAAATTTCGTATGGTCGTTAAAGAAGAAATAAATAGAGCTTCAATGGTTTTGAGGGACGCTGAATTAGAATCCAAGGTCTGTTTCTGCACATCGGTGCAAAATCAAGGTAATTTCACGGACAAATATGTTTATTTTGCAAGAAATGAATCTGCAGTCAATATTCTTTTTTTTGCAAAATGGACACATTTTTCCTTGAAATGACCTTGATTTTGTGCCGGTGAGGTGAAACAGACCTGTGATTCGAATTCAGCGACCCTCAAAACCACAAAAGCTCTCTTTATTTCTTAGTAAACGACTTCATACGTTTGACCTGCTAATGCTCCTAAACTTGACGTAATGGGGTAAAACGGACAACGAATTCGGATTCAGCGTGTCGAAATATATAAGAATTTATGTTGTCTTTGGAAAAGACGACTGTTTTTTATTTGTGTGCCTATGTAATTACTACATGCAGACCTTTTTTTTTTCAATTAATTGATGTTATGTGTAATGCCTAAGTTAGAGCCGGATTGTGGAGAAATGAATATTTTTTTGAAATCATTTTTCTAAAGTATAACCCTAATGTATTTGCAGTTTACTTTAGTAAATAATAGAAATAGAACAATGCAAAATTTTAAAATCAAACAAAATTTGATAAGAATAAAAAAGAATTATATTGAAATTATAAATAAAACAAACTGAGGTTATTTTAATGCTTTTCTAGAATCCAAGACCAGCACTCCTTATTTATTTTAGCAGTATTAGTAAAGGAAAACATTTCATGGGAACGTCAAAAGGAATTTCAAGAATTATATATAAAATTGAAGAAGTGAGAGAGAAGCACTATAGCTTTAAGCTGAGTTTGCCCACTTTGTGGAAAATATGAGTGGCTGAGACAATTAGAGCTTGTGCAAAGGGAAGACCCCTCCCCGTTGATAGTACTCGTCCTCAGCTGAGCCTTACACAAACCCCACCAAGGCTGCACTGAAAGGGCTCTGGAAGAGCAAACAGCTCCCTTTCAGCTCTACCTTTCCCCAAAACCACAAGAAGGCCTTTCCTTTTACAGATACAGACCTGAGCTATTTTTCGCTTTCGCATCGGTGTTTATTCGGATTTATGTCGGCCTCCTTTACCTTAAAAACATTACGAGTACCTGGAAAATACTCCGAGGGGAATTGGTGCTTCGTAGGTATGGATAAAAAAAAATAATTTCGATGAGATTATGTTATGGAAGCTAAAAAAGAGGATCGAGAGGTTTTGAGAGGCGGAAAGAGATGTATAACAACCAATAAAAAACAGACTTTTCTGACTAATTGGAGAACGATAAACCATGGGAGAATGTTTTATTTATTTTTGGTTTTAATTTAAGAAACTTATATAAAAAATTATTAAAACGATGTTGTTCATTTGAAAAATAAGTATATTTATTGTTTTGGTAAAACATGTAAGGATATTTAAAAAAATCACCAAAGAGCTCATTTCCCTATTTGTGATGATATACACAGGCTTCTTTCTTCCAGAAGTACGAAGACAAGGTATGGTTGGGATTCGGCTAGGAGAAAAAAAAGTCAGACATTCAGGAAGAAATCTGTATTGGACGTTTCGGCTGCACTTTGGCAGCCTTCTTCAGCTAAAAAATATATACAACTTATAAGTAAAAAAACAGGCAGAAATGAGCGTAGTTTATATATCATGACAATAAATTCGAACCAATCTTATTTTTAAACAATGAAAATTCGATCGATAGGTTGTAATTATAGAAAATGTGGTTTTCGGTAAGAAACAATTGCCAACGGTGTGAAAGTAAACAACATGTAGAAAGAAATAAGCAAACAGTACAAAAATTACAATTTTATATTATGAGAAAATAAATATATTCTATAAGTGAATACAATTTATAATAATCAATACACATATGCGTACCACTAGAGAATGCCTAGAGAGGAGGGAGGAAGGCCAGATTTCTTTCTGAAGGTCTGACGTTTTTTTTCTCCTACCCGAATCCCAACCATACCTTGTATCACCGCAACGGCTAACTATCTCCATCTCCACTATGTTCTTCCAGAAGTTTCCATTGAAAGTCTGATATTTATAATTATTAGTTATATTGGGAATTCAATTAAAGTTAATTGTATTCAAAGAGTGTCATATTGTCTGGTTTGTTTTAAAAATTCTAATGAGTTTTGTGTATAACAGCTGTCATCACTGAGCAAGTCAGTTAAGTTATCGGGCCTGTTAAAGTTTTGTCTAATGGAATATCTTACGAAAAAGTCCCATTTCCAGACATTCGCGCTCACATAAAGTCGAAGATGTGGATTTCCTGGCAAATAAGGGGCTACGAACAGAACAATAACAAACTAAGGTTTAACCCGATTGACTCATGGATATCTAATGACCAGAGAGTCACAGCCCATTTGCCAAACACGTGGGGTACTTATAACTGTCAAGTATACTTTTACTAAGTGACGAAATTATAAAGAACAAAGAGATGAACATCAGCTCCCTTCAAACTTCCAGGATATTCTTTGTAATAATTCCCTTTGAGTCAATTAATTAGTGGCCCTGCTCCGATATGGTGCCCGTTGGGTGGGGGTGGGTCTTCCGGTTGCGCGCCATGGCGTGTGCCCTCAGGACCAAAGGGTCCATCAGCTTTAGTCCAATTGATAGAGGGGTTTGACATTAACATTAATTCCCCCACAAGATTTTTTTTTCTAATATCCTTAGGTATGGTGTGAGTATGCTGAAACCAATTTGCCAGGGAGAACTTTTGGCAGGTGAAAAACCCCGAAATGTTAGCATTTTTTTCAGTTTTCTTCATTAATTTAAACCCCGTTGATTTTGGATAAAAACAATTCAAACAGTGAGTAGAGAACATTAAATCCTGCTTCAAATGAACTGGCCCAAGTCCAAATTCGGCCAGGTAAAAGTGCCCCGATCGCTAGCCAAAAAACAACACTTTTTTCCAATTTTGTGAAAAACTGTGGAATTAATCAAATCTTTTGATACACCCCTCCCTAAAAGTTAAAGAGCATCAATAACTAATTCCAAAAAGAATTGATGAATCCAAGCGTTAAAAGTAGGCTCACCACTGTTTATTGCAAAATTGGAAAAAGTGTTGTTTTTTGGCTAGCGATTGCGGCACTTTTACCTGGCCTTCGACCAGTTCTTTACTCACTATTTGAAGTGTTTTTATCCAAAATGAACGGGGTTTAAATTAATGAAAAAAACTGAAAAAAGTGCAAGGATTTCGCAGTTTTTCGCATGCGAAAAGTTTTCCCCCAGCTTTCGAGTTGGAAAAATTGGTTTCAGCATATCTAAGGATATTAGGAAAAAAATCTTGTGGGGGAATTAATGTTAGGTCGACCCCCTTTTGAAGCCTCTATATACTGTACTACTTGGAGGGTCTCGTCAGCCTGGTCTTACCGAACAGACCCTCGCCCACAAGCTCGGTGCATATAATATCTGCAGTTTACTGTAAACCCTCTTCGAGTGAGGAGCCTGCGATATCGGTGGGCGTGTCCTCGCCTGGTCGGGTCCTGTCGGTGGTGGTGGTGGTGGCGCTATCCATCACCCCATTCAAGGCATAAATGGTCCCTGTAGCTAACATGCCTTAAAAAAAAAAAAGAAAAAAAGTTTTGTCCAAGCCTGCATTCAGTTAGTAAGTGTTTTATAGTCAAGTTCTTGTTGCAATGCTGGCAGATAAGTGTGTCTTGTTTTGTAAATTGTTTAAGTTGTAAATATGAATTATGTTCCTCCTTTTTTTATTAGTTTTTTTACTTTAATTTATTCATCTTGTTTTAATTAAAGTTTGTATAGTTTAACATTGTAAATACGATAATTGTATAAGTTAAAACTATAAATATAAATTATAACCCTTTGTAAAACTATATCAGATTTTAAGTTCCATCACTCTTTATGTAGAATTAAACATACCGTATATGTAAAATCATCAAAAATGATATATCATCTATCAATGAAAATTTTTACCAGATGTAAAGCTCTTATCGCTAAAGGACCGAAAAGTCCATAAATAAATTTTCAAAAAAACCTGATATTTCAGTGACCTTCGTTAACTGGAGTTTGTTTTTCTTCCGAATCTCACGGCTTATTGACAGACTATGTTCCAACCACAAATGCGATTGGTTTCCAACATAAAGATTGGCAAACATAAACTTTGTTAGACAACATGTAGGTCACACGACAGAAGCCTGACCAAATCTACCTTCGCATTCTCAACGGTCAACGATCTCCTCTGACACAATATTGTTGTTTTGATAATTTTTTTTTTACCACCCCAACAAACTAAACTGTAAATTCGGATACTATGGATATACAAGAACCCATCATAACTAGTTGAAACCACATTTAACGTTTCCTATCCCTATTAATAACCTCCACCTGTTCTAAAAAAATGTTATTTGATGTAGGTTGCAGAAGAGGACGAGCTACAGACCCTCGCCCTTTCGGCGAGTACTCCTGTGACACGCCCTGGTCTCTCCTGCAATCCGCAGTCCAAGCCATGGGTCAGGAACATGGCGACAACCTCGAGTTCATATTGTGGACAGGGTAAGTGAGATTTACTTCTTATATGCGCTTTCTTTCTGAGATCTTGTATACTTTAATTAAGTACATCACCGCGAGTGTAATGACATATTAAATTAATGTTCTTAATAATTGAAAGTACTTTTAGAAATAAACTATTTTACGGAACGGTTGTATTTGTTTGTGGTATTTTTGGGCGAAAGAACCCCATGGTCGTCATCGCCCTACCGTGCAAACAGCTACACGAATTCACCGCATGCTCCTGAGTTTTATATATATATATATATATATATATATATATATATATATATATATATATATATATAAAACCGGTACTCTTTTATTTATTTATTATTATTTTTCTCATTTTATTTTTCCATCCATTTGCCTTTTCTAATTTTAGCTTTATTTTATTTTTTTTTATTTTTATATTTTATTTCATTTTTTTTCCCTTGGCACATTTAGTCTCCCTACTTCAACATTCATATTATTGCTTTATTAATCTTAAAGTAAGTTAACAAAATATAAATTAATCTAAAATTAAAAGTATACACTAAAAAAGTCTAAACAGCTAAAAAGGTTAATAAAAAAACCTAAGGTAACACAAAATATCACAGCAATGAGTTAAAAGGCAACTATAACTAAACAAGAGGTAACAAAAGTATCACAAGGAAAAAACAATTGGTTCTCTGAATAAAAAACTAAGAATAGATAAATAAATAGAAAAATAAAACAAATAAATAGAGATAAATAGAAAGATAAAATAAATAACTAGAACTTATGTATACCTATTATTCAAGGATATGAACTAAATAAAAACGTATACCATCACAGTTATTATATAAGACGATTAAGACCAGTTATTTTTAAAACTTTGAGCACCTTATCGACTGCTGCCGAATTTAACCAAGTGCCTCCTCCATCTTTCTGGGTATTCCAAGCCGTCGTAACACCGTTGTATACTTGCGGCATTCTTCAAGGATATGTTGTATACTGAGTAGTTTCCGACAGGTAGCGCATGGAGGTGGGTTTGTTCTAGACATGAGATAGGAGTGCGTGAGACGAGTATGACCAAGCCGGAGTCTCGCCAACAATACTTCTTCTCCTCGGTTTGATCTAGCCGATGACGCCCAAGGGAGGCAATCATTCTTCACCATCTTAAGCTTCGTAAAGTCTGCTTCGTTCCACATTTCCTGCCAGCGTTGTTTGATTGTCTTTAGCAGCGGCGAGGCGAGCTCGCTTGCCATGAGATTGGTGGGTGTTATGACTGGCATGTCATGTGCAGAGGACGCTGCCCTGTCTGCCATCTCATTCCCTTTTAACCCTCTATTCCCAGGGGTCCAGACAAGGTGCAAAGTTTTGCCTAAATCAAGCAGCATGGAGTATTGCAACAGTTTGATGATCCCTGGATTGTCACTGTACTGTTCTATATTCCAATGAAAACCAAAAATAACTAATAATTTTAACAGACTGATTAGTAAACTCATATTTACACCTCCGAAGACCCTATAACGTATACTTATTTTGATTTTGTTTTCTACTTGTTTTCCCTGCTCATTTTATTTTTCCATTCTCTTCGTTACGAATAACCATTGTAAATGCGAAAATCATCCAAGATCAAATTAATAATATATAAATCACACATCTGTAATACTTTATTATATTTATACCTCTATAATCTATCTATGTAAAACTTCATCATATTTAAAGGTGAATTATCTATCTATGTCAAATTCTATCATTTGTAATGTGCACTATCAAATATCTATGTCAAATTATTGACCTATTTTTGTTATTTAATATTTTTATTTTATTAATATTTAACTTAAAAAATGTAATACACTAAAAGAAACTGTCCAAATAGATTAAAAGTTTCTTTCTGAAAAAATAATCAGAGCACCGAGCTCACGGATTTTGAGAATTTGTGCTTCTCTTCTCCTTTTTTTTTTTTTTTTTTTTTTTTTTTTTTGAGCCTGACAGATCAAGGTACAATGGCAAAGTGCATGTCTAGTTTGTGTTTATAAATATTAAAGATGTATTTATTGTGGTTATTGTTAATAAATATTATTCAACGCAAGTAATACATAGCATGCTAATGTGCCATAATTGTTACTCCATTTTCTACTTCGAACAAATGCGATCCCATCCCGCTAACTATAGTCCCTATTCTCATAATTTTGAAGCTTGAGGAGCGGGCTGTAAAATCGAGATAGTATTGCAAAGAGAGAGAGTAGGGAAGGAAAAAACGGTGGAAGGGAGAGCTGGAAGGGGTAAGATACTTCTTTCAGGAAAATTTATGGCTAACATGGGAAAAGAGGTTACTGGGTATGTAGTTGGGAAAGGGGCATTCTTCATTCTCTTAGAGCCCACATCTTATAAAACTGCAAGCCACTGATTATTTTATAAATACGCTCATATATATATATATATATATATATATATATATATATATATATATATATATAGAGAGAGAGAGAGAGAGAAGATGAAGAAAAAAAATTGTATTTTTGAATGTATCAATTTACATTGTGGAGGTTATCATGTCTTGAAATAAAAATGTATTCTTAATATGAATGAATGAATGAATATAGCCTTTATTTACGATAATAAATTAAACTTATTGACAATTTCAGATATTAATATAAGTAGTAAAAGTAAAAAATATATAAAAAAAGGTAAAAGTAAAATAAAGATATATAGATATTAATAGAATTTGTTCCTTTACAAAATTAGAAAAACATTTTACAAATATGTAACAAACAAAACAAACAAGTATCTTTTCCTATTTTAAGTATTTATTTATTATCGTAGGGCCTCCCAAAAAATGTTTTTGGGGTAATGGTCTAAACTTCCCGCGGTGACCTAGTCCTACCGGGAAGTGGAGTTCTCCCTTTGGTTTGTCCAAATGTCTTTCCATATTCTCCTGTCTCTGGCGTTTCTCATCCACGCTGCACCAGCCTTGTTCCGCATGTAATCAGACCATCTCTTCCTCTGTCTGCCTCTTCTTCTTTTCCTTCCATAGGGTATCCATTCTGTGGTCAGCATTGCCCATCTATTTTCCGCCTGTTGAGCCACATGTCCTGCCCAAGTCCATTTGATATTTTGGGCTTGCTCCAGGACATCCTTCATGCCAGTTTGGCTCCTTATTTCCTGACTCCTGATCCGCTGTTTCCTACTTATGTACAAAATACACTTCTCTATAGAGCGTTGCCATATTTGCATTTTCTTTTCTTCTGATTTTGTAGGTCCCCAGGTTTGACAACCATAACGTATAGTACCACTGGCATTATACATTGCTCGAAAACTTTCCTTTTCCATTCCAAACTGTACTGCCCCTTTATTATGAATTTCAATGACCAGAACTTTTTCCAACCTTGACATATTCTTCTTTGAATTTCTTTTGAAGTGCTATTATGGAAGGAAACCAATTGGCCTAGGTAGATAAACTCTTCCGTGTATTGCAGCCTATTGTCCTCTATTATTATTTCTACCTTCTTTTGGTTTGTCATAAGTTTTGTTTTCTCGAAATTTAGTTTCAGGCCCACTTTTTGACACTCTTTGAGGAATTGATCCAACATTATTATTATTAAGAAAAAAAAAATAAAATGTATTCTTAATATATAAAATTATAAATAAGGAATAATCAGTTAATAATAAATGACAATCTTCTTAAATAAAACAAACAGATTTTTAAACTAAAATTTATATAACTATTATTTTTCCTCTTTATGTACTACTTCGTTATATACATACGCACATCTTTTCTTTCTCCTCTCTTCATTTATTTAGTTCCTTACAATTAGTTCAGTTATTTACATTCCTTGTAATTATGATAATTATTTATTTAGTTTTAAGCACCCTATATTTCTAAATAGCCTGTCCCCATTGATTAGTCATTCATTTATAATAAAAGCTATTATTTTTAGTGAGTAAGTGATATAATAATAAATGTTGTTTAGTTTTTATATTGTGTCTATTGCTAGTATAGCCTTGATTTTATCCTCTTCCTGCATTGTGGGGTTCCAAGTACTGCTTGATAAAGGCGTTTCGGGGATCGTTGTACATAGGGCACTTGAGAAGGAAGCGTTTAATATCTTCTTTTTCCAACTTATTGCATATCGTACATAGTTCCTCCCCATTAATTGTGTAGACACTTCGCTCCCAATAAAATTTTATATTTTTTGGGTTGCAGAGTCTTATTTGTGAAATCATTCTTATTTTTTTTATATTTGTGCTTAGTTTTAAATATTTTTCTGTTTTGAATTCCGGTTTTATGCTTCGGTATATTGCTGAGTACGTAGAAGAGGAGGCTCTAGAGATGTCGGCTTGAATAAGGAAGTTCTCATATTCCTCAAGAAGAAATTTAGACATTTTCACTAGTGCCATGAGGTCGTTCTCGTCCCCACAGATGAATAAGGCATATTTCGTTAAGTATTTGTTTCAACTGTGATACCCAGTTGTAAGTCGGTCGGTTTTTCTGGGCTTTATCCAGCGCTAATAGTCTGTTAAAGCATTTT
Source organism: Gonocerus acuteangulatus (assembly GCA_946811695.1). Classification (NCBI taxonomy): domain Eukaryota; kingdom Metazoa; phylum Arthropoda; class Insecta; order Hemiptera; family Coreidae; genus Gonocerus; species Gonocerus acuteangulatus. The sequence continues at coordinate 64,835,054 of OX328123.1, forward strand.
TAGCGCGGTTCCTCCCTCCCCCATAGGGAGGAACCCCGCTTATAAGGTTGATACACTGAAACGATCCGGAAGTGCCGACTAGAAAATTTTGCGTTTCAGAACCCCTAGAAACCGAAAATAACGGTGGTTCAAATTTGTATATATATATATATGTATATATTTATTTATATATATATATATATATATATATATATATATATATATATATATATATTTGTCTGTTCGCTCTCTAAATAGAAGACGAATGGTCCGATTTTGATGAAATTTGGTACAAAAATCTGTCGTCCAATTTGAAAGGTCAAGTTCGTTAACCAGCAAAATCCGCCCACTGGAAGATGGCGTTTGGGGCGAAATTCGCGCAGAAAAAATCGTAACGCTTACGTTTTTGAGTTCATAAGCTTGTAAGTACTCGTTTTATAGGCTTCTTGGGCTAGGAAAACGAATGAAACTATTTTCAAGGCGATAGCTTTAACCGTTGTTGAGAAAATTGGAAAAATAGTTTTTGAATACCGTTTTTGGTTTGGGTACTTAGAATAACGGGATTCAGTTGAAACATTATCTGCATGTTCTACTTTCATTAAAACTAGTATGTTGAAAGTTATGTTACGTTTGAAGTTAAGGAAGGGTTAGAATAAAATATTTTATGAACAGACATGAAAAGTTTTGGAAACTTCGTATACTTTCATTAATATCTCGAACACGGTTGGGAAATCGTGGTAAGTGGATTGAAACTATTTGAAAGCTTACTAAATTTTCTACAAAAATGATTCTAAAACTATTTTTGATTAGGTTATGTCAATCGGAGAAATAAGTGCTTAAAACTTCAAATACGTCTGTTTTGTTCTTATGAACGGGTTTTTGTCGTTCTTTTTGTAATTTTTGTCTCTTTCCCTTGGTTTTTTATTGCTTTTTATTTTTGTAATTTCTTATGTTGTATTTGTAAGGAAAATGTATGTGTGTGTAAAACAGGATAGGTAAAATGAGACCAATTTTCTGTTGTCAGAAATAATAAAAAGTTTTGGGACCTTCGTATAATTTCTTAATATCTCGAAAACGGTTGAAAATCTTGGGAAGCGAAAGGTTACCATTCGAAAGCTTACTAAATGGTCTACAAGAAAGGTTTTAAAGAAAGTTTTGAATAAGCGATGTCAATCGGAGAAATAAGAGCTTAAAACTTTTAAGTAATTGATTTCGCTTATTCGAACTATTCTTTTTGTCTGTTTTATTCCTTGTTATTTTTAAATTGCTTATAGTCAGTTAATGTATTTGACAATAAAACAGATTAAGTAAAATAAGAAGATCAATTTATTGTTAGAAATGTAGCGTTTAAAGAGAGAGATCCCAAGGCTTTCCAAATGCCTCTGAGCGGAGGCCTTTCTGCCTGACTTATGGTATAGCTGACCCATACAGGTATGATTGTAAATCAACAAAGACCTTTCAAGACTGGTTTGTTTGAGATTTCATTTGGATAGCTGTTTGGCTATTGATCTAAACAAAGTAATAACTTTTTCTATTCTATGCCTTCATAAACACTAGAGATAAGAACGGAACCGCGCTAAGATGACGCAGTTCCTGCGAATCGGACTTTTTTTTGGTAATCTGGTGGCTGGCATACACAGAATCTTGGACCAACAGTTTAGCGATTTTTGAGTACTTGATGTTTTAAAGCAGTCCTTCCGCACTCCAGTCTTACCATATAACCCGGGGTCCTAGGGGAGGTGTAGGAGTTTCTTGAGAAATTGCACATGGAATGATTCGACAATATCCAAACACCTTAGACCCCAAACTTCACTTCCTTAGAGCACGACTGAAAGACACAGCGCTTCAAAAAGCTTAATTCTCGCATCCCAAGACTCACACTTTAGTTTTGCAAAAAGCGAGATAGTAGAAGCCATTGCCGAATTACCTTTCTTACACATGTCTCTTGCTGACTGTGTAAAGATCCCGGAGCTGTAGAGTGGAATTCCCAGGTAAGTGTAGTTTTTGGAGATAGACGTGTTTTGATCATCTATAGATACTCTGAGCTCTGCTACTCTTCCTCCCTTCCTAAAAACCAGTATATTTGATTTATTCGCATTTACTGTCATACGGTTGATCTTGCAATATTCCTCCAGTAGCCTAACCTTCCTCTTTGCACCTATGGGCGAGTATGTCAGAAGTATTAGATCGTCGGCATACAGAAGAAGCACCAAGTCAGTTTCTCCATCGATGTCAATACCCGATTCACCCTTACTTCTAAGAAAGCCTTCCAAGTCATCAATGAAAATAGAGAATAATGTTGGGGATAACCCGTCTCCCTGCGAACTCTTCGAGATGCAGGCACCGGTTCTGTCTTGTTAGCTCCAATTTTCAAAGAGATTTGCGCTTTAGAATAGAAATTTGCTATTACGCTTATGAATTTTCTACTGATGCCATACTCTCTAAGCTTGTAAAATAAAAGATTGTGGTCAATGAAATTTGCGAAAACCTTTCTCCTTGACAACCTAATATTGATAAGTATTGCTGAGATAAGCGTAAAAACCCCGTCAACACATCCTCTAATTTTTCTAAATCCGTTTAGCGACTCTTGAAATGGGCAACTATATTTTAGCACATCTGTAAGTCTATTGTTTAAGAGATTGCTGAACAACTTGGCTATTCTATTGATCAATGCGATTCCCCTGTAGTTATTCGGATTATCTGTGGGCCCCTTTTTATGTAGTATATTCATCATTATCTCGCCCCATTTATCTGGTATTTTCCCGGGCAAAAGAATATTATTAAACATACGAAGTAGATAATACTTGTAGCTTCTAGGAAAATTTTTGATAAATTCATTTGGTATTTCATCGGAGCTGGGAGATTTGTTGTTTTTTAAATTTTCTATGGAGCAAGTCAACTCATTTTATATATATATATATATCTATATACATATATATATATATATATATATATATATATATATATATATATATATATATATATATATATATATATATATATATATATATATATACTCATTCATACACTTCAACATATGTTTATGAAACGTACTATTCATGAAAAAGCATTAAGATAATATATATGCAGTGCACCATGAAAATTTCGTATGAAGTCGTTAATGAAGAAATAACTAGAGCTTCCAGGGGTTTTGAGGGACGCTGAATTCGAATCCGAGGTCTGTTTCAGCACATCGGTGCAAAATCAAGGTAATTTCAAATACAAATATGCTGATTTTGCAAGAAAACGCGCGTGGCCTCGCCAGCACAAACGCAAACAATCACACATTCACACTCAAACGCACACACTGAAGCAGGTAATCCCTAGTGTATTATCAGCGTCTTTGTAGTCTGTTATCAGGAATGTAGGTCACCGTAATGGTCTTTCTTAGGGTGTTATGACAGTTAGGGACCACGCTATTGATCACAGTTCCCTAAGGAAGAAGAGGGCCCTTGTCTCCCCTAAAATACTTCCTACAGGCTTAGGAATATATTACAATTTTACGGCACCTATTAAATTAAAATATATTATCTGGGGTCTTTGTGCATTAATTTGAATACACATTTCAAAATTTACTCTACCTTTGCATAGAAGCTTATGATAGATCATTCGGACGACAAATAGTGGTCCTGTAAAATGATTGTTTGCTGACTGATTAGCTATAACTTAAAAAGGTTATAGCGTTTCAGTATAAATAACATATATATATATATATATCTGTGACCTACAGGTTCTGAAACGAGAAATTTTCAAGTCAGCACTTTCAGGTTGCTAGTTAAGTTAATCTCGTAAGCGGAAATCTTATGGAGCGAGTAAGGAACCGCGTTAAAAGGGGATAGCTGGTAAACATGACCATTACTTGTAAATTTTGTGCACGACTTATTTCTGAATATCATTCTCCAGAACCCTACCCTTCGAATTAACATTGAGCATAGCGGAGTGGCATCATGAGCACCATATTAGTGGATCAAACGTAGGTTTTCCGGGACAGATTATATTTTACTGGGATGTTACTTAACAAAATAAGTCGTATTTCTCTTCGTATACTAAGAACCCTAAAATATGGATTTAATAAGTTATGCGAGTTGATTTATCTTTAAAAAACAGCCGCGAGATCCCAACCAAGTGAGGTGCAGAGTAGACAAATAAGGTACCAAGATAAACCTGGAGGCTGGAGAAATCCAGGCAGGTTCTGACCTATTTCCAAGATTCAAGCCATTCGAGAAGCTCGTCTTGCTTCTCTCATTAAAATGCATTACCTCAAGCTAGTCGCTGTTAACTTCAACTACCAACCCTGATTAAAGGTGGTTATCATAATGTTCTAATAAACAAATAAATTGATCTCAATATAAATATAAAACATTCGTGTTTTCTTACGTGCTCATGAAAACAAAGTATCCTTTGATGTTCTTGTCGATTATATGGTCGGCAGCAAACAGCCAACTGTAAGATTTGATCCGAGACATTTTGAAAAAAAAAAAAAAAACAATTAAAAAAATAATATTACACACACTCTCTCCAAATTAGGAAGAGCGAACGAGATGGGGTTCGTCGCTTTTTCCTGCGGAATTAAGCGAGCTAGGAAGCCGACGATCATCATAGAGTGAGTTGACAAACATTAAAGCCTTTGATGTTTGACGCGATTGTTAAAGAGTTGGCGGGAAACATAAAAGGCTTTGATTTATCACTAAAAAGACTTTGATCTATCGCTAAATAGTAAGAACCATTGGGCTATTAACGCCAGGCTAATTACAGGTTGCCACCCTTTTATAATACCGACAGCACCTGGTCGGTCACCCATTCAGGTACTGACCACGCCCGACGTTGCTTAACTTCGGTGATCTACGGGAACCGGTGCATTCAACGTGGCTATGGCCGTTGGCCCAACGTTCTTTTATTCTAAAACATCTACGCGGCCCGCGAACGTATTTGCACACTAAAATTTGGCCCAAAACATGACGAACGCTGCTCATTTATCTTCCAGCAAGATAGTAGACCTTGAAAAGTCACCCCAGACAAATGAAGAAAAAGGGCATAGAATTGTTAAATATTTCTTTTGTCCATCCATTCTATGATTGCGAAGACAAGGGATGGTTGGGATTCGGCTAGGAGAAAAAAACGCCAGACCTTGCAAGTCTGACGTTATTTTCTCCTAGCCGAATCCCAACCATACCTTGTCTTCGTATCACTGCAACGGATAAATATCTCCATCTCCATTCTACGTTTGTATTGTAAGCGCAGTTCGTTACCACAACCATTTATAGATTAACGTACTCCATTCTAGTTTTTTCTTATTGTTTTTGTAGAATCAACTGCTGGGATATCAATAGGTTGCCGTCCCTTGAAAGCCTCAACAGCGTTTTTCCAAGTGTTTTTCCATAAGGTCACCCGTCCATTCTGTATTGGTTCCAGGATGATCTATGGGACCGGTAGCCGAAATGTAAATTAATTTTTCATTGCCCCGATTTTACTAAACATATAAAACGTGGTCTAGTGGCTTGCGTTTTACATTCATAAGCGGGAGATGGTGGGTTCGATCCCCACCGGCGGCAGGAATTTTCTCATCTCAGGGCTCGTTGAGAAAATTCCTCGCTGCACCCTGGATGTGGCGCTAATGGCCCAGATTTGTCGATGCGCTGTTAAAAAAAAAAAAAAGAAAAAAAGAAAAACAACATATGAAACGTATTTCTTTTGAAAAGTACATTTATATACCAATTTGTAATGATGAAATTTTAAGGACCAAATAATGTTCATTTCAAAGCTTCTAAAATCAAATAAATAACTAAAAACATAATCTTGTAAATTTTAAAGAACCAATTTGATTATTTATTTATTTGAGGTCATCTAAGGCGGTGAGCCTAAATACATTTTTATTAATCCTTTGATGCATGATTTTTTCTTATCTCATAAAAAAAATCTGAGAGTAGAAATAGGCCTCAGGATAATGGGAAAAATACGGAAAAAAAATCATTGAGTTTTTTTTTCGAGAAATTTCTGAAGACCTAAATGACGCCTGTAGGCATCATTATGCGTAGAGGGAGGAATGTTTTTGTGAATGAACATGTATAAGCATTTACATTTATTCGAACATATAAAGAATTTATGAGTTAAAGTTTAAAAGAACTCTCTTTTCTTTTCATCAAAATCACAAATGGTAATCCTTGAAACATGATTTGCCTTTAGTTAAACACAAATAAAGTTCACATTTATCACAGTAACCACAAGTTTGGTTCTTGCAGTTTTCCATCCTGCATCTCATCTGAGATACATCAGGAAGTACATCCTCAATCAAATCTGAGAGGGACCATTCAAATCGTCACCATTTACCTCTAAAACATTGGCTGAAAATACGCCGAGGTTCAGAAAGAACATTGTCGTCGACATCTTCATCATCCGCACTATCATCTGCTGCAGTGATTATATGAAAAATCTGTTTCTCCTCTCCCCATTATCGATCAGATAATCAGATAATGGGATCCATCGCTCGGACCTCAGTACCAGATGCACGATGGTGCCCACAGGAAACATGAACAACCACAAAAATTGGCACAAAAAAAATAAAACTTCAATAAAACGAAGTTTCACTTCGTAAAATACACCACTAGTACTAAGGAGTACGATTTTGTTTAGGTCAGAATGGACGTTTTTAATAGTATTGTGGCCTTGTGAAACGGGTCCCCTCGGGGTCAGAAACGAGACTTCTGGTTTTGTCAACATTAACTTGTTTATTCTTTCTTGGGAACAAAGTTCAATGCTCAAAATCATCCAGTCACTTTGACACTTGTTGATGCTTACAAGGAACGTAATATAATTTGAAAAAATTCGACATTGTGCTCTGAGAGTGTAAAATATAATACGATGCCTGCAGGCATCACGATGCAACAAAGGGTTAAGTACTTCCTTTAAATAAAGTTGACATTCATTTTATAAAAACTTAAACTTAAATAAAATATAATCACTTATAAATAAAACACAATTTATTTTTCAACTAATAAAAGCCACTAAAAATAAAATAAATTAATCTATTGACATACAAAATTGATAGCTACTAAATAAATAGCGTAAGAAAGATTGACCAAATTGTTGTATATACATATACCATAGTGTTCTTTAAATAATTTAATCTACTGTACACGTAAGAGTTACCATCAGTAAGTAATTTTTGTAAACCTCTTCGTTTTTTTTTTATTTTATTTTTGTTTTTTTTTTACGGCGTATCTACAACTTGGCCATTAGCGCCGGGCTATCTATAGGTTGCCACCCTTTTATAATGCCAACAGCACTCGATCGGTCACCCATTCAGGTACTGAACACGCTCTATCTGATTTTAAAAACCTCTTCGTCTATCTGATTTTAAAAATTTGTACAGTACCAGTAACACGGCGCTAATGGCCTAAAAAAAAAAAAAAGAAAGTACTAATAACCTTCATGAAACGACCAGTAACTACTACCAAGACACATGATTATATAAAGTGAAACTTTCAATAAGAATACTATAACAAAAAAAAATGAGAATGTCCTAGCTCTATCAGTGATATCACTTACTATTTGTAGTCGAAGCAGAGACCAAGGACCAGATCGAAGGTGAATTCTCCTAGGAAAGTGGTTCTAGTGGAAATGGGTCAAGCAGGCACTCAGTGGCTCGATCACGTCTTACCAGACACTTTCCTCTGATTGCTGTTGCAACTCCAGAATGCCTGCTTTGTGCCTGTGGCATATCTCTGCTAACCTATCCTCTGATTAGGTAGAGCAGGAGACTGCCTTCTCTCGATTTTCTTGATCGCTTATGTCACGGCAAAGTTGTTATAACTTCGTCTGTTCCAACATTTCAGACATAGCGACTTCAGACAGCTCCAATGTTCCAAAGAGCACAGAATTAAAAAAAAAAGAAAAAAAAAATCGGACTCGCGGGAATTGCGTAATTTTAACGCGTTTGTATAACGCTCTGATCCCAAGTGTCATTTAGATAGCTTGGAATTAACAAAGCTCATATTTTGTGTAAAACCAACTACTCAAATTAAATCCTGGAGGAAAGATAGATTTTAGGCTCCACTAACATACAGTACCCGAAATTACTCACTCGGCCTCTTTAATTTCCGCTCGGAAAGATCTTTATACATGACAAAAAATTAGTGTATCTTCTGTGTGTGTGTTTATTTATTTATGTTATGTTTATGTGGCGTATCGATTTCTGAGCCATTGGCGCCGAAATCCAAGGGGCAGCGAGGAATTTTCTCAACAAGCCGTAAGATGTGAAAATTCCTGCCGTCGCACAGTGTAACGAAGTAGTGAGGATTATGGACAAAAATCATTAACCACTAGTTATTTTCAAATAAACATTTTTATTAATTCAAATCAACTCAAAACAAGGTAAAAATAGTATAATAATGCATAAAATACGGTTATAGTAATATTAATTGTAATATTAATAGAAATAATATAACAGGTAATAATATTATTAATAACAATATTATAAAATATACTATAACTGTAAGATATAATGTATTATTAGTATAGTAGTAAATTATACTTATAGTAATATTGCCATAGAATAATAATATTTTACCATTTTCTATGAAATTATTAAATAATTTCTTAATTCCGAGTCTGAATCGTTTCTGGATTCTTGAGAATGTAAACTCATTTCGAAACCAATATCTATTTGATTATTAATGTCATCCTCTATTATACATTCATTAATGTCTGGACTGATTTTGCTTTGCCTTTTTATATTTTTTCTCCATAAAGCAAACTCCAGGTCAAATCTCAGAAGAACCCGGCGCTTTTTCGATCTCTCAAACAACGCAGTAAACTCTTTTTTATGTCTGCTTCTAAGGAAGCCGGAAGGGCCATCAAGGTTTGAATATATTTTTCTTGATAAAAATGTCTTCCAAGTTGATATATTGTTTCAACCAGTATTTATATAAGAGTTTTTTTCTGCGGTTAACACGTTCCCACATTTTTCAGAAGATCAGAGGGTTTGTCAGGGACGCAGGGCTGCTCTAAGTGACCCAGCAGAGTGTCAGGGGCACAATAGATCTTTTAGGTCGAGTTGCTTTCCCCTCAAAAATAAGATAGGGGCCCTTAGTATATCTATCTATCTATCTATCTAAAAATAAAAATCTTTGGAATCGGCAAATTTCGGCAAACTAAATTTCCCTCAGTACATTATATTTGCCATAATGAGCCGTCTTCAAGATAGCGGTAATACCAACGCCTGTTACTTGTAATCAGGTAACAACAAAAAAATCATTAACGTAGTATTAGAAATTAATTAATAAAAAGTCAACCTCGCAGTAGTTGCATAAAATTCCTTTACAAATTAGGTATTGTATTGTATTGTACACCGCTTATATATATATATATATATATATATATATATATATATATATATATATATATATATATATATGTATATATATATATATATATATATATATATATATATATATATATCCGAGCTTAACCGATACAGGGTTAAGAAAGCGGTGTACAATACCTAACTCATTAGGCTCATTATGGGCGAGGCTCCTTCTTTACTCTTTGGCAGATTGACCTCTCTGAATCACAGTGTAACGTCCAATGGACAAAAACCTCACTTATAGTTTTCTTATATTTCATTTTTAATCCTCTAGCTAAGTTTAGAAACTATACAAGGAATTAAAATCGTAAAAAACTATTAAATATTAGTTTTATTTTGATCAACAAACACATCAGCAGTATTATAAACAAGGCAAAGTCTTCAAAACCTGTTTTATACCAACAATCAGTTTAAGCCTTCCTCATTGAAGATTGGACAGTGTTTTTATTAAGTCATCCGAAGGAAATTACGTCAAAACTATTCCTTTTTTATCTGATATAATTGATTATGGGTAATTAATCCCTTATTATTTATCCTGAATTATTCTTCATTGATCTTTGAAATTTTTCTTAAGTACAAAATGTTGATAGCAAAAAAACTTCATCTGAAAACATCCCAAGTTTTTTAGAGCTTATAGTTTACCTCAAATATAATGTACTGAGGGAAATTTAGTTTGCCGAAATTTGCCGATTCCAAAGATTTTTATTTTTAGATCCATCACATAATACAATTTATTTTTTCTTCTAAATTTGAAAAAATAAGGATAAATCCATGAAAACGGTATGAATCCTTGGGCAAACCATTCAATTTGATCTGCAGGATGCTACTAAAGAAATATTAAAAACACTACCAGTTAGGTCTTATATTTATGTAAAAAATGTGGGAACGTGTTAACCGCAGAAAAAAACTCTTATATAAATACTGGTTGAAACAATATATCAACGTGGAAGAATTTTTTTTCAAGAAAAATATATTCAAACCCTGATGGCCCTTCCGGCTTCCTTAGAAGCAGACATAAAAAAGAGTTTACTGCGTTGTTTGAGAGATCGAAAAAGCGCCAGGTTCTTCTGAGATTTGACCTGGAGTTTGCTTTATGGAGAAAAAATATAAAAAGGCAAAGCAAAATCAGTCCAGACATTAATGAATGTATAATAGAGGATGACATTAATAATCAAATAGATATTGGTTTCGAAATGAGTTTACATTCTCAAGAATCCAGAAACGATTCAGACTCGGAATTAAGAAATTATTTAATAATTTCATAGAAAATGGTAAAATATTATTATTCTATGGCAATATTACTATACGTATAATTTACTACTATACTAATAATACATATAAGATATATCTTTAAACGTTACATACTAATTTGATCGACTGAATATTCGTGAACAGTTCTAGAACACTAAGAAACTGTTGCTTTCGTTCTTTTTTGCGAGTAGAAAAAAAAGGCTTTTACTTCAATACGACCCTATTTGCACGTGCGATGTTTGACTTAGTACGGCCCAAAACAAATCAAACAGTTTACTCGCTATTCTGAGGCAAAAAGTTTACCTAAGGGAGGAACTCCAAGTTCAATTTGACTTTGGTCAAGTTGGAAACTCATCTCGTTGACCACTTCACCTCAAATACCGGGTAGTCCTTCTCCCTTCTCTATTGACTGCCTCTCCATCTCTTCAAATTGCTATAAAAGAAAAAATCTGATCAAAAGGAATCTTATGTTCCTATTGTGTCTGTTTAAATAGTAAAACAATGTAAATCTGAGTTCGAATTTAATCGTAACGTACTTACGTATAAATGGGGAAAAAAGAAATATGGAACATTTTTGTTACGTCTACTAAGGAACATCATCAAAAGTTACAATTTTTCATATTTCAGGAGATTGTCATTCAATATTTTAAAAAGATTCCTTCTTGGACCAAATTTGGAATAAGTATTCAGTTAATACTGGTCACATGTTGATTTGTTAAAATTTTCTAAACTATGGAATTCAGAATTTTAACAAAAAAAAAGTACATTTAAAGTGGAGCTTGACAATACATGTACGAACTGAGGGTAACCCTCCATTGTGCGAACTGAGTGTAATAACTCAAAGCAGAGTCAAGTAGTGTATCTCTATGCTCTGTTATGCGGTGGCTATAAGGCTGTGTCATATAGGAACGCTTAGAGGTAGCTCCAACTTTCAAAGTCTAGGAATGTGGGCTCCCGACCTAGAAGTTAGACATAACTTCTAGTCTTATACTAGTTGTAGTCATTGTCTTATACTAGTTGCAAACTTACAGTTTTGGGATTTCCGTTAAATAACTGGATAATAGTTGAGTAGTAGCTAGCACAACAGTAAATAGTAGATACTCCATCTAAACCGCTTGTATTAAATTCATTTTGTGTATGTATTCTTGAAACTTTTGATTTATGTTTCAACGTGTTGTTTGTTCATGTTTTAATAAGTATCAGGCTGTATCGTATGAAATGTCAATTTACTACTTCAAATGTCTTGAAACTGTCGTGGCTCTTACTCCGAGTTCTTTTGCATACTCCCTAGTGCTTTTTGAGGGACAAGCTTCAACCCTTTCTTTCAGGTGGTCATTGTCAAGCTTGTTTCTGGCCTTCCTCGCTGTCAAGGTCAAAATTTTTACTACGAAACCTGGAAAACCACCGGTAAACAGTTCGTTCATTCACCTTTCCCTCCCCGAACGCCGTGTTAATGTTCGTACACGCCTCAGCAGCGCTATGACCGAGCTTAAATTCATAACGAAAAATAATACGGATTTCTGTTGGTCATAATTTAAGTTTTATTTTTTTCTCAGAGGATCGTTCTCACAACACAGTACGCAAGTTACTGATTAAGTAATATGAATAAAAGAGCTTTAATTCTATATGAATAACTATGATGTTTGAAAATAATGAAATAAAAAAGGGAAAGGATTAAATCGCAAAGTAAACCAAACCGACATTTCATACGGTACAGCCTGAAACTAACATTTAAATTTGTCTTATTCTTTGTTTGATTGAATTAGAGCCAATTGCTGTAGTTGCGGAGTTATGAAGTAAATAAATGCTGAGATATGTAAATCAAAATGTATGGATATTCGAAAGTTTAACATCCTGTGTTTAAATAGTCAAATTTTTACCAGAAGACTTTTTTTCTTTTTTTCTTTTTCTTTTTCTTTTTTTCTTTTTTTTTTTTTTTTTGCAGCAAAAAATTTTCTCATCGAACCGTCAGATGAGAAAATTCCTGCCGCCGGTGGAACTGGAACCCACCATCTTCCGCAGGAGAATCTAATGAATTAGCCTCTATACCACGGGGAGACCCAAGAGCAGTTTTTTTTCTTTTTAGCGCAGTTCCTCTCTCCCTCCGTAGGGAGGAACCCCGCTTATAGGGTTGACCTCTTGACGCAATCCGGAATTGCCGATTAGAAAATTTTGAGTTTCAGAACCGCTAGAAAACTAAAATAATGGTGGTTCAAATTTGTATGTATATATATATATATATATATATATATATATATATATATATATATGCTAAATGTGTAGAACCTAAGTTGAAAACTAAGATGTTCTAGGTAGTTGGTAACAGATTATTCAGTCTTCAATTATTTCGTATTTTATATTACATTTTTGTCGTAGAAACGTTTCGGCTATAAGCCATTTTCAATCCAATTATCTGTATGATTTTGCATTATTTTTTTTATAAATTATAATCTTCAGATTATGTGCTTGTTTTGATATTATTTAGTTTGAGGAGGAAATTTCATGTTTTTAAATTGTATGGTTCGTGTCTCTATTCTTACATATCATCCATGTAATAACAGAGACACGAACCATACAATTTAAAAAAAATGAAATTTCCTCCTCAAACTAAATAATATCAAATTTACAAGCACATAATCTGAAGATTATAATTTATAAAAAAATGATGCAGAATCATAGACGTTTCCACAACAAAAATGTAATATAAAATACAAAATAATTGAAGTCTGAATAAGCTGTTACCCACTACCTATATTTATATGTATATATATATATTTATGTGTGTGTGTGTGTGTGTGTTCGCCGTCTAGCACAGCGAATAATGGTCCGATTTCGATGAAATTTGGCACAAAAATCTTTCGTCTAATTTGAAAGGTCAAGTTCGTTAACCAGCAGAATCCGGCCACCGGAACATTTCTTTTTTTTTTTTTCTTCTTTTATTACGGCGCATCAACAAATCGTGGCCATTAGCGCCATTTTCCTTAATATCTCGAAAACGGTTGGGAATCATGGTAAGCGAAAGATTACCATTGGAAAGTTTACTAAATGCTCTACAAAAAAGGATCCAAGGAAAGTTCTGATTAGGCGATGTCAATCGGAGAAATAAGTGCTTAAAACATTGAAGTAATTGATTTCGTTTATTCGAACGGTTCTTTTTGTCATATTTTTATTTCTTATTATTTTTTAATTGCTTATAGTAGGAGAATGTATTTGACAATAAAAAAGAATAATTAAAATGTGATAAAATAATATTGTTAGAAATATAGCTTTCCAAGAGAGAGATTCGATGACGCCTTCTGAATATTTTCAACAGCCTTTATGCTGATTTTTTTTTTTAAATTTAATTTCATTTATTTGAACAAAAACTGTTGTACTATAGTATAAGAACACAAGAAAATGTGAAATTTTTTTATATTTTTCAATGCATTGAAATGAATAAAATAAGTATCTCTGGAAGTGTATTTTGGCGTCTCGCGGGCCCGACCAGGTAAAGTACCCCTTTGAACAAAGGCCGAACGAAATATTATCTCATATTATAGACTTCTAGTATTGACCGTGTCACAAACTTCCTTGCCAACGTTTCGCTAGTCATACTGCCAGCTTCCTCAGGGCTTAGTCTTAGACGGTTAAGAATGGCAACATTGAAAAATCGGCGGTAGCAGAACATTTTTACAACACCAATCGTGCTATCCAATTCGACAAAGTAAGCATTCTGGCGAAAATAGAAAGTTACCGAGAACGGATCATCAGGTAAGTAATAGAAATAGTAAGGTGCCTGGAAAATTTCAACAAAGAAGATGGGTACAAGCTCAGAAAATTATGGCATCCGGTGATTAAACCTAGAGAAAAAAGAAAAATATACATATATAAAGTCCGATTCGCAGGAACTGCGTCATCTTAGCGCGTTTACAAACATCTCGAAGAAATGGAATAGATTAGCATCACAAATCACAGGAAACTGACAGTAGCCAAAATAAACAGAAGCGGATAATTCTTAATCTGTATAAACAATACAGCTCAACCGTCATAAAATTATGTACTAAAAACGTACATACTCTTCGACTACTGCTGAGAAGGCTCTATTCTAGACAAGCAAGCATTTTATGTATCTTGCTTTACTAGCAAATTCGTTTTACTGTTATAATCAACTGTAAATATGTGCTTCATGGCGAATAAAATTCCATTCTGTCGTGGGTTAAATATTTTTATAAAATAAGAAATAACGATAACTTCAGTTGGAGGCTATGAGGAAGGTTATATAGATAGGAGAATTCAAAACAAAGTACGTCATCATGATTAGCCAAAGGCATCTTGATTACCACAGCCACTCCAAACTTATTACCAATACCTTTCACCGTTTCTTAGCTTATTTTACTACAATACTAATTTTACTGACAAATGCAATTTAAAACAAGAAACAACCAATTAAAAATTGAGATAAACAAAGGGAAAACCCCTTTCAAAACAACAAAACAAACACTTTTTAAGTTTTAAGCGCTTATATCTCTGATTGACGTTGCCCCATCGAATATTGCTTCAGAACCTTTTTTGTAGAGAATTTAGTAAGCATTCGAATGGTCACATTCCACTTACGATTTCCCAACCGTTATCGAGATATTTACGAAAAATGTATGAAGATCCGAAAACGTTTTATGTCTATTAATAAAATATTTTTTTCACATACTTCCTTAAACTACATTAATTTCCAATATGTAAAAAATATTTCAATTGAATCCCGCGACTCTAAGTACCCACAAAAAATAATGACTTACAAAAACATTGATTCCACATTTCTCAAAAACGGTTACAGATATCGCCTTAAAAATGATTTCATTCGTTTTCCTATGTTAAGAAACTTATAAAACAAGTACCTGCAAGCATATAAACTCAAAGACGTAAGAGTTACGATTTTTTTGCACGAATTTCGCCCCAAACACTATCTTCCCGTGGGCGAATTCCGCTGGTTAACGAACTTGACCTTTCAAATTAGAAGACAGATTTTTGTACCAAATTTCATCAAAATCGGGCCATTTTTGACCTTGCTAGAGCGTTAACAGACAAGCATATATATATATATATATATATATATATATATATATATATATATATATATATATACACAAATTTGGGCCACCTATATTTTCGTGATCTATACGGTCTGAAACATGAAAGTTTCTAGTCGGCACAATTTCGGATTGCGTCGTGAGGTCAACCTCATAAGCGGGTTCTCCCTATGGAGGTAGGGAGGAACCGCGCTAAAACGATATTCAGTCAATCAACGATCCAGATGGAACCCACCAACCGGAATCAAGCAAGACCGGGACCAACCAATCGGGGACATGCACGAGCAGACTACGCCCGCGGATGAATAAAAATACAGGTATTTATACAGGACAACTAGAAGAACATCCTCATTCTCAGACTAAGCCCTGAGGAAGCTGGCGGTATGACTAGGGGAACGTCGGCAAGGAAGTTTTTGACACGGTCAATACCAGAAGACTATAATATGTGTAATGACTTGGACTGTGGAAGCCTACGAGTTAAAAATATTATCTGGTTCTATTTTAAGCTTTGCAAATGACAATAGAGATATGAACGGAACCGCTCTAAGTTGATGTAGTTCCTGTGAGTCGGACTTTTTGAAGCCCTTCATCAGGGCTACAGGGAGAAGATGACCTGATAAGTTTGGAAATCACGACATCTCTGATGTAAACTCCCTAAAGATTTGGATAGCCTTGAAAATAAAGCAGAAAATTTGGCAATACAAACCCATTGTTGTTGTTTTATTAACTAAGATATTTAAAAAGTAGGAAGCTTTGTATGTTTAACCTAAAATCGGGAGTAAAACGGGAAATATGTACCCCAATCTCACTTTGAGAAAATAGTGCTTAACGTTTCAAAAATATTCAGTGGCGGGGGCCGACCACAAAAGGATTTGTCATGTGACACACACATCAACCTTTATTGTGGTTATAAGACTGGTAAGTGTGCACAATTTCAGGTTTCTAACTCAACAGAATCAAAAGGTATTGAGTTTTGAGCGCTTTTTGACCACTGTGGAGCGAGGGCTTATCAGGATTTTTCGATTTTTTCATGCCTATCATCCTGCAAAATTTCAAGTTTCTACCTTTTTCGGAAGTGCCTTAAAATTTTGATGAGCGAGTTAGTGAGTTGTATAAAATTCCTATATTCCATCGCCTATATCTCAAAACCGCTTCAACGTAGAATTATAAAACTTTCTAATTTTACTCACATCTATTCGCATAATATCTGTGTAATATTAAATAACACCATATCATACGCTTCACACTCTCTTCTTCGAAATACAACGGGCAAGGAAAATTCCACCTTCCCTTGGTATCTCTTACTTAATTGGGTAAAAATTGCAAGTTCAAATTGCACAAATAAGTGAGATGGTATTATTAGGTTCTTGACAAGGTACTATGAGCCTAACGCTTGGCCCAATACTTATATCAACTTTCATAGCGAAACTGTTTTTGGGAGGGGCCTGGAACTAAGCCATTTATTTCAACGTTAGTTTTTTGGGGGATTTTGTTCAATTTCCGTAAACTGTACAACCCTATCATTTCTTTACCTTTGACGTCAATACGTTTCATCCCTAATACAATAAAGGCGCAAAATTACTTTTATAAAGACATTTCTTGAGTTCAGTTGATAGAGAAAAAATATGATTTGCCTTTGTGAATTTCACTTGAATGGATTGGTTCTTTTCCGTCGAATTTTCGTTGTTTTTCCATTTTTTTTCAGCTGTCCTCGATATCGAATGTTCCTTTTTCCTGCCCTAAGAATTATGGAGGAAATTCATTTTCAGGAATGGGCCTCTCCTGGATTGATGTTTTTCCCTTCCGCTCCGGTCTTTCCTTATAACCGTTTTTTAGGCAAGACCCAATCTCGCAGATAACCAGTTCTCCTTCAAAATAACCTGCCTAAGTTTGAATCACTATTCATAGACTTGCACGCGGAGACTGAGGAAGCAAAAGGAGGTAAAGTTAAAGATATGTATGTTTTGTAAATAAAAGAATCATTAATTTCATAAAATAGGAGATTAACATCAAATAAATTCAATCATTCAAGTTAGTCATTTTAGCGCGGTTTTTCCCTCCCTGTATAGGGAGGAACCCCGCTTATAAGATTGACCTCATGACGCAATCCGGAAGTGCCGACTAGAAAATGTTACGTTTCAGAACCCCTAGAGAACGAAAATAACAGTGGTTCATATATATATATATATATATATATATATATATATATATATATATATATATATGTGTATATATAATTTCTGCTGGTTGACCGTAAAACAGCCATACTTAATAGTGATTTCTTATAAAGAAGTAGGTAGGGCATTTTCAGTATTTGGCTTGCTTAGAAAAGTAACCCGCCGTAGACGGTGTTTGAACCCAGGTCTCCGGATTACTTGCAACAAAAACATTCAGCCACTGAAATGACCTTGTATTGTTATTCTTGGTTTATTTTGTAAAATGCGTAAAGATAAATTTGAATATACTTTCTAGTTTTTCTTTTGTTGTTTATTTGTAATCTGTGTTTTTCCTTATTTTCCTAAAATAATCTTCTCCTTCCGACTCTTGCTGTGATCTTAACGAGATCTTTCCTTTCTGACACAATCTGAGATCCATTTAAGTTGAGGCACCAGTCCGTTTTGTTTTCTCTGGGGGCTGCTTTTATTGCGTACTTTATACTTTAACTTGTAGGATAAATTTCATCGGACAGTACTTAGCCTTCTAAACTTGAAAGTTCCTTCATTGTTTGTTTCTAAGAGTTCCTTTTTGCATAAATACTCCCTATATTCCCCATTCCGTTGTTGTTTTTGTAAAATCTTATTACGTTAAAACTTATTTGTCATATTTCTTCTGTTGGAATTTTTCAAGGCTTATTAAATTCTCCGTTATCTTTCTTTACTTCTTTTTATACTTTAACTTCATTATTTTTTTGGGTTGTAAAAACAAACAAAATGTATAATAGAGAAGCCCAAATAGAAGTAAGTACTTCAACTTCACAGGTTTTCAACTCCATGTTCTATTCAGGTGTAATTTAGAATAAAATATATATATATATATATATATATATATATCATGCTGCGTGGAGAAAACAGATTAATTATTCATTTTTTATTTTTTTTTCCTCCAAGAAACCCGTAGAATATTCTCACTCAGTAAGCCTCTAAGTTTCTTTTCGGGAACTGGGAGGAAAAAAGACTTTTTTTTAAATTTATTTAAGTGGTTTTCTTTCCAACCTCAGTTCGGCGAACACCTGTTGATGAAATTCGGAAGTTATTGCTGCGAAAGACCATTTTAACCCTACGATCAAGAAAATAACGGTGAATCATTCTCTCTAGGTCTTCACCTTTAGGACCAAGCAGCCATTGCCAAAACTCAACCTCTTGGTTTTTCCTAGGTGGATTTCTCGTACTATAAAAAGGCGAACTTAACATTCTGTCCTGTAATGAAAGAGAAGACATTTAAAAAAATATATAAACATCCTTTTATTAGTATAGATACTCATTATATTATTGGAGAATTTATAAAAAAAGGACCTGTAAAAATATTAGGAACCATAAAAAATTTACTATTTTTTTCGCGCGAATTTCGCTCCAAAAACCATGTTCCGGTGGACGGGTTCTGCTGATAAACGAACTAGACCGTTGAAATTAGATGAAACATGTTCGTACTATGTTTCATAATAGTCGGACCATTTTTGAGAGTGTGAGAGTGACTGAACTGATATATATATATATATATATATATATATATATATATATATATATATATATATATATATATATAATACATATATATGCATACAAATTTCAACCACAATTATTTTTGTGATCTATGGGTTCTGAAACAGAGTTGGGAATAATCGGAATCATATGATTATTCTGTAATTACGACTGTAATGACAACATTTTTGTGTAATTACGACTATGATCACAGCTGCTTCTCTGATTTTTCCTGTATTTACTACTATTTTTCTGCGATTACAACTGTGATTACGAACGTAATCACATCTTTTCCTGTAATTACAACTGAAAAGGCTCAAAGACAACACACGTCAGAGCAGGATAATTGGAAAAATATTCACACAAAGATAATAAGAACCATATATATGATTATCTGGTATTACGGTAACTACCAATAAGAATCTGGTAACATGGGCGTATATAAGGGGGGGGGGGCTGAGGGGGCTGCAGCCCCCCGAAATTTTGATTTGATCGGTAAAAATTTCATAAAACCCTTAAAAATAAATTAAATAAGATCATTTAGTTCATAAAACATATTCTATTTAGGGTGTAATAGCGTTTAAGTTGGCTAAAACTCTTCCAAGGTCTAAATTGTTAGTACTCCATACATCGGAAATGAGCTCAGCCCCCCCCTCCCCCGAAATTTTCCCAGCCCCCTCCGAAATTATTTTCTATATATGCCCATGTCTGGTAATAGTATCCTAATTTATAAAAATAAAAGGCGTTGGGATTACAGTTGTAATTGCAGGAAAAGTTGGGATTACGCTCGTAATCTTAGATAGGTAATGATTAAGTTAGCAATCACAGAATGGTTATGTAATTACAGAAAAACAGCTGTGATTACAGGCATAATTACGGGGACATGTTGTGATTACGAGGGTGATTACAGAAAAATGTTGTCATTACAAGTGCAAGTGCAAATATAACCGAAGATGTGAGTACAAGTGTAATCGTAATCACGCTTATGATTGAGAATATAATCGTAATCGTAATCATATCTCCAGGGTCTGTGATTTTAATCATAAGCGTAATCATGATTAGTATTTTGTTTTTGTTTTGTTTTTTATTTGGGCGCCTCGACTACTTTGGTCATTGGCACTAAGATTAGTATTATGCCCAACCCTGTTCTGAAACATTAAATTCTCTATTAGGCATTTCCGGATTGTGTCATGAGGTTAACCTCATAAGCGGGTTTCCTCCCTATGGAGAGAGGGAGGAACCGCGCTAAAATAGTCCTATTTTTAAATTCATATAAATATAAAATTCGAACATTCATGATATGGTCTAACGGCCTAAATATATCATTATCCTAAGAATTATTTTGAAAGAAAAGAACGTTAATAAGAAGGACCCTTCTGTAATATTCTCCGTGCACGTTTCTCCAGGAAGAAGTGAATGAGATGAAAGTACTATATTACATCAGTAATGAAAAAGGGGTGGATAGGGAAAAATTCTAATTTAGAAACTGATTTAAAATTCCAGTCATGTTTGAAGGAATAAGAGGGAGCACAGAACCGTCCTGACAAAAGTTCTTTTGTGTTGTGACGAACATATCCTTGAAGTATGCTTCCGTCAGCAACGTGGGAAGGGAAACACACTCAGAATAACGTGCTGAAAATATCCCAAGCTGAGAACTCTATTCGGAGAACGTGATTATCTCGAAAATTAAAGAAAAGTTTTAGCATTACAAATTTTAATATTTGCTATTACTGTGTAGGCAAAGTTTTTAAGGGCATTATTTAATCCCTGCTTAAGCCTTTTAAAAGAGGCTTTGAACTTTAAGCTTAAGCTTTGAGGTTGAGCACTCGCATTCGGGGTCATGAGTTAACTCGAGCATACTCTGAAGGATGTTGTGGTATGCTTTTTCCAGGCGTTAGGAATAAGGCTTCCAGATAAACCATTGGGGCACTCATCCTGTACTAAATACAAACAAAAGCGAAAAGATTTGCATGGCCCTGTACCAAAATGTGCTTTCTGAAGATTAAAGATCAAGCAATAGTGCAGCATTAAACTACTCTAGAGAAAAAGTTGTCTTTGCTTTCTTTTTATTTTGATTTATTTATGATTTCGATTGATAGTCATATCTATATGCCCTTTTTTTCTTAAATATTATTGAAACACTCCGCTACTTAGGGGTTTTGTATAATGTTGAGTTTACTAATTTTTATTAAATTTATTTTAATTGCAACGTCCGCGTGTAGAGACATATAGAAAATTAGAGATATCTCAACGGTACCTCCGGTTTGCTTCATGAGGTTCCTCCCTATTGAGAGAGTGAAGAAACGCACTAGAATGGTTGGTTGGATGATTTTACAAACCCTGAAGAAATACGAGTAAGATATAGACTAGATAAAAAGGTAATCTATTCAGGCTGTTAAAACTTATCAGTGTCTTCTGGAATTTTCTACTCCTGTTACTCAAGATTCTATTTCTTCCTTACTCTAAGAAACAACCCTGCCGCAAATCGTTTCTAGGATCATTTTCCAAATGTTTGTGAAGTTTGGAGTGTAAAAGTAAAACTGAACAAATGAGGTTTCCACATACAAGGCAAGCCATTAGGCAAATGTTGGTGAAACTATATTTTTTCGAAAAAAGCTAGAAAGTTATGAATTGTTTTTTATTGAGCAACAATTAATTGAAACTTTCATTAATTATAAAACCTAGGTGAGTTTTACTAATAAAACTAATAATGCTGAAGTAACTACAATAAACCAAATTAACCAACCAAGTTTTGTAAAATGACGAATAATTAATAATTTCAAACAGCCATAGCCACAATGAATTCACCGCTTCTCATAGTTCAGCGAAGTTAAGCAGCATTGGGCGTGGACAGTATCTGAATGGGGGACCCTTTTCGTGCTGTTGGCAATTGAGAAGGGCCCGGCGCTAATATCCCAGTGTTTTGTATGCCGTCAAAAAATATAATAATTCAATATAAAATTTGAGATTTCTTTTAGTAAAATGAATACAGTTGGGTAAATATTTCATGACTGGTTTGGGCGAGACCATTTACAATTACTTTGGAAAATCCTTTTAATATTTGAAGAAAACTGCGGGGGAAGAACCAACATCAGCACCAATGCAAACATCGCCCAGTACTTCCACCAATGCTCAAACATTCGAAAATAATCCAAACCGTACCAGAGGCAAACAATTCAAGAAACGATTTTTCACTGGTGTGTAGGCGGATTAATTTCTAGTATTAAAAGGAGTACTTGTTTAAGGTAGATATATTATATATTTGTTAATTTAGATGATATAAATATCAGCGAAATAAAAAACAATGAATGTATTCGGCCAACGGCCATAGCCACGTTGAATATATATATATATATATATATATATATATATATATATATATATATATATATATTCTTTTAATTATTCCTATAAGAAGCATATCGTGTTCGAGATAGGGGAAACAGAAAAGAACAATCGCTGTTTGTACATTGATGGTATGATGAAAAATACTATTGGGGGCCTTTATTGGGCAATAGTACCAAAAAAAAAAAAAGATATTTACATTTTTTGCCTGTATGTCTGCTGTCTGTCAGATTAGATTATATTAAATTACGGTTTATTCAGACAACAACTTATGTGTTTTTTACGCCATTTGTTTGGTCTGACATTTAAAGTTTTATTTATTTCATTATTTTAACTTATATATGTATATATGCGCACATGTTATCTGCACACTCATACACCTACGTTTACATTTAGTATTTATCATACTCTCGTGTATATGTACATATATAAATTAGCGTAAATCTAACCTTCATTAAACAAACATGTACTTATTACTTCTATACATATATGTAATTATATATATATGTAATTATATATATATATATATGGATTTTTAAACTTTTTATATAAATATATACAATCTACATATACATTCACAAATAATTAATCTTAATTAAAGAAATACATTTTACTGTCTGTCAGACAGTCTATACATACTCTAGTAGGGGTTTAACAATCCCTAAGGGGTCAGCTTATGGGTGTATGCTATACGTCTAATATCGTGTATAGAGAAGCATTACTGTAAAGTCGATTTTTTTTTAAATACCTATACGACGGTGTTTATAATCCAAAATAAACCAAAAGACATATCCAAAAATTCTGTCCTAAGTCACTATCCACGCGGACGAAGTCGCGAGCACAGGTAGTAAAAAATAAGTATATTTAAGTATTTATTACCATTTATTTTTGTTTTAATGTTATTATAGTTTTCTCCGCTAGTGACACTTTTAATTATGCATAGTTGTCTTGCTCATGCAATGATATGTTTCAGAAAGCGTTCTTAAAAATTGAATAAATTAATTTTTGTAGAAACCTGGTATTTTAGTTTTCCTGTTTAATGTATACATATTATTATTACTGTTGTTTATATTTTGTTTACTTCTGCTAAAGATGGATGTATAAATATATTTTTACACAGGGTTAGTGTGCCCCATCAATGTGTTGGCTGACATTTTCTCATCAAAAGGTCGAGACGATGGCCTTTTTACTGACATCCTTTTATGGTTAGTTCAACATATTCTCATATAACAGGAACAATTATAGCGAAAAGGAATTTCATTAATAAAGCGATAAATAATAAAATGCAACATTCTGTGGGGAAATAAAAGCATAAGTCTTTCCTCATTAGGATGAAATGTGATAAATGTGTAAACTATTACTATTTAAATCTCTGATTTTAGAGAAACTTAAATTGTCGATTTCTTAGCAACAATCTTATTACTCATGCTGAACATTGTCATTTTTCGGGCAATGATGACCTCGCAGTTTTGTGCCCTTAAGCACAAGTAAACAAACAACATTGTCATTTTTCGGGCAATGATGACCTCGCAGTTTTTTGCCCTTAAGCACAAGTAAACAAACAACATTGTCATTTTCAATTAGTCATTGATCTAAACGGTGCTGATTGTAACTTTTTCTTCTACAGTAAATTTCATTTTTCTAAATACTTTAGCAGAATTTTCTATTTCTGTTATTGAATAATTTAATAATTCATTTCTCATCTACGATTTTAACGAAAAAAAAATTGAATATATTGTGCAGAGTTGTGTGCACCATTCCACGGTGAAAACATGATTTCATGTGACTTAAGTAGTCAAAGCTGCACGATATTGACGTTATTACAAATTTAAAAAATATTAATAGAAAATATAAAATCATATAAGAAATATTATAACAAAATATAAAATCATCCGCAATATTTTAACAATATATTTTTTTTTTTCAATTCATTTAATATTCCATTTTATAACACGATAATTCTACCGAATACTGTCCAGGAAGGCAGTTTATGCTGGTTAATGAGCTTGTCCTCTGAATAAATCACAGTATTTTTAAACCAAATTTCATCAAAATCGGACCATTTTCAAAATCGGACGAGCGCAAACAATCAAATATATATATATATATATATATATATATATATATATATATATATATATATATTGAAGTAAATTAATGTTGTTAATGTCATTCTCCTTGGTTATTCCGGTAATATAAAGTTACACGTGTTTTAATAAATAGTTAATTTATATTATTATAAATAATGTTTCCTAAGCTCATCTTCAGTGTTAATTTCTGTCTTTCTTGCAGACACGTAGTGTGTAAATGTCATATGATGTTTTTAAAAGTATTAGCAAGTATTGCATATACAATAAATTCTATAATTTGCGTAATTGAGGGATTATAACGAATATAGATAAAACCGATCTTTTAAAAAAACAAGTGGTAGCCACAAGAAATAAAAATTTGTCGGAAACAATGATTACCGAATAATATAAATATCTGCTCTGAAGGGTCAAAAGTTCATAGCTCATTTTATGTCACTATAAGTGAGATATGTTATTTTTCATCGATATTCCAGCGAAAACCTTGTACTGATGGTGGCTATACTCTATCCTTTCTAAAACAATTAGCACAAATGTCATGCATCCATATATGTCTGGTACGTTCAGCTAAAACAGTTGCAGAAAATCTACTCATACTTTTTTTTTTTGTTTTGCTGACTTGGTAATGACTGTTAGAATAACATATTATTTGAAGCGGCTAAAATTAGGCTAAATGCGTAGCACTAAGGGGATCTTGACATTTTACCAATTAACGAAAACAGGGAAGTTTTAATCATGATTATTCCAACCTTATTTCACTAGAGTGTATTATACATATATATTCTTAATGTATTGATTAAATGAAATTATTACATTATATATTATAGATACTACACTCTTGTGCTTATGATGAACTGGTTGTAAAATCAGCAAAACTGGTTGTAAAATCTTTTATGGAAAACTTTATATCATGTATGCAATAAATCGCTTTAATCTTCTTCGTATATCTCTCTTTCCTTGTCTTTCTACCTCTGTCTATCTAACAATGTATCGCTCTCTCTTCATCTCACTTCTCTGCTATTTCTCTCTCTCCCCCCCCGCCCTATATATATGTATATATATATATATATATATATATATATATATATATATCAAATATGAAATTAGGCGACGGACAGACTTATTTCATAGAAAACGTTGTACTTTTGGTTTTACGGTTGGAAAAATCAACCCAGAGTTCGGACGATTTCTGTAATTGACTATTGGAGCAAAAATATTCGTTATAAAAATGATGTAGTTCCAGATAATTGTTGTTAGTAATATTGCATTTTGTTAACATAAAATAATGTCCAGCCTGCGATATGCTTCATAAAGTGCAAGTAAACTGGTAGAAGAATATCAAGACATTTTTAGGCCTGCGGAAACCATTTGCATTGGTGAAACTCTGATGCCTTTTCAAAGAAGCCTAATAATGAAACAATACGTACCCCGAGAAGAATAAAAATATAGGATAAGTGTCTTGGAATTTTGTGTTGACCGGTGCTACAATTGTAACATAAAGATATATGCAAGAAAGGAAAAAGACGAAAATGAAATCAGTCCCTACTTCGATAGTAATGCATCTTTAGCAAAGAACCTGTTAAATTCTGGACGCACCTTGGTGACAGATAAGCTTTACACAAGTGTTGAACTTACAAAACTGCTGTAGGAGAATAATGCACATCTATTTATTAAAAAAAAATCAGTCCCGTAACAGGCCACGAGGGCCCTGAGAGGCAGATACTATAGAGGTATCTGATTCATGACAATACGGCACACTAGGGAGATAGTGTGGTCTGTACTATGCTCCGGCCGCCTGATTTTCCCCTTGGCTGCTTCGACTGCTGGAGTCATTAGCACCCAAGGTACCCATTATTAAATTTATTAAAGGCTGGGTTGGCCTTAGGACGGTCAGGGAGGCCGAATTCAACCCATGAACGAAGAGACTAGAAGAAAAAATCTTTAGTGCTTGCTCGGGATTTGAACTCAGGCCTCCAGCTTATTAGTCCAGTGCTCTACCATTGGGCTAACCTTGCCCCCAATACACATCTATTATGAAATGAAAATTTTTATTCTTATTCCAGGTCACAAGTCCCATAAGAATAATTTAATAATTTCCCATACGAATAATTTAATAATTTCCCATAGGAATAATTTAATAATTTATTCGGAACAAATTGTCGAGGAAATCCTAAAGCGGTGACAAATAAAAATCTGAAATAGGGAGATCTACTTACAGTGGAGAATGAAGGAGGTAAAAATGGTATTCGAACCTCCATCCCTCGCACGAGAATCTAAGGGCGTTAGCCACTAGACCACGGTGAGTCCTGAAAAGAGAAATGATCTTATTTTTTCAACAAAACACACATCCAAGACTGTAAACGTACAGAAGAGGTCTGGTGCCGTCAATTTTATTGTGGATTATAAATTTTTGTATACAAGAAAATCTTATTTTATTTCATACTGCTTCGTACTTTTTAGGGAAAGAAAATTATGTATGAGTGAAAACGTTGTTTTTAGAACTGTTGGGCCCAAAGTGCGACCACTCTACTGCTATAATTCATTTCTAAGCGGACACGGAGATTTAAGATAACTTTACAAGAATCGGACTCCGAAACCTGACCGAATCGATTCTTCACTTTCTCCAGAATGCACTACAAAGAAGTGTGAAGCTAGTAGAAAAATAAATGAAATCGTGTGGAGTGTAAATTGTTACAGATCCAAATAAAGGATTGAGCCGTCACCTGTCTAAAAGTACACAAGCCGTCACCTCGGGTCATGTTGACCCGAAAACAAAAACCTATATATTGAGTATAATAATAATTTAAAACGCACTGTTATAATAATAATAATAATAATAATAATAAAATATAAGTCATTTATGTAAAAAAAAAATAAGGACACAGGATGAAATTCAATTGAGGAAAAGGAAATCAAAAGTGAGGCGTTCTGCCAAAAAAAGTTATTTTATAAGGTTCAAAACAAAATAATATCACATGTTTACTAGCGTTCTTTGCATTTATTGTCGTTTTTTGCGCAAATATTAATTGAACGATTTTTGCAAACATATGGTTTTGATATCCCAAAAATATGTGGTACAAGTACACTTCTTACGTTAATGCTGGGGCCTTCCTGCCCTTCCTGGATTGGCTACAACTTGTAAACTATCTTCTATTGGTACAATAACTACCTCATTATCTTGTAGGTCAAATAGAGGTTCATCTTCATGTTTGTCAGTATTACAGAGGGGGGGGGGTAGAGTTACCTGCGTCAGTACCAGGAGTGATGAGCCGGGTTGCTGAGATAAGAACATTTGTTTATTTTTAAATTTATGTTTTTTAATATTGATTGTCAATTTCTTTCCTAAAAATCCTTGAAAATTTTGCTTGCCCTATCAAACATTCAAACTAAAAAATGAATCCTTCATTTCGTCCGACTCGGTTTCTCTGATGCCTTGAGGGCGCTTATAACGAGCACATGTTCTGATTAGATTGTTGGTATTTCTACCAAAATACCTCTGTTTCTAATATATTTAGACACACTTGTTCAGGTACAATCTTGATAAAAGTACTCATTTCGTAATGGAGAATACTCCAATATTGCACTAGAAAATGTACTACTTAGTTAAACAATAAATAATAAAAATTATATTTTAAAGCCATTGCAATTAATTATTTACTATTTGTTAATTACAAACTCACAAATGTAAAAATAATATTCAAATTTCAAATTATAATTACTTTAATTACACACTCAATTGCGTCAAAATCTATGACCATTGGTGTCACCTCGGGTCAAAACCCGTAAAATCTACATACAGAAGCCGTCATCTCGGACCAAAACCCGTAAAATCTTTTTTTTTTTTCTTTTTTTTTTAAATATATATATTTCTTTATTGATTATTACATCCTGTATATAAATACATCTGGTAATATGATATATGATATAATATGAAGCTTATGTTCTCAAGGCCTCCCAACTTTATCCTCGATTAACGCCAGAAAGACGCTCAGATGACGTTGAGAGGGGCCTACATAAGCTCCCTTCTGCTCCGACCAGTGGCTGGAGTTGAAGAGAGATTGGTGAGCCACAGAAAATTGTCTCGCTTGAACAAAGAGAAAGCCATTGCAAACACTTCACTTGGTCACAGCGGCAGATCTCTAGGCCAATGTCTTTTGAGTCGCCTCGGTGGAGAGAGTGAGTGGGTGACGCTTGATAGGGAGAGGACTTCAGGATTTTGATGAGTGGAAAGTATAGGATGGAAACGTTGGAATCTGGATAATACAACATCATTAACGAGTGGGATATTGAGGCCTTTATGAAGGTTGAGGTTGGGAACGTAGAAGGGAGCATTGACTATTGTTCTTAGGACCTTGGATTGGAATGTTTGAATTCGTCTGCTGTTCGATGTTTTCGCAGGTCCCCCGAGTTCTGAACTGTATGCCCAAATGGGTTGCAGTAGTGATTTGTAAATGATCAGTTTGTTTTCAGTACCGACTAAAATGTGATTTGCGGTTCAACAGTCTGTAGAGTTGTCCAAATCGTCTGTTAAGTTCTTGTCTTTTAAGTTTTTAGTGATGTTTCCATGTAAGTCGGGAGTCTAAGTGTAGTCCGAGGTAGCGAACTGTACCAGAAGAGGGTATTGGGACGTTATTGAAATGCACTCGTGGACAGCAACTGCGCCGAAGGGTGAAGGTGATGTGATGGCATTTTTCCTCATTCACCTTGATTCTCCATTTTTCCACCACTCTTGAATTTCATCCAAGTGGGACTGAAGATTCTGCGTCGCAGTGTTAGGATTTGGGTGAGATGCGAGGATAGCTGTATCATCTGCATAGGTTGCTAGAAGGGTGTCGGGACTTGTTGGAACATCGGCTGTCTACAGGGTGTAGAGCACAGGGCCCAGAACACTGCCCTGGGGAACTCCCGCTTCCACAGGATAATATTCTGAGTACTCAGACCCGAAAATGCATATTGGATAAGTAGGATCGCAGGTTCTCTTTTCTCAGCATTTTTAATCAAATGGCATTAGTTAATAGTAATAACATATTCATAAATGGGGTTTTTAGCCGTTTTGACCCGAGGTGGCGACTTGTTTATGTAGATTTTACGGTAACCCATCCATGTACTCGGCGTGGTTAGTACTTGGATGGGTGACCGTAAAATCTATATACCAAAGTCGTCACCTCGGGTCAATACGGCTAAAAACCCTACTTATGAATATGATATTACTATTAACTAATGCCATTTGATTAAACATACTGAGAAAAGAGATACGTAAAAGTCTGAAATTCTAATCTCCAATAGAAAATAAAATAACTAATAAACAGATATCACTTGGGTCAATATGACCCGAGGTGACGGCGTAAGGGTTGATTAATTATTTTCATAGAAAAAATGTCTCCGAAGTTGTAAATTTATTTACGACACAACCATCATCTATTTGAAAGTATCTGTGCGATTTCGAGTTTATTTAAGACCAGATAATATACCCTTTGGTAAAGATTATATTCTTATTACTCTAGAAGCATGTCAAAATATGGGTGCTTTATTTTCGACTTAATTAAATATTGTTTCATCATTGCTCCGCAATCTTTCAACCAAAAATAAAAAAACGTCCTCATTTACAAACACGCTGTGTTCTATCTATCCCGCATAAAACAGGAAATACGAGTTGATTAATATGACATTTGGATATCGATCGCTTCTCCAATTGACTGCCGTTAATTAATATCGAGGCTGGAAGCTTTCCGAACCAGCGCATTTTCCAAGGGCCACGCATAGAAATCCCGCCAATACCCAGGGCGCATGAAATCCACGGCATTTGTATTCGCCTATTTACTTTGCTCTCCACCGAAGCGAGGAGGGGAAAAACTCTCCTGATGAAATTCAGAAGGGGGTGGAGCTCCAAATAAAAGCTTAGCATGTTTTTTTTTCTTCTTTTGATTCGACGGTTCAACGCATAGAGCCAAGGCTTTGGTTTACTATATTTTCGTTTCCCGTTTTATTTTTTTTTTTTTTTTGAGTCCAAGACTATATAAATATTCGTGTATAAAGATAAATACTCCTAGACTGCAAACTGTTAAGTCCTATTATGTAGGTTGTTACTTTATCCTCGTTAGAAGCTCACGAACCCTACTTTTAAAAATAACTTTAGGAGCGTAAACTCGCCTAATATTTCCAAATTATCGGCTAATGAAAATTTTCATGAGTAAAATAAAGAAAAAAGGGATCATGAATAATTCTCAAAAAAATAAAATCCTTAACCTAGATATAATCGGGACCCCTATCAGGTCTGGTATATCTAGTGTTAATCTATGCTACGTCTGATCACTGAAATTACGTAACCAGGTAAGTACTTGGATGTAATGATTACTTAGGTCCTCTCTGTGATATACTTGGAGACGACCATGAATCAAGCCAGAGAGCGATGAGTTTTTTGAGAGCCCCTGAGCTATTTAATCAAATATAATAAGCAATTATTTACACAAAAAAAAAATTAAATATTAAAATATAAAACATTCCAGATCTTTAGTTTCAATATTAGTGTATTTTATTTTCAACAACTTATTTTTTTTTTTCATTATTATTTTTTCCTCTAATACATTTAGATTTACTTCAGTAAATTTCAATAGGCAACAATGACCCGTGTGGTTGAATTGCCTTATGAAAAAAAAAATGAAAAAATAAAATAAATAAATAAATATGACTTAGCCCTTAGAGCCCTGGACATAACATTAAAATGGATTAATTTCGTGTTAATAATGTTGATTTTTTTGTTTAAGTGATTAATTGCATATTGAGGTATAGTGTGGATTCATCGTATGGAACAGCACCTTTTTTGTTATATCCCGACATCCTTCTTTCCTTCTACCTAATAAAACCGATTTTTGGGCTGTTAAAGCGTTATTCGTTTTCGTTTTTAAGTCAGACATAATGAACAACTAAAAAAAAGTTTTGTCTTGTCTAGAGGCATAACAATAATCAATAAAAACATCACAACTGGTAGGTCACTTTATTTAAACTTGTTGACATCAAATCGGGTCTATCATGTGTACCCAGACTACGTATACACGGGGCCCCACAGACTAAGTTCTTCTACAAGGGCCATGTCAATAGTGAGATTAATGACTCAATTGCGTATTGTTGTTTATTATCAGTTGTTAAAATCGAAAGAATCCCAATATAAAATATCACTGTTTCTCTTGATATCTTGCACATATATATTAGTCACATAAAATAATCATATTTTAGGCAGATGTACTCTTTCGAAATTTACAGCTGGTATTCTGACATATAACTGTTTTCATTTCGGGGTGGCCCTTTTATTATAAGGTTCGCGTTTTCTACGATTTGGCCTTTAGTAGTTTTAGTGTTTCTGAAGAGGCAAGAGCTAACAACCGATCGATCAGAGCTAATGAAGTGGCTAAGTAATTAAAATGCTTTTTATATCTGTTCTTCTGTGTATATTAGTCCAATAAAATACTTTTTGGGAGGATTCGTCAAGCCTCTTTCGCAAGACAGATAAATAATTTGTGCAGCGCCCCACCCGTGAACACACCACCTAGCAATAATGCCCCAAGAGAGAACAACTACAATGCATAACCTTGTGCGGTTTTCTTCGACTAAAGCAAGAACTAATTAAGTGCTCCCTCTCTTACCGCTGATGTTTAAGCAGAAATGACGACAAGACTTAATTACGTTATAACCAAAGCTAGAATGTCTGAACTAACAATTTAAAATTTCTTTTAGAAACTTACCCAGCACATTAATGGGATTCCCAAAATATTAAACGTCAATAAAAGGATGTATTATTCCTTATTTCAGTGGAAATGATTTTTTTTCTTTATTTTTAGCAAAATTAAGTTGGAATAAAGTGGATGATGTATCCCACTTTTCAGATTTAAATGCTATATCCCTGCTTATATTCGTGTCGACCTGGGAAGTAACGGCTTATAAAATGTATATTAACGGTGCAACTGCATCTAGGCCATTTGCGACGGGCTATCCATAGGTCTCTACCCTTGTTAAATATCTTTGGTGGAGATGGGAATTCTTTCAGCGGGCCTATAAATGAAAGAACTCAACCTGCTGCATGCGCGACTCGCACCCACACCTCCCGCACGAGAATTTTTGGCGTACGCCACTAGACCATGAGGAAACACAGAATTTCTTGTTACTTCCAATACAATATGACTACTTTCTCATTTTACAAGTACAACAAATATATTTAAAATATGAAAAAAAAAATGGTTATATAGTGTTATTATATAGGATATTTCATGCGGTTAGTATTAAGTTTATTTTTTACATTACTGAAGTTACATTGTTTTCAAGTAGGTTTTTCTTTCTTTGGCAAAAATATCTGTGAGATAGTAGAGTTTCACCAATCCTCTATGTCTACATACGTAACATCGTCTCCTCTTATTGCGCTGTTACTTGAATACCATTCATTGAGAGAATATTTAGTATCTCTCAGTTTGCGCTTCCTTAGTAAAGTATACCAACTGACAATTCAGCAACAAATTTTAATATTTTTTTTTATTTTGTGATTTATTTTATAAACGAGTTTCAACAAAATGAACAACGTATTTAGTATTACCTTTGCTTGCAAAGTGCATAGTAATAAAGTCTTACTAATTATGAAAGAGTATAATCGTAACGCTTCTGCATCTTGATTTCCAAACGTACTTTACACAGGGGGAGTAATAAACACAAGGAACATCTTCTTTCTAAGGGTGTGTTTACACCTGACAGTTCCCGCAGGAAATATATCTCAGTTGTCGGATAGATAATTATCATAATTATTATATCCATCGCCTGAGATATATTTTCTGCGAGAAGTATCAGAAGTAAACGCACTCTTATTTCTCGTTATAGAAATATATATCTCAGACATAAATTGTTTGCAGTTCACATTAATTACAATTTCTGTCTAACATATCCTGCAATAACTATCAAATATAAACGTAGGTATTCTAATATTGTAGGCTAGTTATATAGATAATTGAATAGCATTTTAAATACTATACTTCACAACTGTCAAGTTTCCTCATGTGTTCATCCGAATTATATTTGCATTCGGGAGTTTAATCACTTTATCATGGAAGATTCCTTTGTTATGTACACATACGGTGCTCTTCAAGTCTGTATGACTCTCGACTTCAGGTCTGCAAGACACTCCGTCCAGTTCCTGTACACTTCTGGTCTGCAAGACACTCCGTCCAGTTCCTGTACACTTCCGGTCTGCAAGACACTCCGTCCAGATCCTGTGCACTTCTGTTCTGCAAGACATTCCGTCTAGTTCCATTACACTTCTGGTCTTCTAGACACTCCGACCAGTTCCTGTACACTTCCGGTCTGCAAGACACTCCGTCCAGTTCCTGTACACTTCTTGTATGTCTCACCGCCTGTCCACTTCCGATACGCTCCAGGTCCTTCTGCCCGTTTTTTCACTTTCCTGCCTAGACAAGTAATGTTAAAAATTTCCTCAATGCACTCGATTTCCCCCCTTTGAAGACAAAGAGAGAAGACACTAACGCCAATAATTTCCAATACAAGGTACATTTCGATACCATATTTAGGACCAATTTCCGAAAAATTAAAAAACATTTTGAAAGACACAGCCAAAGTTTCCTTTAAGAATACATTTAATACCAAAAAGTCATTATCACACACTAAAGATGAAATAAAAGAATTTGATAAAAGTGGAATTTACCAATTAGAATGCTCGTGCAAAAAAATT
Source organism: Gonocerus acuteangulatus (assembly GCA_946811695.1). Taxonomy (NCBI): domain Eukaryota; kingdom Metazoa; phylum Arthropoda; class Insecta; order Hemiptera; family Coreidae; genus Gonocerus; species Gonocerus acuteangulatus. The sequence goes on from OX328123.1 coordinate 64,869,562, forward strand.
TACATTGGGAGAACATATCGCAAGTTCTCACAAAGAATAGACGAACACGTTAAAGCTATACACAACCACAACATTCACTCAAATTTTGCAGAACACATCAAAAATACAGCACACCAATTTAACACACAAACGGGAATCAAAATTTTAAAAAACATAAATTATTCTAAGAAATCCAATTATCATGAAATGTTAGAAATAGAAAAGGCCATTCACCGTAATAAAGATTTATTACTAAACGAACAAATAAACTTCCCAACATCAGACCTTAGGAAAATTTTCATATCCCAACAAAAGACGCCATCCCTCGGACCCACCACCTGACAGACCCGTCATCCCTTACTCTGACACCTTCAGACTGACTACCCCTTCACACACATGACATCAAATAACCCGACATAATCCTTCCCCATACACTGTCTCCAACAGAAAGTTCAGTGGTCTCTGGTTCAACAACCTTGATTCTTGTGATCTCCAATATCCAACGTCAATATATATACTCTGCTCACCCGGAATAGTCTCATTACCTCACACCTGTTCGGAGAGGCTGTTAGCAGTACTACCGGTGGAGTAATAGGTAACATTATTTGTCATAGCTTTAGTAATAAGAATACTTATAAATATTTCTGTAATTAATATATGCGTGTTTTTGTGAAAATTGTAGATGCACTGACGATGAGAACCATGTTCTCGAAAAGCTTTTGCTAATAAATACTTTGAAAAACAGTGGAGAGACATTATTTTTCTACCTTCTACGAAAAAAAAAAAATAAAATGTACTACGCCCGTAAATGATAACCGTTATTAAGGATCCGAAAGTTACATAACGGAAGCTTTATAATCTCTGCTATTTATTTATTTTTAATTGTAAACAAACATTTTGTAATACAGGGTTTTAAATAACAGTTGTATTTCATTATAAAACTACACTTCAGCCATTTAAAAATTCCAACAAGATGATTAAATCAGATTATTTCAGGGCTTTGGTATTGAATACAACGCGTGTAACATTTCCATCCTGTTGTTTACGGGGAAAGGCGATAAAGGACACGTGAAAGGGTGCTAATATACGATTGTATTCTTCAGCTTCCAGCCTTTACAATTTTGTTTGTTTTATACGACACGTTCTCGCTCAGATGAAAAAAGACAGTATATTCAAGTTTGCGCCGTTTTTGTTTTTTTTTTCTAGTCTCTTACAATACTCTAGAATATTTCACGTCCAATTTGCAGCTACTTCTTTTGTTCATAGCATTTTCATTCATTTAAATATATGATTTTTTTTGTATACACAGTCGCTGACAAGGCCGTGATTTGGAAAAATACTTCTTGCTTATCATAGGATTAACAAATGCTGTGTTTGGAAAATGAATTGACATTTGATTATTTCAGTAAAAGCCCTGCCTAAAGCCTGAATAGAAATTATGGAGTAATGTTAATAATATAATGAGATAATACCAACAAAAATTACAATTGATTAATAACCAAACGGACAATATAAAACAATGTGTGAATATGTGGAATGAATTTTTAAAGCTGTGTAATAATATTTTTCATTTGAGAATAGTTATATTTATAACAATATTTTTTCTGCTACATGTATTTAAGGATGAAGTCTTATAAATGTGTAATACCTCTTATTTTTAGAGCAACATAGCAGAAAGTTAATAGTTTGTTTTTTTCTAAATATTGTTTAATTATTCAACGGATAAATTTTTTTAAAAGTAGAATACCATAAATAAAGAAATTCCTTTAAGAAATGAAACGAATGTAATATAATCAACTTAAGTCAAAACAATGTAAACCACAGCTTTGTAAGGAATATTGTACGAGCTCTGACATCTTCAATTAAACACATTAATGAATGTATGTATGTATATTAGAATAAATATGTGCATATCTCTATTTTTACACACTCATAAGTCAAAGTAATTCTTTGTTTTTTATTTAACTTTATTGTAAGACTTATACTAATCATGAAATGTTAATTTTACCAAGAATAATTTTCATTTATTTCTGATAAGATGACAAAAATAAACATTTTATTAGAATTATTTATAAGTTGTTTTTCCAATTGCATTGTGAAGTTGAAAGGTATCAGTTATGAAAATACCGTTGGAAAGATAATCAAATATTAGTACTTTTGTGAGATTCGGCACCTTGCAAAAATGTTTTGGAAGAGTACTAGTGATAATTTGTCACTAAATAGACAAAGTCACTAATTTCTATTTTTTTTTTTTTTTTTTAATATATATTCCTATATTGATTGCTACATCCTGCATATAAATACATCTGGTACTTTGATATATGATACAATATGAGGTTTCTGTGCTCAAGGCTTCCCAAGTGCATCCTCGATTAACGCCAGAAAGACGCTCAGATGATGTTGAGAGGGGCCTCCTTTCTGCTCCGGCCAGTGGCTGAGAGAGTTCGGCGAGCCACAGAAAATTGTCGCACTTGAACGAAGAGAAAGCCATTGCTAACACTTCACTTGGTCACTGCAGCAGATCTCTAGGCCTCTGTTATAATTTCTATTAATCTTAACTTTTTCAACAGGTATTGGGGTTTAAAACATACACTTAACAACATTAAAAGTGCATCACCCTTAAAGCAAATTTAATGCTGATTTTGAAAAAGTAATGTTACGTTGAAAAAAAAAAACCGAGTAAAACCGCAGAAAATTGGTGGTTTCCCTCGAATAAAAACAGACAAAATCCTACCATTGGCAGCACTTAACTACATTTTTGGTCTAGTTGTGCTTCCTTGAGTATTGTCAAAAACACTCTGGATATTTAGATTGTTAAACATCGATGGCAACAAAATTATAGCTGCTGAAGCCTGAATTTATAAGTTAATTATTGAATATGGTATAAAATTGTGAATGCCTTTATGAATAGTTTACTTAAATGATCGCATAGTAGTATTCAGGAGAGGTAATCATATATGAGTGTTCATTAGGCCTATCTTATACAATGAGAATCAAGTTTAAAACGATTTTCCCAATAATCAACTGTAACATAATAAAAAAAACAAGGTCGGATTCCAGGACACACCTGAATGAAGGGCGTATCTTAAGAGTATACGCAATATACATAAGTATCACAAAGATACATATAGACTATGCAAAGGCTGTATGAGATATAACCAGGGGGAAGGTTGTGGACTCGCAAATCGAATCCTCTCCTACACTATATGCAAATAGCTTCCAACCCGTTCCTCGGGAAATACAATACTCAGGGGAAATCCAGGGCAAAATCAAATAGAAATTGTAAATGTAGAAAAACTTTTTCCAGGTGTATTTGTGATTTCACCTTGTTGAAGAGTAGTTCATTCAATTGCTTTTATTCTACTAACATATCTAAATATGTTGGAATGTAATTCAATAACAGCAGATAGAACAATTCACTCCTTTCTGAAAGCAGAAAAACCTTCGGTAGAAATGAAACTTGTAACTTTCTTCACAGAATATTTTATTTTTGAGCACTAAGCATCTCGTGCCACTACCAACAATCTCGTTCAAGAGCAAAATACAATCTAAATCCTTAAAAATATTATTTGTATGTTATGAATTATCATCAAAACTGCTATAAACCTCTGCCATTTTATGGCGGAAGAAGCTGCTGAAAGCGCTTAGCGCTCATAATATACGTTTTTTTGTGAAGGAAGTGATTTTACTAACCTATTTTAAAACTATAAATAAGTTCGTATGTAAACAGGTTTAAAACAAAAATGTATCATGTGCAAGAATAACTGATAGATTAAACATTTACTGAAAACATAATTTTTGAAATTATTTTTATAAACAATTTCCCTCAACCGTTAAATGTTATTAAATACTCAAAATATGATCTTGCATATCCAATTTTAATCTACATGATATCTGTTTCGGCAGTGTTCAAACACCCGGATCCGTAATCAAACCGTCTCAACGATTATTTTCTGTTTCCTATATACTTATAGAAAGTGGGCAAACTTAAATAAATAGTCTACTTCTGTAGTTTATTTTAGCTAAAATAATAGTTTTATATTAATTATTCGTCTTTAAACTATCCGCACTTGTAATTCCTGAAGTCCTCTCCCTACCCCAGCGTAACCCATCATCTCTCTTCAAAAAGCAGACTCAGTAGAGAGTGGCCCAGTGATCTAATGCTGTGTCGCCCAAGCGTAATTAAACAATAGACTTCCATTGAATCAAGTTCGACCATGTCACTGACTTCAACCATCGGTCTTTTAATGTTTGTGGAGGGTGATGTTGGAAGGCCAAGAGCTCTGCCACCTTAATTACATTACGTACAGAGTGCAATATAATAAATTCATAAAAAAATACAAAAAAACTGCCAAATTTACCAATTTATAATTATCCTACTAACCCCAATTTGAACCTCCCCTAAAAGAAATATCTCTGACCATTAGAATCTGTCAACTGAAACATTGTTTTAGCGCGGTTCCTCCCTCCCCGATAGGGAGGAACCCCGCTTATAAGGTTGATACAATGAAACAATCCGGAAGTGCCGACTAGAAAATTTCGCGTTTCAGAACCCCTAGAGACCGAAAATAACGGTGGTTAAAATTTGTATATATATATGTGTATATTTATTTATATATATATATATATATATATATATATATATATATATATATATATATATTTGTCTGTTCGCGGATTTCTGGATTCCCTAATGGTCCGATTTTGGTGAAATTTGGTACAAAAATCTGTCGCCCGATTTGAAAGGTCAAGTTCGTTAACCAGCAAAATCCGCCCACTGGAAGATGGCGTTTGGGGCGAAATTCGCGCAAAAAAAATCGTAACGCTTACGTTTTTAAGTTCATAAGCTTGTAAGTACTCGTTTTTTAAGCTTCTTTGGCTAGTAAAACGAATGAAACCATTTTCAAGGCAATAGCTTTAACCGTTTTTGAGAAAATTGGAAAAATAGTTTTTGAATACCGTTTTTGGTTTGGGTACTTAGAATCATGGGATTCAGTTGAAACATTTTCTGCATGTTCTACTTTCATTAGAACTAATATGTTGAAATTTTGGTTACGTTTGGAGTTAAGGAAGGGTCAGAATAAAATATTTTATTAACAGACATAAAAAGTTTTGGTAACTTTGTATATTTTCCTTAATATCTCGAAAAAGGTTGAGAATCTTGGTAAACAAAACAATACCATTAGAAAGCTTACTAAATGCTCTACAAAAAAAGTTCTGATGAACGTTTTGATTAGGCGATCTCAATCGGAGAAATAAGTGCTTAAAACATTAAAGTAATTGATTTTGCTTATTCGAACTGTTCTTTTTGTCTGTTTTCATTCCTTGTTATTTTTTAATTGCTTATAGTTGGATAATGTATTTTACAATAAAACAGATTACGCAAAATAAGAAAAACAATTCATTGTTAGAAATATAGCTTGCCAAGAGGAAAAGTTTCGATGACGACGTCTTTTGAATATTTTCAATTGCCTTTATGCTGCTGGTTTTTTTTATTTTATTTTTTAATTGATTTTACCTGTAGAATTATTACTATAGTAAAAGAACACAGGAATATCTGAAAATTTTTGATATTTTCCAATTCATTGAAACGTATGAAATGAAGTATCGGTATGAAAAGGAACCGGGGTCTCCCGTGGTCTAATGGCTAGCGCCTTGGATTCATAGATGGTAAGTTCGATTCCCAACCTCCGGCAGGAATTTTATCATCCCACGGCTCGCTGGTAATATTCCTCGCTACACCCTGGATGTCGGCGCTAATGACCTAGATGTAGATACGCCATAAAAAAAAAAAAAAAAAAAAAAAAAAAAAAAAAAAAAAAAAAAAAAAAAAAAAAAAAAAATTGAACTGGAACCGCGCTAAGATGACGCAGTACCCGCGATTTGGGCATTATTTTAGGATAAATTTCACATGAAAAAATAAATTTCACGTTTTTGCCTTAATAGGCTTGCAAATACACGTTATATGTTAGCTAATTTAAGAAAACGAATGAAACAATTTTAAACCCGATAAATCGTTTTCTCAAAAAAAAAATTAGGTAAAAAAATTTTGGCTTCAACTGACAATTTTTGCAGGCGTTTAATTATCACCAAAACTATGATTTTTATTAATATTTTTTTCAATAATTTGTTTATTATGTTGCTGAGATATATAAATGTTTGTTAGATTTGGAGTAGAAAAATATCATGAAAGAATATATTTTATTAACAAATATTTTAGGAATTTACCCATATTGTCTATATCCTGAAAACAGTTGCTATATCGTCTTGTGTGGGAGGTAATCGATTTCAGTCTGAGAAATGTGTTGGTTTCGTTACTTTGAAGTGTTCAGAATGTCTGTATTACAAAGACAGCTTTTTGGTTAATTTTTTTTTTCTTTACACGCATTTAACAGTAAAATGTCGTAGGAAGTACGTCAAATGAGGAACAACCTTTTATTGTTTGTCAAGAAGCGTTTCGAGAAGAAGCCAAGAAGCCATGGAAGTAATTTCTACTACTGTATGTTTTTTGTGCATTTTTGCGCCTTATATCTAACTTTTCTTCATTATGCTATTAGAGTAGGTGTTTAAATTGTTCAAGAAAAAAAAAATGTTAGTGAATGAAAATAATAACTATATCGATTCCTAAATTTCTAAAAGACTCTAGTTATTAAAACTTTATAAAAACGTCCTAAGATGACGCAGTTTCCGTGAATTGGACTTTTTGTTTTAACTAAGATTAAAGGAATTTTAGATAGGTGTAACAATATCTTCATTCCATTGAAGTGTCTTCCTTCTTCCTTACATAGAATTATAGCGAAGATTTCTGGAAAGGAATAAAATGCTTCCATATCTTGGCATTTCCATAGAAAACATATCACAACCATTACTCCATATAACCCTATTCATGTTTAATGCATTTACAGACTTGAAAGCGCTCTAGACATTGTATTATTCTGTTGAAGAATCGGAATCACTTTTATATTGAGTCCGGAGAATCTTTTTACAACGCCAGAGATTTCTATATTTTCAGAAAACCCTCTTAACTTTGCATATATAGAGAATTTCCCTACTCTATTCACATTCAACTGCTCAAATACCTATTTCCCTGGCTCTATGTATATCCAAGTATTGGCTCTTAAGCAAATTTACTTTATATTCCACTAGGGTTTTTTTTTTTTTAATTTACTCCACAATATTCTGTTTATAGAATCGAATGTTATATTTATTTTTTTTATATAAAATTACGAAATCTCTTTTGGAATTAACGTTTTTAAAAAGTTTTATTTGAACAAGTTACATTTTGATCATAACATGAAATATAGCTACACTAGGCTACACTAGAATAGAGACGGGCGCGGACAGGCTGGAGGCTAAGGAGTGCGTCTCAACGGCCCAACGGATTGGGTCCTGGTGCCGGGGGTACTTTTTACACCTTATCCTACACTTATGTACTAGAAGGGACGATATATTTACAAAGGGGGTCTTAAGCCTACTTAGTGTCCAATACTAACTATAGGGGGTGTCTGAGATGTTTAGGGAGGGACAAAACATGGTTATCATTAAACCTAAGCCTAAATTACAATATCTTAATACTAACTTAAATCTAATGTGCTGCCTCTTCCGCCAAGTCCAGTATGCGTCTGGTACTTCCCTGCCATCTCTGTGGTAGGAGAGGGGGTGTCACGTCTCTGAAGATGGGGTTGACGCAGTGACGGAGGCCATCATAGTATTTGATATGACGCCTCCGTATAAACTCCACTTCGTTCCAGTTCGTCGTGTAGCAAGGTTGGTTTTGCCCGTTGGAGGCTCGTATGCATCATGGCGCGAAGGAGAACCCCATTTTGGAACTTCTGTGGCCTCTTCAGTGTGGAGGGGTACATGCAGCGTAGGGCAGGTGCTCCGTGAAGAAGGGCTGGCCTGATGATCGCAACTTCAGGCGGAGCGAGAGCTGGGCTGATCGCAGCAGGTGGTTAAGGCGATATGTCTTCTGCCGGGCTTCCTTTAAGCGACTGATGACATGGGGGGTGACGGACAGATGCCGGTGGATGTGCACTCCCAGGTAGTTTATCTTGGTGGAGATCTTAATTTGCTGACCCCGGACTAGGAAGTGCGAGGGTAGTGCTCCTCGGGGCCTGCCACCTTTGTTCCCTTGGAAGGAGCATACAACGGCATCTGTCTTTGATGGGTTGACGTCTATACCTGCGTCTCCAAGAGCATTGACGATTGATTCGCCGGCTTTCTGTGCCCGTTCGACAGCTGCGCTTGCGTTGAAGCTGGTGGTATAGACGCCAATGTCATCGGCGTAAGCGGCGTGTCTGGTGGGGAGAGGAGGGATCCTTATATATGTTGGGATAGGATAGTGCTGAGTAAACAAGAGATAAGCACTTGTAGTCCCATAGCTCCTCCATCCTATAAGAGTGAAGTCACTTGAGCTGACGTGTTGTTTCCCTGATCCTTGATAGATTGAAACCAAGCTCGGGCTCTGCCGTCGAAATGTGCAGGTGGAACACTTGCCTCAAGGGTGGAGTGGATAACAGCTGGATGCTGAGGTTGGGATAAGGATGGGATTTTTTGTGCCCTTAACTTTATATGTCTAGACAGTTTACAAATATGTACAAAAAGCAAGTAAACACTTATACTAGACATAGTGTAAAAGACAATGTTTTTAAAAGAAAAATCAAATTCATAAGATTCCAATTCCTCAATATGTAATGTTCCTATATCTATGGTTTCTAAGTCCTGAATACATAGATTGGATACAATTAAGTTATCTGGTTTATAACTAGATATAACGGGCATTGATACAAAACGTTCATACCTTAGAGGTAGGGTTTCATTTACAAACGTTTCTTACCTATCTAAGCTTATGAGGCTGGTTGAATATAGATGGTACAAATGTGTATATGGCAAATTGGTTACAATTGAGGGTATATCAAAAGTAAAATATTGATCTAAGGCTGGTATCAATTGTATTTGTGGGTTTCTTATTATTTCTACAGCTATACAATGATCAAATTTTAAGTTATTACTTAATTCTAGAATACAATTGTCCTTAATTTCTAACATATTCTTACAATTGTGATTAGTGTTAAATTTTGTACATGTTCCTTCCAGGAACTTATTACCTTTCCTTACAATCAGTCTCGGTTTTACGTGAAGCGTCATTGTTACGTTATTAGTAATAACTGGATATTGAATCAAGTAGTAGGTATCACTTGGTTGTACCTTCAGTGGAAGCTTAACAAAATAATATATCAAACCTGAAGTAGAGCTTGAACATGAAACTGTGCTCAAAAGCCAATTGAGTTCAACGTTAACTGAGATAAGCTCCTTATTGGTTATGTGAATCATTTTGAGTTCTGTTACTGTCATAATGCTTGGGTGTGTCAGACCTAATTTACATTGTTCTAGTGATAGTTCAATGTCGTTTAATTGACTGTCTAAAAGTGTCAGGTATGCTAGTCAGAGTTGGGCAAACGTTAGCGCGCGCTAAAAGCTGATACATCTCCGCTAATTTAGCGAAACTGTAGAAAGCCAGCGATAATAATTAGCGGTTAGCGGCGGCAGTGCGCTAACCGCTAATCTATTTGTGAAATATGGTAATTGCTGAAAGCTTAAGCTATAGTTACAACATTTCGTCATCTCAAAGCTCACTTCCGGTCTGCTCTGAGCACCCTCTCTCCTGTTCCACTTCCGCTTTAATCTACAGGATTTCCGATCACATGAATGTCAATTTAGGTTACTTCCGGTCAACGCATGCCTATCACTGGGTAACTCCTGTTCGATCTGGCTCACTTCCGGTCACTCACAGACAATGACACTCTGACACTGGTTACTTCCGGTCCTATATTCATCCCTGGGTCATTTCCGGAAGTACCCCAGGGCCTTCCAGGCACTCATGATAGACCGGAGGCGAACCGGCAGTGATCCGGAAGTAATTGTAAGCAACCGGAAGTGAAACCGGAGGTGGTCCGAAGTTGTCCATTCATCAGGAAACTGTCCAGGAGAAATTTTGGTGACCCGGAAGCCATTTTGGGAACCCGGAAGTGAAACCGGAAGTGGTCAAAAGTTGTCCAGATCCACCCGGAAACTGTCCAGGAGTAATTTTAGTGACCCGGAAGCCAATTTGAAAATTCCTGGGGCATTTCCGGGCGAATTTGAGCAGCTTTTGGCCACTTCCGGTTTCACTTCCGGATTCTTAAAATGGCTTCCGGGTCACTATAATTACTCCTGGGCAGTTTGCGGATGAATCTGGACAAATTTTGGCCACTTCCGGTTTCTCAAAATGGCTTCTGGGTCACCAGAATTACTCCTGGGCTGTTTCCGGATGACACTGGACAACTTTTGGCCACTTCCGGTTTCACTTCCGGGTTCTCAAAATGGCTTCCGGGTAACCAAAATTACTCCTGGACAGTTTCCGGATGAATCTGGACATCTTTTGGCCACTTCTGGTTTCACTTCCGGGTTCTCAATATTGCTTCCGGGTCACCAAAATTACTCCTGGACAGTTTCCGGATGAATCTGGACATTTTTTGGCCACTTCCGGTTTCACTTCCGGGTTCCCAAAATGGCTTCCGGGTCACCAAAATTTCTCCTGGACAGTTTCCTGATGAATGGACAACTTCGGACCACCTCCGGTTTCACTTCCGGTTGCTTACAATTACTTCCGGATCACTGCCGGTTCGCCTCCGGTCTATCATGAGTGCCTGGAAGGCCCTGGGGTACTTCCGGAAATGACCCAGGGATGAATATAGGACCGGAAGTAACCTAGATTAAGGAGTGTCAGAGTGTCATTGTCTGTGAGTGACCGGAAGTGAGCCAGATCGAACAGGAGTTACCCAGTTAGCTAATTATTAGCGCTGGCTTTCTACAGTTTCGCTAAATTAGCGGAGAGGTATCAGCTTTTAGCGCGCGCTAACGTTTGCCCAACTCTGATGCTAGTAAATCATGGAAGGTTAGTTTCTCTAACGCCGTGTCCATAATTTTGTTTGTCTGTACCATGTCGGTCTTGAATTTATTTAATATTTTAATATCTTTGTTAAGTTCTTTCGTTAGTTTTACATTAACACTGAGTCTTTCTTCTTCGTTATGTTCTACGTGATATAGATTTCTCTCGACTTTTTAGCGCGGTTCCTCCCTCCCCCATAGGGAGGAACCCCGCTTATAAGGTTGATACAATGAAACAATCCGGAAGTGCCGACTAGAAAATTTTGCGTTTCAGAACCCCTAGAAACCGAAAATAACGGTGGTTCAAATTTGTATATATATATATATATATATATATATATGTATATATTTATTTATATATATATATATATATATATATATATATATTTGTCTGTTCGCTCTCTAAATAGAAGAAGAATGGTCCGATTTTGATGAAATTTGGTACAAAAATCTGTCGTCCAATTTGAAAGGTCAAGTTCGTTAACCAGCAAAATCCGCCCACTGGAAGATGGCGTTTGGGGCGAAATTCGCGCAGAAAAAATCGTAACGCTTACGTTTTTGAGTTCATAAGCTTGTAAGTACTCGTTTTATAGGCTTCTTGGGCTAGAAAAACGAATGAAACCATTTTCAAGGCGATAGCTTTAACCGTTGTCGAGAAAATTGGAAAAATAGTTTTTGAATACCGTTTTTGGTTTGGGTACTTAGAATAACGGGATTCAGTTGAAACATTATGTACATGTTCTACTTTCATTAAAACTAATATGTTGAAAGTTATGTTAGGTTTGGAGTTAAGGAAGGGTTAGAATAAAATATTTTATGAACAGATATGAAAAGTTTTGGAAACTTCGTATACTTTCATTAATATCTCGAACACGGTTGGGAAATCGTGGTAAGTGGATTGAAACTATTTGAAAGCTTACTAAATTCTCTACAAAAATGATTCTAAAACTATTTTTTATTAGGTTATGTCAATCGGAGAAATAAATGCTTAAAACTTCATATACGTCTGTTTTGTTCTTACGAACGGGTTTTTGTCGTTCTTTTTGTAATTTTTGTCTCTTTCCCTTGGCTTTTTATTGCTTTTTATTTCTTTAATTTCTTATGTTGTATTTGTAAGGAAAATGTATGTGTGTGTAAAACAGGATAGGTAAAATGAGACCAATTTTCTGTTGTCAGAAATAATGAAAAGTTTTGGGAACTTCGTATAATTTCTTAATATCTCGAAAACGGTTGAAAATCTTGGGAAGCGAAAGGTTACCATTCGAAAGATTACTAAATGGTCTACAAGAAAGGTTCTAAAGAAAGTTTTGAATAAGCGAAGTAATGTCAGCTTTGGATTTGTCGATTTCCTTCAAATGTCTTGAAACTGTCGAGGCTCCTACTCTGAGTTCTTTGGCATATTCCCTAGTGTTTTTAATTGCTTATAGCAGTCAAATGTATTTGTCAATAAAACAGGATACGTATAATTAGAATCAATATTTTGTTTGTTAGAATTCGATGATGCCGTATGAATATCTAGATTACAGTACTGGTGTTGATTTCGTTCTTTAGAATTATTCTTGGTATTCCCTATTTTCATCTGTTACCCATAGTTTTTTATTGTTAGTAGGTTTTTCTTATTGATTATAGAATATAAATCTATTTGGCTATAAAACAGGATACGTAAAATTAGTGACAATATTTCGGAGATTTCTGAGCGAAATACTTTTAAGATTTTCTACCACCACGAACGGCTTTTTTCCTCTATTTTTATCCACTAGATAGGCTTTATTTTGCATATTATTCTATATAAGTTTTATTCAGCAGGGGATAATGTCGTGTTTTTGCTGTGGATTTTAAATACGATGAATCTAAGATTGGATAACATTAGCGAGTCTACATAGTTAAGAACCGACGACGGAGGATTACTTCTTGCTATGATTTAGTCTACATATGTATATTAAGTCCTAAATCCAAAAAATAAACTTCACAACGGTTAGATACTATGAGCGTATATGGCGGTTCAATGCCCGTAGAACACAATGGGGCCGCAGGAAATTTACCTGCTAGGAGTTAATCCTCAAGAGCTGTAAATATACCCCAGGTATCTGCCGACACAAATACAAAGCCTAGGCGGAGAGCACCCCAAAAACACAGATCCAAAAATAGGTTATATACTAAATATTCATAAAGACTACTTAGTTGTAAACCGATTCATCAATTAGCAATCAATAATTTTCAACAAAGGTTATATACTAAATATTGATAAAAAGTATTTAATTAGAAAAAAATCAATATTCCACAAGACTTGTTTTTGGTCCATTTGTGTCTACTCCGTAGACTTAATTAGGTATATTATTCTATTGTAGTTGGGCAACTAAACTTTGTTTTATTTTGTTTTTAGTTTTGTTAGTTTTTTTTTTGACTTGTTATTCGTCAAGACTTTTATTTGTCCTTGTGTATTTACTAGAAACGTTTTATTCGGCATATTATTCTATATAGGCTATATTAGGCAGGGTATTCTACTCAATCTTGTGTACTTCTTCTTGATCCTTCTGTACATGGGCGTATATAAAAACAATTTCGGGGGGGGGGGGGGGGGGCTGAGACCATTTCCAGGGTATGGAATACTAAATATTTAGAGCTTGGAATAGTTTTAGGCAACTAAAACGCTATTGCACGTAAAATAAAATATGTTTTATGAACTAAGTGATCTTATTTAATTTATTTTTAAGGGTTTTACGAGAAGTTTTTATCATCAATTCAAAATTTCGGGAGGGGCTGCAGCCCCCTCAGCCCCCCCCCCCCCCCCCCCCTCATATACGCCCATGCTTCTGTATCCTCTAGAAAGGCTTTATTAGGCGTATTTGGAATTGATTTATAGAGCTTTGCTTTAGAATGAGAGCCAGATTCTGTAATTTCCGCTTCTGTGTAAAAGTTAGCTACTGTCGGTGTCCCTGACGCCTTAATATCACTTTTATTCGAGATGTTCGAGAGGATTTTGACAATTTTCACGAGATATATAAAAAAAATAAGTTTATTTCTTTTCTAAGCTTATCAAATGGCACTAGGGACATGAACGGAACCGCGCTAAGATGCTGCAGTTCCTGCGAGTCGGACTTTTTTGAGTATCTGATCATACCGTTCTTTATCATTGGCATCCATATTACCGGTGATCCAATTAATAGCGGTTCCTAATCCGTTAATTAAACCTCGTTTCGATCTGTGGTGTTTTGGAGTCCGTTTATATGTGTTTGTAAGATGTTTTTAATTTTTCTATAACAATGTTATATCGTGTGTCTAGTACTTGATGTAATAGTTTATAGTCGTCATTGGTTTTTAACCTTGCAATAAGGGTTTGTATACCCTTCACTTCATTGGTGATGTTTGTCAGGTTTTTATAATGTAAGAAAGTGTACCAGTCATCCATAATATATGAAGAATTGAGCTTAATCAGAGCTGCTCCAGGACCGAAGGACAAGTTCTGGATCTTCAGGGATGTGATCACGTGGATCGCGACGAACACCACGAACGTTTTCAACATCTGTACCAGACGTAGATGGGGAATTAAGATTTTCCGCGCTTTTCGAAGGTGTGGAGACATAAGAAAGAATGGACATTTGTCTATTTTTCATTTTTACCTTAGGTCTTTTGATTTGGTCAGGATGTACCTTTTTATTTACTGTTACACCTTTTGTTGACTTTATACCACGTTTATACGTGGGGTCCGTTTTCCTTTTCGTTTGTATTCTGACATAAGGTTCGGCCGGGATTTCAACATTTTCACGATTCTTGTTTAAAGATTCGATGATACGTTTCTTATTACTATCTACGAGTTTTTTGACGACTTCATGCGTAGTCTTTAAATTATTATGGTATTCATTTATGACTAATTCCGTTATTGTCGGATTTTCGTTGAATAACTCTCTCGAGATACCGAAGGTAGCCTCGTTAGGGGTCATCTTAGTGTTTTGGCTTAAAGAATTATTGTATGCTATTATTGCGAAATTTATCCTTTCCTTTTCCGAAATATTTTTCCTTTCTGCCGTCAAGGCGCGCAGAATTTCTAAAAAACTGGAGCTTGCACGATTCAAAACTCCAAGTGAGTTCGGATAGTTCGGTGTTGTTTCGTGATTTTCTATTTTTAAATATTTCAGGAAATCTTTAAATAAATTATTATCAAACTCTCTTCCGTTATCACAAATAATCATTTTTGGTTTTGGAAAATACGTTAGGAATTTATTAAGGAATTTGATCGAATCCGCAGAATTATAAGTCGTTGTTTGCTTGGCAAATATTCGTTTCTAGAATGTGTCTACCAATAAATAAATATAATAATTTGACATATGAACTACATCTATCATGACCTCATCGAAGGGTCTTTAGGTGTGGGGGTAAGTTGGAATTGTTGTCTAATCGGGTGTCGCAGTTATTTATTATTTCGGTTATATGGTCTCTCATCTTTGGCCAATAACATTTGTTCTTTAATGCTATGTACGTTTCGTTAATTCCTCTGTGACATGTCTTACGGATATGGTAGTCTAATATTTTTTCCTTTTGTTCGCTCTGGTTTTCTATATCTTCAACAAAAGCGAAATATTTTTTGACGCGATTAGTGACAAATTTGTTTCTGATTGAGTCGGCTATTTTATTAAACAAGCTGTCGTACCAATTGTTTTCAGCTTCAATTTTATCGGTGATGGGGGAACAATAATATGTAAGATTTGGTCGCAAAATTTCCAAGAGTATATTTTCTAAATCAGTTTCGCTTTGATTGTACGGCCAAGTTAATGATAGTGTTACTCGATTTTTTCCTTTAAATAAACTTTTATGCACCGCGTCGCCGAATCCCTTTTTAATAATCAGTTGATGTTTTTGAGTATTTACGGGTTTTGATTTATCTTCGATGAGAAAGACACGGTTGTCTGAAGACTCGTGGGAATGTTGGGTGTCTAAGGAAGCTGAATCCTCATGAAGGTCGATATCTAATTCACGTGCTATCGTTAAAATATCGTCATTTAATTCTTGGGGAAATACTTCAAATTTAGGTTCTTCGACATTGTGTGGGGATTTCGTTTCGACAGGGTAACGCGATAAATGATCTGCAACCTTGTTGGCTTTTCCTTTTAGCACTTTCCTCCGAAGGAAAGTAGCTATTGAGGTTGGACTCATGACGGAATTTTTGAAAAATTTCTTCAAATCTTTATCGATCCTACCTAGTAGACACCGAAAATGACCCCCGTTAAAATTTATATATATCTATATATATATATATATATATATATATATATATATATATATATATATATGCATATATATATATATATATATATATATATATGCATATATATATATATATATATATATATATATATATATATATATATGTGTGTCTGTTAACACGATAGCGGCCAGAGTTTTTGTTTTTATGTCACGAAACTTGGTATATAGCATTCAATTAGCAAACGATTGAACGAGTTCGTTATCCACCAAAGTCGGTCCACCGGAAGGGGGGGTTTACCCCGAACCCAAAACACTTATTTGACTATGTCAGCCGTAATATTTGTTATATTTCAACGAAACTTGGTATTCTTAGTGGTAATATAGAGAGAAAAGTGAGATATAAAAATGAACTAAATCGGTTCATTAGAAGGGGGGGGGGGGTTTACTCCGGACCCACAATACCAATTCGCCACTACCAGCCGTGATTTTTGGTATATTTTGACGAAACTCGGTATTCGTAGTGGTAATCTACAGGTAAATATGTGTTTTGAAAATAAACTAAATCGGTTCATTAGAAGGGGGGGTTTACTCCGGACCCAAATTCCTAATATACTCATACCGGTCGTAATTTCTGCTGTATTGTAACGAAACGCGGTATACGTCGTGGGTAACTCATGAGAAAGAAGTGTTGTAAAAATGAGCTGAATCGGTCAATCGGAAAGCGGGGGTTTAATTTGTAATATATTTGAATAGAAAAGCCGGCAGACGTAGGTTCACAAAGCCGCCGCAAGGAGCGCTTTCTACCACTAGAGTGACTGTATCCTGTTCCTGCGTTAGATCAAAATACGATAATATGAGGATTTTTGTATTTATTACGTAGTGTAGTAGGTACCATGTGTAAACATAACTCTGGATGCAAATTAATAATTGATCAGTTACTCATTACAAAATGAGAACTATTCACGTTTTTATTTTATTTATGTAGGATATTTTAAGGAAATTGTTCTGGAAAGCAGTCTACACTACCCAAATTCTGAGGAAAGTGCTTAGTTATGCAGCTCCTGCGTGACGGACTTTATATATTTAATTTCGTATTCGAAATCTTCCAAGAGCAATTTCCATCGAATGAGTCGCTCGTTTTGGGTTTTACAAGTTCTCATATATTCTAATGGTTTGTGGTCCGTATAAATAAAGAATTTTCTGCCATAAAGGTATGGGAGAAAATGATTACAAGCCCAAATAATCGCTAAACATTCCTTTTCTGTCGTGGAATAATTTTTTTCTGCCTTGTTAAGAGTACGGGAAGTATAACAAACTGTGAGTTCCTTACCGTTTACCTTTTGAGCTAGAACTGCACCTATCGCATAATTACTTGCGTCTGTGGTTACGTAAAAGTATTCGTTAAAATTTGGAACCTGTAGGATGGGGTTGCTATATCATCCATATATACTAATACATGGGGCATATCTGAAAAAATTATGTTCATTGCCTTTTGAAAAGTACTGGGAGCTGAGCAGAGTCCCATTGGCTTTCGCATGAATTTAAAATGTCCTTGCTCTGTAGGAAAAGCTGTTTTGGGGATGGATTTTTCATCTACTTCAATCTGATGAAATCTAGTAGCCAAATCTATTGCGGTGAAAATTGTGTCTTTCCCTATTTTTCCTAACAGATCTTGAATATTGGGAAGTGGATACCTATTCGGAATAGTTTCTCTGTTGAGCTTACGATAATCAATTACAATTCGTACTTTTCTTTTCCCTGATGCGTCGGCTTTCTTGGGTACCACCCATACCGGTGAATTGTAGGGCGAATTACTAGGTCTAATAATTTTTGAATCTAACATTTTATTAATTTCTTGTTTTATATCTTCGCGAAATTGAGGATAATATACTGAGGATATCTATAATTTTTTGCAAATACTGGTTCGTCCGTTTTTGTTTTAATGGTATGTTTGAGAAGATTGGTGGCGGTTAAGGCGTCTTGTTCCCTTTTGAAAATACTAGGGTATTGCGCGAGTAGCCTAATTAATTTTTCCCTTTCCATCGGCGGAATATGTTCAGCTCGAATCAGATTTGGAATTTCCGAAATCAGTTCGTCATATTTCCGATGTTTGTTGGATGCTTCAACGATTTCTACTTCGTTGCCTAAAATGTTTAGTAGGGGGAAGTTAATCTTTTTGTCTGTCTTACTAATCACGTTAAAACTATTCACATATAATCCAGGATTAATAATAATATCTGAGTCGGAATAGTCGATATAGAACATTCCTTGACTCGGTATGCTAATTTCGTTATCTCCCGCTTTTAACTACACTTCAAGAGTATCGGACTTCTTTTCCATTATGAAGTTGAATCTACTATATATTTGTCAAATACCACTCACTCACTCACTCATCTATCAACGCCCAGCTCAAACCGCTCGACAGAAAATTTTTAAATTTTGCATGGACACTCCCTATATAACGTAGGCGCTCGCTAAGAAAGGATTTTTTGATATTCGTATTTTTAAGCATTTTTAGGGGGGTTTAAAGTTTGAGTTGGTTAGAGAAGGCAAGCCTAGGCAGCCTGCGTTGCTAGGACGATAAAGAACAGGTGTTACCTTACATTATCTATCTCATAGGTTTATTTCTAATTGAGGTTAATTTCCACTATGATGGCTGTCCTTGAATTACTAGAAATTAACTGTCTCTCATAGAGTTTTAATTGCGTTTCTTTTCTGCCTGTCCCCGTCAGATAGGCTTGCCATATTTTTGGAGAGTTAAACCGAGGCACATTAATATGGGATGGGCATACCAAGGGGGGGGGGATAAAAAGAGTACAAATTAGAAGCAAAATGGTTGGTGAGTTTTAAGCCTAGCAACTAACGGGAAGGGGGAATCCTAAACTGTTAGTCTACCCAAACCTTAAAAATAAGAAGGGGACTTTTTTTTTTTGCTGCTTGATTTTCTTAAAACAATCTCTCAGCAAAATAGTAGTGTCTGGCAGCTGGCAGCGCTGAGCAGGTAGTTCCAGCGTTTTACAGTTAGATTACTTCTCATTTCTTTGACACTGTGAGCAGTAGTAAAAATGTCAATTGTAGAAAAGTAACCGATTTAAAAAATATTCTTATAAACATGAATTCGAGTCTGGCATTCAGGCTTACTCTTTAAGCTCAAAACCCACCTTCCCAGCACCCTTTACCTAATTCTTCGCTCCTACCTCTCAGACAGGTTTTTCCGAGTCCGGCATGGAACAGCCTACTCAGATTATTGCCCTGTGGAAGCGGGAGTTCCTCAGGGTAGTGTCTTTGGTCCTATCCTTTATACCCTTTATACAGCTGACATTCCAACACATCCTGACACCCTCCTGGCCACGTATGCAGATGATACGGCCATCCTTTCGCCCCACATAAATCCAGACACAGCCTCCCAGAACCTACAAACCCATCTAACCGAAATTGAACAGTGGTGTAAGAAATGGTGCATCAAAATAAACGTCGAAAAATGTCACCAAATAACCTTTACCCTTCGACGTAAAACCTGCCCTACTGTTTCCTTCAACGACAATCCTTTACCCATAACCAATACCATCCGATACCTTGGGTTTTACCTTGACTCTCGATTGACTTGGAACGCACACATTAAACTCAAACGGCAAGAACTCAATCGACGATTCGGACATCTATACAGACTACTAAACCGACCATCACACTTAGCCGTGCATAACAAACTAACTGTCTACAACTCACTAAAAAAACCTATCTGGACTTACGGAATAGAACTTTGGGGGACAGCCAAGCATTCCAACATCCACCGAATCCAAACATTCCAATCTAAAGTCCTACGTACCATAGTCAATGCTCCTTATTATGTTACAAATCGAAACCTCCATAATAACCTAAATATCCCTTTTGTCCAAGATATAATCCCTAGCCGCTTCTCATCTTTCCATAGCAAATTAATCAATCATCCTAATCCTATAGCCCAATCCTTATCCAGCACAAATCATCCTTCCTCTCCACCAAGACGCCTTAACAGGAAGTGGCCCCGAGACTTACTTAGGCAGTGAAGTGTCGTGGAGTGAACAAAAACAACTATCCGTGGAGTGATCAAAGAAATTATAATTGTATAAATTGAGAGTGATATCTGTGGATATGTTCTCTCCTCATGATATCACAGCCCACGTCTCCTTCGCCTTCAATCATCCCTGCTAGTCGCAGGCTGTGGTTGGATGGCGTAAGGTGACTCCAGGTCATCCTAGAATCCTTCCAAGGAAGGTATTCGGTTGACAACTGGAGACACCTGAGGCGTGAGCAAGTAACATGTATCTAATTACATAATACAATTGAATTGTAGATTGTGATATTTTCTAAAACAAAATAAATTAATTAATTATAAACATGAATTCATTACTTTTTACATCTTACAGCTTTTTCCGGGACATTGATAAAACTGGGCGGGACACCTAAACAATTGCAAAATACCGGGACAGTCCCGGTCAAACCGTCATGTATGGCATATCCTTAGGTTTTCCAGGCGAGGTAATAATATCCGGAACCCTTGCACAGCCTCCTCGCCTATAACCTTGGTAATAATCGTAAATATATTGGGTGTTACCGTATGACTTCTTGGAAACATAAACTTTTAAATTTTAACGCCCATTGAATAAAATATAGTATGACGGGAACCGTGCTGTAATAAACTGCACAGAATTGTATAGTAACGTAATTTTAATGAAACATTATTTAACGCAATAAAATAACTACTTATCTGCCGTGTCGAAGCACGGGTATTCAGCTAGTGTACTATAGTGGGACGTAACTTTGTTCTCGTTAAAATTTATTTCAAATCCCATTTCCTTCATTAATTCGTTACCTAATAAAATGTCGTAATTACGACTAAAATTAAACAAATAAAATTTTACCTTCTTCGGATAATTTAAAAATGTTCTGTTCACTGGAACGTAAATCACTTCGTTTCCCAGTTCTTCACCTGCAGCGGTTCTTACCGTAAAATTTTCTTTAATTCTTAAAACACCTTGGGGAACTATATTGGGGTTTATATAATTTTTTGTGAACCTGTACCTATCAGCCATTTTCTTTTATTTTCGTCGATGACGTATGGCAGTTGTGACAGGTTTGCATGGAGCTCGAATGTCATGGACTCAGACATGGGCTGTCTTTGTTTGGGACCAAAGGCACTAACCGTTCTCATATTGTTTGAGTTTACCATCCGTATTGTTTGAGTTTCTATTGTGGTGGTTATTTGGTTGTCTATATTGATGAGACGGTGGTCTTTGGAAAAACTTCCTTCGCTGGGAAGATTGCCAGTCATCAACAAGAGGGTTTGCCGTATGCTGATTGGCCTGTCCCGTATTAGAGGGGTACTGACGATAATTACCTGAATTATTAGATGCGTAATAATCCGGCTTATGATTATTAAAATTATAATTATCGGAACGATGATTATAACGTTGGTCGTTGTAAGGAGGATTTTATGAACCATGAGGGTTAAATGGATTATGGGGCGGTTGCCAAGTGTTAAATCTTGGTTGGTTGAAATGTTTATGTCGTTTTTCATGAGGAGGTCCTTTTTTGTGGTATGAACTTTCTGAACTTTCCCCAGGCCAATGCATACTGCTTGACGTAATTAAATCTTCGAATAGTAAATGATTTTCGTTGTGAATTAAGTTCCTTAAATCGTCTAACGTTTCCAATTTATCCGCTTTGGACACAAGGTACGCGCGAATATTTTTAGGGGCATTTCTTTACAGAAATGATACAACAAATTTTTCTCCATTTCTCCTACTATTATATTTTTTTGAGCGACATTCTCAATTCGATATTTACTAATGATTAGACATCTGACTTTGTCTAATCTCTGTAAAAAATCTAACGGGTGCTCTTTAAAATGTATTTTCGTACTGAATAATTCTGAAGTAAATTGTTCTTTTGACCTACTGTCGTTAAACGTTCTCTCTAAGTACGATTTTAATTGTGTTACTGTATTAAATTCGCAAGTTTTATTAATATAGTCCGCCTCGTCCGTTAGCCTAGCGAGTATTTTACTAAGTAGTCTTTGTCCGTTTAAATCTTTAAATGCATTATCCGCTTTACATACAATATTAAAAACTTGTTTGCACATAGTTACAAACTTTAAAAGATTATGGGGATTTCCATCAAAATATGGAACATGATCACAATCAGCCGCTTTAATTTGAAAACTCGCCATGTTTGTACTTGATTCTATATTCTAATTACTTAAATTCTTAATAACCGAGTTTAAAGCGCTATCCATATACAATTACACAAATACTTAAAATTAATTCCTTTGGAGACTTCCAACTGCTACGGAGTACCTCGGGTAGAGTGGATTCTGTAGAGTTGTGATTTCTTCGCAGCGAAGTCGATGTCCTGTTCCACTAGGCAATCTCGGGTAGAGTAGACCTTCCTGGACCTGAAGATTCGACAGAATTCTTCACAGGTGGGATACCTCGATGTGTGGATCCAATCCAAGTCGTGGAGACGAACGGTTCGAAATCAACCGCGATGTTTTGACTGCGTTGATAGACAAGCAGTCCCTGTTCGGGCGCCAATTACGGAATCTCTTTTGGAATTAACCTTTTTAAAAAGTTTTATTTGAACAAGTTACATTTAGATCATAACATGAAATATAGTTACACTAGGCTACACTAGGCTAGAGACGGGTGCGGAGAGACTGGAGGCTAAGGAGTGCGTCTGGTGGTGAGAGGAGGGGTCCTTATATATGTTGGGATAGGATAGTGCTGAGCAAACAAGAGATAAGCACTTGTATTCCCATAACTTAATATGAAATTCTACTATTAATAGTTTAATTGGTCATTTTGAACTGACTAGAAAAAATCAATTAAAAAACTGTTAAACAAAAATCAACTGGTGCTCAAGCCAACCAAGGTC
Source organism: Gonocerus acuteangulatus (assembly GCA_946811695.1). Lineage (NCBI taxonomy): Eukaryota > Metazoa > Arthropoda > Insecta > Hemiptera > Coreidae > Gonocerus > Gonocerus acuteangulatus. The sequence goes on from OX328123.1 coordinate 64,892,584, forward strand.
ATAGCTACGTTGAATACAAAGTAAATCACCGAAAATACGAATATTATAAGAGCCTTGGAAATTATAAGAGCAAGGCAACCTATAGATAGATTCACTCTATCTACTAGGTATTAATTGGGAAAGGGTTAGAATAAAGCGCCACCATTTTTTCTTTATCATTCATCTGGCCGACATACTGAAATCCGATTCACCTGCTGTGTATGAAAAGATCGTAAGATTTAGTAGGAATTCCCTACATAAATCTAGTGTTTGATCCAAAAGACTGAGTTTAGGGGATTGAGCCTCTTCCCATCAGGTCAAAGGTTTTTAGTTGAAATTTGCGGAAAATGTATTGCCAATGCCATATAATAAACACAAATAAATTGTATATAATACTATGTTATCTTAGGGGCTCCATGCACCTTCCGTAAACGTTTGGATGTACGGCATCGAATGAAACAAATTTGATTTTATTAACCATTTCTTAGGAAAATTTGCTTGCCTTGATTTCCCTAAATAAACTGAGATTTTTTCTCCTTAGTTCATATTATAAGTATCATTATTATTATAAGTTAAATATAAATAATTTAATAAGCGTGAAGATGTTGATGCTTTAGTTCAACAAATTATGTACACAATCATTTTTTAAATTCGTTTTATGTGTTGTAAATATAAGAAAGCCTGTTATTTCCTTATTGATTATATTAATGACATATTCTCTTTCTCTGGTGGAAATAGCTGTAGCTATACGACTATGTAAGGGGAAAAAATGAAATAAAAAAAAAGCCAAATAAAGAAAAAAATAAAAATGGATGAGGGAAAACTAAAATAAAATAAAAATATATAGAAATTCCTGACATGAATGCTAATTAGCACACCCTAACTTAAGTATATTCTTGTGACGGGGGGAGGGCTAACGACCATTAGAGTTTTTCCCTAAATATTTTAAACAAACAAAACATAGTTTTCAGTTTTTATAAAAAAAAAATATTGCGTTGTCTATCATCATGTTGATTATATACAAATGGATATATGTATATATATATATAGACAAACTCTGATATATTTGCCAGTATAAATCATACAATCTGTGGTTGCTTGTAAATTGCAGAGCATTAATAGAATCTATTGTATCGGCAACAACAAAACACGAATAGTAAAGTAAAAGTCCTTCAACAACACAAGGAAATATTTCGAAGAGGGAATTTGGTGAGGCGTGTGTCAACAGGTGTCGGAATACCACTTTCCTGGGGATTGCTTTACATCTAATTCCCTTTTCCTACCATCACTCTGTCTCTCCTTCCATCCATCCCTCCTTACCATTTACTTTTGGAAAAAAAAATTAACTTCATTGGATTACTTGATTTTTATAAATACTTGTAACTGGCTACACAAGTCAAATGAGTGTGTCACTTCATGCATTGTGGGAACGGATGTTTACGTATTTACATATTTTTTATCTGATTCTCAAAACGAAATGTTTGACGGAATTATGCACGTTTTAAGTGATTTTCAAGCATTTAAACAGGTTTTTATTTTGCATATTTTTTTCAAAAATCCATATTTTTAGATATTTTGCCATTAATACATATTGTTTCTACATATTTTGATATTCTTTTTATTTTGTGATTGAAAAAATAAAGGGGAAACCGAGAATGAATGCTTTACCCGTTGAATCTAGATCACTGTGTATTTTCTAATTGCGAGAAGCAAAGGTGGTTGGCAGCCATGCTTCCCCGACGCTAATGGTGTAAGTGCACATGTGTTTTAAAAAAATATATAACAAATTATTGTTTAACAATTGTACTATTCCGATAATATACTCTCTAAAACAAGCGAATAAGCGAAAGAATCATGCTGATATCATTTTTCAAACTCGAGATATAAAATAATAAATTTTCAACCTATTTTATTTCTTTGCTCCTAAGACGCATTCGACGAAACGCTCGGACACGTTTCGACTGTTTTTGACGCAAAAAAATCACCAGACAAAAATGGGCGTGATCGGTGACCCCACTACTGAATACTCCTTTTATGAGATCTAACCGGCATCATTTCACATTAGACAATTTAAAAATGCATTTTGTTGCATACAAGTTTCCAAAATAATGTTCATCTTTAGAAATTTTCAACTTCTTTTTCCCCCTTTTAAAATAAGCTCTTAATTATTAATTTTTTTTTCAATATGTTATACAGTTTTAGTCGCTTTGTTGTATATATTTTCAACTTTTCTTATATTAAGAATTATTATTTTCACCCATTTTTATTAAGAGTTCGTACTAGTTATCTATGATTTTCTTTTCGATATTTTATAGTATTTGTTTACGATTGTGGTCACTCTACCATTTTTTATATGGTTTAGAGTAGACCACTGACGGTGAAGGACTGCAGAGATTTGTACATAGATTGAATTGAAAATCAGGATTTATTCCAGAAATTATAATTAAATGGATGGGGGGTGTAGGCCAAAACAGGAACATATTTATTGTTATTGGGTTAGTTAAATTTTGAACATGGGAATGATGAGCTGCTGCTGAGGGTTGAACTGTTGAATGGTTTTGCTGGATCTTCATAAATGATAAATTAAGAGAGGTACCTGGTGTCTTGACGATTATGTGTTTAAGCATGATGTATAAGCCCTGTAATGTGCTGCATTTTCTTGTTTCTCCAATCCTGGTGGGCTGGCCCAAACCATTCCTGCTCCCTTCGCTCGTCCTGGGTGGCTTAGATGTTTACTCCTCCATAATTGGTGTATAAAACTTGGGGAGAGAAAAACTTAGATGCTCCACACTTTGTCTGCTTGGTGACTAGGCGACTATATCTTCCGAACTTGTCTTTTCGTGCAGACTCGTACTGCCGCGGGCAAATAGTTCCCGGGCACACCGCTAGGTGGCAGCACCTCACGGGGTATATGTTTCGTTGAGCGGCTTTCCGCGAACAGTATTTGTGGTGTTTTTTACTACATATTTTCAATTTTTTATTACATATTTCATTATAAATAGTTAAATATGTATGTACATATTTTGAATTATATTTTACATGAACATCCATTCCCTAGACATAACCATTACGCGCGAAATTAAAGAATGTGTTCAGAATGGCTCCTTCACGCTAAAGAACATTTATTGTTTTTAGTGCGGTTCCTCCCTCCCCCATAGGGAGGAACCCCGCTTATAAGGTTGATACAATGAAACAATCCGGAGGTGTCGGCAAGAAAATTTCGCGTTTCAGAACCCCTAGAGACCGAAAATAACGGTGGTTCAAATTTGTATATATATATATTTGTCTGTTCGCTCATTTCTGGCTTCCCTGATGGTCCGATTTTGATGAAATTTGGTAAAAAAATCTGTCGTTCAATTTGAAAGGTCAAGTTCGTTAACCAGCAAAATCCGCCCACTGGAAGATGGCGTTTGGGGCGAAATTCGCGCAAAAAAAATCGTAACGCTTACATTTTTGAGTTCATAAGCTTGTAAGTACTCTTTTTATAGGCTTCTTGGGCAAGGAAAACGAATGGAACCATTTTCAAGGCGATAGCTTTAACCGTTTTTGAGAAAATTGGAAAAATATTTTTTGAATACCGTTTTTGGTTTGGGTACTTAGAATCATGGGATTCAGTTGAAACTTTATCTGCATGTTCTACTTTCATTAAAACTAATATGTTGAAAGTTTTGTTACGTTTGGAGTTAAGGAAGGGTTAGAATAAAATATTTTATGAACAGACATGAAAAGTTTTGGGAAGTTCGTATACTTTCATTAATATCTCGAACACGGTTGGGAAATCGTGGTAAGTGGATAGAAACTATTTGAAAGCTCACTAAATTCTCTACAAAAAAGATTCTAAAACTATTTTTGATTAGGTTATGTCAATCGGAGAAATAAGTGCTTAAAACTTCAAATACGTCTGTTTTGTTCTTATGAACGGGTTTTTGTCGTTCTTGTTGTAATTTTTGTCTCTTTCCCTTCGTTTTTTATTTTTGTAATTTCTTATGTTGCGAAAATTTTGTGTGTAAAACAGGATATGAAAAATGATGCCAATTTTCTGTTGCTAGAAATAATATAAATTTTGGGAACTTTCTTTAATATCTCGAAAACTGTTGAGAATTTTGGTAAACGGAAGAATACCATTAGAAAGCTTATTAAATGCTCTACATAAAAGGTTCTAATGAAAGTTTTGATTAGGCGATGTCAATCGGAGAAATAAGAGCTTAAAGCTTTAAAGTAATTGATTTCGCTTATTCGAAGTGTTCTTTTTGCCTGTATTTTATTCCTTGTTATTTTTTAATTGCTTATAGTTGGATAATGTATTCGAAAATAAAACAGGTTAAGTAAAATAACAAAAACAATTTATTGTTAGAAATATAGATTTCCAAGATTCCAAGACCTTGTAACTAGCGGGACGGTTTCTAGTGTTGCCGACCCTTCCAGGTCAGATTGTAAATCCTACCTTTCAAGACTGGTGGAACCAAAATATAACTGTCAGGGTTCGGTCACTGCTACTTAATAAAACTACATTTTATCGTAAAAATGGTTTTATTGTGCCGACGTTTCGGCTTGAACTTCAAGCCTTCATCAGGGCTGTAAATACAAGTAGGACATATTTAACACTAATATATGCACATATCTATGTAAATATATATATATATATATACATATATAATATATATATATTTATATATATGCATATACACATACACATATACACGCACACATATGTACATATATATGCCCACATACCTACACATATGGGGTATGTATTATTAAGTAGCAGTGACCTAACCCGGACAATCCCTACCTTGCATCATCAACGGTCAACGATCTCCTCTCAACAAAATAATAACTGCTTCTATTTTAATCTTTCGAAATTAGACTAGGGATAAGAACGGAACCGCGCTAAGATGAGGCAGTTCCTGCGAGTCGGACTTTTGTCTTTGATTTTGATACTTAAAATTATGGGATTCAGTTGAAACATTTTCTGCATGTTTGAATTTCATCAACACTAATATGTTAAAATTTTGGTTACGTTTGGAGCTAAGGAAGGATTAGAATAAAATATTTTATTAACAGACATGAAATGTTTTGGGAATTTCGTATACATACCCTAATATCTCAAAGACGGTTAGGAATATTGGTAAACGGAGGGATACCATGCAAAAGCTTACTAAAAGTTCTACAAAAAAGATTCTGAAACAATTTTTGGTTAGGCTATGTTAATCGGAGAAATAAGTGCTTAAACTTTGAAGTAATTGATTTTGTTCGCTTCGATTTCGTTTGTTTTTATTCCTTGTTATTTTTTAATTGCTTAAAGTTGGATAATGTATTTGACAATAAAACAGATTAATTAAAATAAGAAAAAAAATTCATTGTTAAAAATATATCAGGCTGTACCGTATGAAATGTCAGTTTTGGATTTGTCGATTTCCTTCAAATGTCTTGAAACTGTCGAGGCACCTACTCCGAGTTCTTTGGCATATTCCCTAGTGTTTTTAATTGCTTATAGTAGTCAAATGTATTTGTCAATAAAACAGGATACGTATAATTAGAATCAATATTTTGTTTGTTAGTATTCGAAGATGCCGTATGAATATCTAGATTACAGTACTGGTGTTGATTTCGTTCTTTAGAATTATTCTTGGTATTCCCTATTTTCATCTGTTACCCATAGTTTTTTATTGTTATTGATAGGTTTTTCTTATTGATTATAGAATATAAATCTATTTGGCTATAAAACAGGATACGTAAAATTAGTGACAATATTTCGGAGATTTCTGAGCGAAATACTTTTAAGATTTTCTACCACCACGAATGGCTTTTTTCCTCTATTTTTATCCACTAGATAGGCTTTATTTTGCATATTATTCTATATAAGTTTTATTCAGCAGGGGATTCTGATGAAATGTCGTGTTTTTGCTGTGGATTTTAAATACAATGTATCTAAGATTGGATAACATTAGCGAGTCTACATAGTTAAGAACCGACGACGGAGGATTACTTCTTGCTATGATTTAGTCTACATATGTATATTAAGTCCTAAATCCAAAAAATAAACTTCACAACGGTTAGATACTATGAGCGAATATGGCGGTTCAATGCCCGTAGAAACAAGGGGGCCGCAGGAAATATACCTGCTAAGAGTTAATCCTCAAGAGCAGTAAATATACCCCAGGTATCTGCCGACACAAATACAAAGCCTAAGGCGGAGAGCACCCCAAAAACTCAGATCCAAACATAAGGTTATATACTAAATATTCATAAAGACTACTTAGTTGTAAACCGATTCATCAATTAGCAATCAATAGTTTTCAACAAAGGTTATATACTAAATATTGATAATAAGTATTTAATTAGAAAAAAAACAATATTCCACAAGACTTGTTTTTGGTCCATTTGTGTCTACTCCATAGACTTAATTAGATATATTATTCTATTGTAGTTGGGCAACTAAACTTTGTTTTATTTTGTTAAATAAAGTTTTTTCTCTTGACTTGTTATTCGTCAAGACTTTTATTTGTCCTTGTGTATTTACTAGATAGGTTTTATTCGGCATATTATTCTATATAGGCTATATTAGGCAGGGTATTCTACTCAATATTGTGTACTTCTTCTTGATCCTTCTGTACATGGGCGTATATAAAAACAATTTCGGGGGGGGGGCTGAGACCATTTCCAGGGTATGGAATACTAAATATTTACAGCTTGGAATAGTTTTAGGCAACTAAAACGCTATTACACGTAAAATAAAATATGTTTTATGAACTAAGTGATCTTATTTAATTTATTTTTAAGGGTTTTACGAGAAGTTTTTATCATCAATTCAAAAAAATTTCGGGAGGGGCTGCAGCCCCCTCAGCCCCCCCAGCCCCCCCCCCCCTCATATACGCCCATGCTTCTGTATCCTCTAGAAAGGCTTTATTAGGCATATTTTGCATTGATTTATAGAGCTTTGCTTTAGAATGAGAGCCAGATTCTGTAATTTCCGCTTCTGTGTAAAAGTTAGCTACTCTCGGTGTCCCTGATGCCTTAATATCACTTTTATTCGAGATGTTCGAGAGGATTTTGACAATTTTCACGAGATATATAAAAAAAAATAAGTTTATTTCTTTTCTAAGCTTAACAAACGGCACTAGGGACATGAACGGAACCGCGCTAATGCTGCAGTTCCTGCGAGTCGGATTTTTTTAAAAAAGCAGTAGTTTTTAAAATAGACAAACGTTTGAGTAGAAACGTTCAGATAGAACGCCCATTTTTGCGTCACTGAACTACAAATGAGGTGCAGAATAAGCCCCTAAAGTTATGACATCTCAATGCGGGACACTCTGTATATTAAATAACCAGCTCCAGAAGGTTATCCGTTCGTAATACCTAGGATTTAGCGAAGAGGAAATGTCAAATTTTTTACTTATGTAGTTTAAGGTTTCATTGGTTACGTTTTTCTTCGGGTTTTTTTTTTTTTTTTTTTAACGTCTTTCGGTAATAAATTGCGCTCGTCTAGGCCGATTTTTACATCAAACAAATACTTTTGGAAATACAGCTCTCGCGATACACGAACAAAAGTAATCGGCCAACTAGACAATAATATGAACACCTCTATGACGGCAAACCTAATTCAACGGTTACTATAAAATTGCAGTTAACCCGAAAAAATATTCTATATATCACAGTCGAAAGAGCCCTGTTCCTCCATGGTTAGTTAACTTGCAACAAAATAGTAAAAAAAATCCAAATTTACATTACAGTACTACATTCAGTTTTGGACATTACTCGAATAAATTATTATTTTAACAATACGTAATATCATAATAGTAGAAAATTCCCAGTTGTACATTGAATGTTTAGGAAGGTTGGCAACCTATAGACTGTCCAGTGCTAATGGCCAAAATGTCCAAGCCGTAAAAACAAATAGAGGTGTTTTCTTTTTAAATTATGTATTTTTTTCGGACTTTTACAGTACCCCTGCTCGCCAAAAAACCTTGTACGATATTGAGATAGAATATCATGCTGGGATCAAGGATAATTTTATTATTTTATCTTTGCAGCCATGAACGACTTCATCCACCAGTGCCTACAGTATGACTTGTAATATAATTTTCCCTACAGATTTCCACGAATAGCAATTATCCTAAGAAACATTGAAATTACGCCGTTAACTAAGATGGAAACTTTTGTATAATCAGACGTCGAACAACGAACGGAGGAAGTCAACAGGAGAAGTAGTTCTCTTTGGAGCACTTAAACAGATTGAGTTGTCCAATTCCCAACCGAAGTGCCCTCTAATTAATTGGATAGCTCTTCCAGAACTAAGCCAATACTTCCGCAACTAGCAATAAGTACACAATCCCTATTTAAAAAACATACTATCAAGAGGTTTCAGGTTATAGGACGGACTAAGTAACTGATTCTAATGCCATAACTCTGTAGTATGTCACGTTAGCATGGAATCTGATAGCTCTTATAGCCTGGAGTACGTTTACTGCAATAGTATTGGGTTAATGACTACGATAGTCTGGAATATGTTACCTACGTTAGCATGGAATCTGCTGGCTACTATAGCCTGGAGTACGTTGACTGTAATAGTATTGGGTTAATGACTACGATAGTCTGGAATATGTTACCTAGGTTAGCATGGAGTCTACTGGCAACAACAGTCTGCGGTTAGCATGGAATCTGATAGCTACTATAGCCTGGAGTAAGATGACTGCAATGGTATGGAGTCTAATGGATACAATAGTCTGGAATATGTAGTCTACGTTAGCATGGAGTATGATGGAAATGATAGTCTACAGTATGTTACCTACGTTAGCATGGAGTCTGATAGCTACTATAGCCTGGACTAAGATGACTACAATGGCATAGAGTCGAAAATCTACGATTGTCTGTAGTTTTTTCACTATGGTTTGTAGCAGGTTGACTAAGGTAGTCGACGTTTCACTCCTCATCTAGATGGATGTATGTTATCAGATGCCTTCTCCAATTATCATGTAATTTTGATTTCTTCTTTACAGGAATGTTCAGTTATTGTTATTACTCGGTCATCATGTAATATCCATTATAAAAATATATATTTCTTTACAGATGCAATCATTGTGATTTTTATCCCGAGTACGAATCCTACATATATACATGGTGGCCCAGATAAGCGGGCCACAAGAAAAATAAATACTAAACTGTTTGAAATATCAACATTTTCCAAATTGGCAAAGTTGTAGTTCTTGTCGAGATCTATAAATGGTGACTTTGGAAATGAGAAAATAACACCTCTAAAGGCTCCATTCTCCTATGCTGAATTGCCTCTCCCTTAACAAAAATCATATTTAAATAAATTCAGATGAGGAATACATGCAAATGAAAACGTATTTTTACAGAGAACTAATTGACGCATGGAACCCCGTTTGCACGGTTCTTACTTGTTTTGTTGGTTCATTTTAAAAATAGAATGCAAAATATGGGTAAAGAGGAAACCCTTCCCTACAAAGGCGTATTTGAGCCCTTAGAAGTGTTATTTTCTCATTTCCGAGGGCATCATTTTATAGCTCTCAACGAGAATTAAAACTTTGCCCTTATGTAAAATGTTGATATCTAAAACCGTTTAGTAGTCATTTCTCTTGCGGCCCGCTTATCTGGGCCACCCTGTAATAGGCAATGAGCGCAGAGCTGTCTATAGTTTGTCACCCTTTCTGAACATCCAAACTGCAGCCAGGCATTCCTTCAACGGTCCCTGATATGAAGAAACTCGTCATTTTCGCAGGCAGGACTAGAGAATCCTGCAATCAAATTATCTAAAAGCCTTCTACAACGTGTCCGGGGGGGGGGGCACAAACCTGTTCTAAAATAAATATTATATTTAATTTATAGTGTATTATAATTTGGACCTAAAATATACGAATATGGGGAGAACAACGGCAAAACAATGTTCTCTTATTGGTCGTATTTTGATACATTTTGCATACAATTACTAATTTGCTTAAACGCTAAATGATATATTGATATAAAATTGAAATAACACAGCGTAAAGCTGAAACGAATTCTGATCGCAAAGAATTACAGGAGGCCCAAGTATAAATATCTGATACATATTCGAACGTAGGGATTTTTTCTTGTATTCAACCTTTCAGTAAACACAGGAGAAGTTTACATTTATTTTTACTTTCACTGGAAAATTCCTTCTATTATTCTCCCTCGCAATTTTTTGTTCGACCCTTTTAATCGCTCTCCTCTCATTCACTAAAATTAGCTTTTGCTTTTTATCTCCAATCGGAATTATTAAATTACTAAAAAACTCTTTCTTAGATAAATTTGCAAAAATGGTAAGGCAGCTTTCCATGGAAAATACCCATTCGTACAAGAGAACTAAAACTCATGTTACTAACAAAGAGTTCAAAACTGCGCTTACATTTCCTTTTGCCTTATAGGTCAAATAATTTGAAAAATCTTTTAATAAAAACGTTTTATTTCCCTCATGGGTTTTTACCAACCGTTGGGCTTCTTTTGAAATGAATCTAAACCTACTTTTAATGCCTTACTTGTGAAAAACGCGTTTAAAGTAAATTTGACACATAGCATGGATAGTGATTTTTATATTCTATTATACAAAAATCCTATAGTCATTTTTTATTACATTTTTTTTTTTTATTTTGAGTTTAAATTAGGATGCGATTCTCGTTATAAAAAAAAAGTATGTTAGAACGCACCAGGGAAATAAAAAGAATTTTCAAAAACGTATAAAAAAAAGTTTCTAAATTATTTAAAGTAAACGGCTGCTTTAATGAAGAAGAAAATTTTGAATAGAAGAGTATTTTATTTGGTGCATATATTTACATATACATAGAAGGAGTTAGGGGATTGTAAAAAAAAAAAAAAAAAAAAAAAAAAAAAAAAAAAAAAAAAAAAAAAAAAAAAAAAAAAAATTATTAAATTATTAGGCCTATTCTATAGAATGCCGGAAATGTATGAAATAAAGCGTATTTCATACTTTCCATTGGCATTATATAGAATGCCTACTGCACTTTAGGCAAAGTATGAAATAAAGGATTTGTAGCTTGTAGGAGTATCTACCGGCGGACGGACAAGGTTTCGCGAAGAGCCCATGCAAGGCTAAGTGTCAGAGTAGGAAATATATATGTGTTAAAGAGCAAAGAAAATGCAATTCTAAGTGTCACAATACTCAGCCCTGCTGTAACAAGTAGCTTTAAATATGTAAATAACAATCTCACTTAATATATTGTTTTGAATAAATTGCTTGCCGTACGAAAAGACCTCGTTTTTAACCAATTTTTAAAGTTATTCAAATTACCTAGTTTAAAGTGTATAAAGTAAACTCAAAACCTTTTTTAAATATATACAATGCCAAATAAGCAACAGGTATTCTATAGAATACCTAGGCATTTTATACAATGCCTAGGCAATGTGTGTAATATTTTGTAAAAACTAATACTTTCTATACGCTTAGGCACTTTACCGGTAACATATATATGAACAAGAATCACATATTCCGCACACTCCAGCCGTAACAATTATTGAGAGGGGGTGCATCCGTGTTTATCGTCTTGGACTCGCATGAAGAACTAAGAATATATTGTACTATTACTGAGCCAGGATCACTTCACTCATTTAACACATTAAATAAATATTATTATAAAAATGAAGGAAATCAACTAAACTAACTAAATTAATACGATTAATTTTTTAACTTTTTTTATGAGTCAGCACCAATTCCGACATGTACTATATATTTGTCAAATACCACTCACTCACTGGCTCACTCACTGACCTATCATCGCCCAGCCCATACCACTTGACAGAAAATTTTGAAATTGTGCATGGACACTCCCTATATAACGTAGACACTCACTAAGAAAGGATTTTTTGATATTCGAATTTTTAAGTATTTTTAGAGGGGTTTAAAGTTTGAGTTGGTTAGAGCAGGCAGCAAGCGTTGCTAGGACGGTAACAGAACAGCTGTTACCGTATTGTATCTATTTCATAGTATTATTTTTAATTGAGGTTAATTTCAACTATAATAGCAGACCTTGAATTACTAGAAATAAACTGTGATTTTGTCACTGATAGAGTTTACGCCCTGGTGATGCTCCATCCGAGGTAATAATATGCCGAGCCACTTGAAACAAAAATTTGAAATTTTGCACGGACAATCAGTTTAGAATGTAAACACTCGCTAAGAAAGGGTTTTTTGATATTCAAATGTTTAAGTACTTTTAGGGGGGGGGGGTGAATTATTAAGAAGTTCCTCATCGGCTCATAAACAGTCCGATTTTGATACAAAAATTTGGTACAAAAATCTTTCTTCTCATTTAAAAGGTCAAGTTCATTAACCAGTTGATTCCGTTTACAGGAACATGGTTTTTGGAGCGAAATTTGTGCGAAAGATTCCTTAACACAGGAAAACGAATGAAACCATTTTTTAAGTGAGTTCTGTAGCCATTTACCAGAAAAATTGATAGAAATACTTTTCAAAACTAATTTTCTGTTTGGGTATTCAGAAACGAAGTATATGGAAAAAAATTGTATGAATGGTGATACAATGTTTTCGGATCTCAGTATATTTTTAAAATATCTCGAAAATGGTTGGGAACTCTAAATTCTCTACAATAAGATTCTGCTGTAATGTTCGGTGGGCAGGGCCGCCACATGGGATGGACAGCCGGGTACAGTTGTCCCGGGCGGTGGGGCGATGTCAATCGAAGAGATAAGTGCTTAAAACTTCAAATTTGTTAGTTTTGTGCTTTGCAACGTGTATTTGTCTCTGTTTACCTAACTTTTTAAGCGGTTGTTGTATTTTTTTTTCTCTCCAACGGAAACAAGCACGGTTACCTCCACATGGTGTTTCCTGGGTAACTTTAAAGTACGTGCAAGAATAAGCTCTTTCTTGACACTGGTCCGGAGCGCCCCAACGTCAAGAAACATTATGCATTAATTACTTATCAATTGATGAATTACATATAGTATGACGTGGTATAATAAAATGTACAAAATTATGTAGTAGCGTTAATTTTGATCATATCTTATTTAACTCAATATAAAAAATACTTATCGGCCGTGGTGAAGCACGGGTATTCAGCTAGTACATAATATGTACTAGCTGAATACCCGTTATTTTTATATATGTACTACATATATAAAAATAACGAACAAACACAAGTTTGCAGTTTGTATGAATAAATGTGTTTTCCTTCTTTTAATATCTCCTGACTTAACTAGTAAAAATAAAAAAATAAACTGTGTCAGCTAGACCGTTAAAATTGGAAAATTTAGCTGGGGCTATAATTAAATTTCGGTATTCCGGGATATCCCTCTTGATATCAAACCATTTTCCTGATTGTACTCGTCCTTTATTGAAACACATAGTAGAATTAGTATGTACATACCAACGTTCTTCATATGTATATATATATATATATATATATATATATATATATATATATATATATATATATATATAGAGATGAAGGATGTTCAAAGTTTTTTTTTTAATGGCATGCCAGGCCATGAACTCAGTTCTTTTGTGTGACGATTTTTTCATTATTATTAATTTTTATTCTGCAATATCAATTAACTGTTTACTGACCGTTCCTCCTATTTGGGAACATTAATTCAAAACGTTTGTTATCACATTTCCACCTCACCAAATATAATTTTAATTTAATAAGGCGTTAAATAGGTAAAACATATTTTTACTTTTTTCCCGGCTGGAAATGTGAACTAAACTGACTCCCAAAATTCATAAAATTGTTTAATTTTTGATTATATTACGATTTATACTTGTTTTTAACCAGTAAAAAAACTGGTAGAACTACTCTTATAATTTTGATATACTAATATAAATATGTATTTAACAATATAATATTACAGTTTTTGTAATACGTTTATTTAATAAATTGTTATCTCTCGTGAAACAGGTATGCCTCGAGATCACAAGATGTACTGGTAATCTAACCACATTTTCCCAATTTCTACCTTTTACAGCATTGTCTATTTCATTTTGGGTTTCCATTCTGCCTTTGAACTATTTCTTCTTTTTTTATATTCCTTAGCGTATATTCTTTAGTAAAACCGTAAAACAATTTCGTAAAAGTGATCAAGTAGCCGTCGTAATGTAGATTTTTACATTATTTAGACGAAATAGATAAATTAAGCGTCGGTTCCTTTGGGGATCTGGACATATGCTCCTTACCTCCATGCTCTTTACCAAAATAGGGGTAACTTGTGGTGGGTTGATAAGAAATAGGAGTGACGTGATTCTAATTTGGAATATTAAACTTACATAGGAACAGGTGTTGTGTGTTTTGATAACTCTGAGGAAATAACAATGGGCTATGTAAATAACAATGGGCTGGCATGATAAAGCTCTTTACTATGCAACACCAGTTCAGCCAGGAAGAAATGTCGCAGAAGAAATTCATCCGCCTTTTGATACTTCGTGATTATATTAACTAAATATCAAACGTATTTCAGCTAGAGAGTGATAATTATCACTGAAAAAATGTTGCATTGGTCACATGCAGAAGATTCCAATGTTTCCCTTGAGCTATCGACGACGTCAAGGCTCAAACTACTAAATCTGTCCCTAAGGTTCGATTCCCACCAGGGGTAGTGACTTCTCTTTCGAAAAAGCAAAAGGCATTAGCCCTATTCTGACCTGAAAAGTGTGATTACCTGTATTTGATGCTTTTTTAACGTTCTTTGTTACGTATAAGTAGACGCTAGAATTTAATTAAATGAAAGACATAATAAGTGACTTATTGCTCTTGATCATACATATGCTTTAGGTCCACCTGACAAACCTATCTATAACACATAGTCTTCTTTTTCGGACAAGACCACCGGGCATGCGCGAACGCCAGCGGACACATTCTTGTGACTCTTTTTTGTAACGCTTAGGTCCACCCGACAAACCTATGTAATGTACTCTATAACTTACAACCATATTATTCGTACACGGCCACTGCGCATGCGTGAACGCCACTGCGCATGCGCGAACGCCTGCGTACACTTTTTGGTGACACATACAGTCTTCTTTTTCGTTCATGGCCACGCCACTGCGCATGCTCGAACGCCAGCGGACACTTTTTTGTGACACATACAGTCTTATTTTTCGTACATGGCCACGCCACTGCGCATGCGTGAACGCCTGCGGACACTTTTTTGTGACACATACAGTCTTCTTTTTCGTACATGGCCACTGCGCATCAGCGAACGCCAGCGGACACTTTTTTGTAGGGGGGTTTTCCAGTTTAGTCACCGCTGAAGCATATTTATGCTAAAAAAAATCTAGGTGTTGAAGGAAATACTGCCAACTGTTTTAGCTGGATAATGGAATCAACATCTCCTTCTATATCAATTTAAAAATATTTTAATTTATTTAAAAAGAAGCGACAAAAAGGCGGCCAGGAGTTAGAACGCGAGTTCCACAACAAAGGGTGTTCGGTAATTGATGGTGTATGGTGGAAATTTCTACACCTTGTTGCAGAATCAAGATTAGCAACTAATAATAGTATAAAAATAATGATATTTATTCGTTCTTCGACCAAGCCACATACGATGTACTACAAAACGGAATAAAAATACATATTACATATAAAAAAAAATCGAAGATTTATTCTAAATAATGGCTAAAGTAACTTAATTAATCATTAAAAAACAAAACAAAAAAAAACACAATTATTTTTTTTCAAAATCATGCATTTCATGGACAGTCTTAAAAAAATAGATTGCCCAGAATGGTATTCATTCATTTAATATAATTTTTTTTTATTCGTAGTTAATAATAAATGGACGTTAAAATTTAAATAATAATATAAATTTCCTTAGGTAAGCTATATACGGGAAAAAATATAATATTGAGATTGCTTCCTGCTCTACTGTTTTAAGGAAGTGTAAGAAGTGAATGGGCTGCATATTTACTAAGAACGCTTTTATACATCATCTATCATCCAGTCGGGTTTAATAAAACGTTCTCATATCTATAATGCACTATCGCAGAATGAAAATGCAATCAATGAAACAGAGAATAAACTCAATATTAGCTATGAATATATTATACCCAAGTATAGAAACACCGACATTCAACCGAACCCATTTAATATTAAACTTCATGACATATCTAGATCCAAACAGTGGCGGATAAATTATTCATTGTTCAATCAAAATGTAAAATATTCATATTAATCAACTTGCCCAAACACACAAACACTCTCTTACAAAAACACACCCATAAACTGGTATTTTGGTGAGGCTCAAAGAAATTATCTGCCTCTTCAAGCTAAATTATTTTATTCATGGCACCTTTTAAGGGATTTGTATAAAAAAAAACAAAAAAAAAAACAAAAAAACATTCATATGTCCTAAAAATTAGTCAACATCTTCAAAACTCTTTGCACGAAAGGAGCTGAGTGAATGATTTATATATGTATATTTATATATACTAAATATATATATATATATATATATATACAGTATGTCCCACATTGAGATGTCATAACTTTAAGGGTTTATTCTGCACCTCATTTGTAGTACAAATGAGCGTCCTATCTCAACATGTAGCAGAGCTGTATTCAAACTTTTGTCTATTTTCAAAACTATTGGATTTTCTTATGAAAAACTTTATTTTCCGGATTTCTGGTCTATGTATCGTAAATGACCATTTTTAGAATCTACATTAAATTTCCAGTAAGAAACACCAGTTATTGAAATGTTGTCATGTAAATTAGGAGCCATACTTTGAGCCATATAGATGTGAACTATTGTTAGAGTCCGGAAGTTAGGCAAAATGCCTTTTTTTTGTCTGAATGGATATATTGAAGAATCAGATAGAAATAAATACGTTATCGTGCATTTAAGAAGTGTAGAGACATTTTTTATTTTGCCTGTTTTGGCTATTTTAAGATTTAAAGCCTTTTTGCCTTTTTTGCTCGTTATGCATTTTTTTTCTGCGATTTAAACATTTTAAAAAGCACATAATGAATTTTGAATTTCAGTTCGTCGAAAACAAAAATGTTGCACAAACTAATTTACATAATGCCTTCACAAATATCTATTCGAAAGCTTATTTTCCCAACCCATGGATTGAACGTCTCTAAATAACAGAACCTTCCTTAGTAGAAGGAATGTACAAACATAATGAATAGCAGGAAAGAAACAGGATGAGGGAAGTACGTCACCTCTCCTTCCTCTCAACCCTTTTGCTGTGACAATATGTAATTACCTGGTATTCCGGATTTCGACATGATAATTTAATGCAGAGGAAGTTTTTCCATGATGAAAAACATTTTTTTCTGAGATGGTCTATGAGAGTTGATACTTTGAAAAAGCATCTTGTTGTTGCTTGTAACACGGGAAAGTAAGAGTAAGTACACTAATTCTGTGATTAATTGATAATAAAGAAATTAATGAGTATTTAAAATACATGTTTTCATTAATAATGAGTGAGATTCCTCTTTGCCTTCACTCCTAATAAATGCCTATTTTAATTACAGTACTGCCTATTTTCAATATTTCAAGTGCCTTTTTGCCTGCCTATTTTAACCAAAAATAAATGCCCCTATCTTCCGGGCTCTAGTTATTAGGGTTTTCCTAACTCATTCAATATTTTCTTAGTCAGGTATTTGTAGACTTAGCGGTTTGCCTCCGCCTCAAAAGTTGCCTTATTTAATTAGCTTTACAATGGTACCCTGTTGTTTTAAAAACAAAAATTATTCAAGTCTATTTTTTTCTGATTCCTAAGTCAAAATTAATACATTTGCTTTAAACTACAAATGAGGAGCAGAATAAACCCTTCATGTTATGACATCTCAATTTGGAACACCCTGTATATATATATATATATATATATATATATATATATATATATATAGTATATATAATATATGTATGTAATATATATATATCCGTTCTGAGAAAGATGAATAAATCTAGTTTTTGGTTTGGTTACTTTGAAATGATCTTATTTACAGACATTAGGGGTCTCCCCGTGGTCTAGTGGCTAACGCCTTAGGTATTCAACCGTATATCCCCGTAGGTATATCCGTAGATGAGTTCGATCCCCACCGGCAGCAGAAGTTTTCTCATTTCATGGCTTGTTGGGAAAATTTCTCACTGCACTTTGGCCGCGCTAATGACCTATTTTTTTTTTTTTTTTTTATATTCTCTTAAATATCTCAAAACGCTACCTAGGAAAATCGTGGTAAGTGGACGGTCACCATTCTAAGCTTGCTAAATTTCCTACAAAAACAGTTCTGAAGTGATTTTCGATGGGGCGGTCTCATTCAAAGTAATCGCTGCCTAAAATTCGAAATGGTCGGTTTCGTTTTTTGAAAGGGTTTTCCCCCTGTTTTGCTCAGTTTTTTTGTTATTTGTCTTTCTTTATTTACATTTAAGTGAGTAAAAAGAATATTTTTTATTAAATCAAAGTAATATAATGTGAACCACATTTGTAATAGTGTTTTCTAGAGCGATAGTTGAAAAGGGGGAAGGAGTAATTTCTGCTGATGATATTGTCATTATTCGTTTGTGACGGCTAAAATATTCTCATTTTACATTATTTTACGATTTTACATTTTTCGCGAAAAATCAAAACAAACTAGAAACTGTATTCTTACGTTTCTAAATGATACTAGTTATATGAACAGAAACAGACGCAGTTTCTGCTATCGGACTGCCCCCTTTTCAGAGCGAGCTTCTCACACCGAACGTGCCCTATCTGCCCACAAACCTCTCTCTCTCTCTCTCTCTCTCTCTCTCTCTCTCTTGTTGTTCTTAGTCCTAGGCATGTTTTCCCATTCAATATAGGCAACGCTCGGACACTGCTTCACAGTCCAGTCAACGAATGCTTAAAAACAGCTATAGGTGGACATTTTTGGTACACAATTTTTGACTTCGTAACTTTGTTTGGGCTGGATAGGAGGTAAACATATCAAAAGTCCTCGCCAGTAGCCTTTGTGCCGGGGGGGAGGGGGGGTTTAGAAGGCCCCATTTTTCGGGTTTTCACTTATATCTCGGAAACCGTGGGTCCTAGCGACATGACCACTCCATAACAAATTAATGCAGATTAAATATGCTACAGGTTCTATTTAATAAAGTTTTTCGAGAGATCTTTAGTTTTCGAAATATCCGCTCTTGAATGTCTGTCATTTTGGGAAAAAACACCCTTTTTGCTCTTTTTGAACGGATAACTCTTCAACAATAAACCCAAAAAATAAATGCCGTTTATAGGGTTGTAGAGCATTACATTCTCTTCAAGAATATATATAGCTTTACTATTTTATGGCCAACGGCCATAGCCACGTTGAATGCACCGGTTCCCATTGATCAGCGAAGTTAAGCAACGTCGGGCGTGGTCAGTACCTGAATGGGTGACCGACCACGTGCTGTTGGCATTAGAAAAGGGTGGCAACCTGTAGATAGCCCGACGCTAATGGCCATGATGTAGATGCACCGTTAAAAAACAAAACAAAACTATTTTATGCATTTTCCTTCAAACGTGAAAACAGTTTAAATGTTTTTCGTGATATCTGGCGACAACTGACCAATGAACCTTTCAAATATTCACCATTTCCAGTCAATGTATAGTCCAAAATATGCTCCATTATGTAAATATAGTGAGTACATACGTCCAGTACTCACTATATATACAATATAGCACAAAATATATAATTTTGGGCCCATTGACCAGTTATTCAAACTCAATTAGATAAGATCTTGTCCATGGTTTTGCTAAGACCATGTGAGTGCGTATATAACGCTTGAAAGAAAATACATAAAATATTAAAGTAATATATATTATTAAAGCGAATGGAATCCTCTACAACCCTATAGCCAACATTTATTTTTTGGGTTCATCGTTGAAGAGATATCCGGTCGAGAATATAAAAATGTGTGTTTTTCCCAAAATTACAGACTTTAAAGAGCGGATATTTCGAAAACTAAAGATATGTCGAAAAACTTTATTGAATAGAACTTGTAGGAAATTGACTCAGCTTTTATTTGTAAGAGAATGGTCATGTCGCTAGGACCCACGGTGTCCGAGATATAAGTGAAATTCCGAAAAATGGGGTCTTCTAAACCCCCCTCCCCCCCGGCTCAAAGGCTACGGGTGAGGACTTTCGATACGTTGACCTCCTAACTAGCCGAAACAAAGTTATGAAGTCAAAAATTGTGTTCCATATATTTCCATCTCTAAATCTTAGTTACCTGGACTATTAGTCGCTAAATTTCAGATTTCACGATGAACACTGAATTTATTTTTACGGTTGAAGGAAAATACATAAAATAGCAAAGTAACATATATTATTGAAGGGAATGCAATACTCTACAACCCTATAACCGTTACGTATTTTCTGAGTTCATCGTTGAAGAGTTATCCCGTCAAAAAGGGGGAAAAATATGAGGCGAAAGTGTTTTTCCCCAAAATGACCGACTTTCAAGAGCGGATATTTCGAAACCTAATGATATCTCGAAAAACTTTATAGAATAAAACTTGTAGGAAATTTAATCAGCTTTCATTTGTTAACCCTTAGCTACAGGCATGGATTTTTGTAACGCAACTACAGGCATGCGGTCTCCCAGACTCCAGCCCCTAAAACTCGCCCTGTGGGGCTCTCAATTGCCGCTGGCGCTTTCTTCTTTGGGGGTATTTCTTATAACACATTCTTGTCTATGACAAATGTTGGAAAAGTTAACGAAAGATATATCAAAAATTGTTAAAATAATAAAAACATTTTTTTCCTATATTTTAATGAACTTTCCAATCAACATGCTTTGTACAACTAATTTTTGCTAAATAGTAGGTACCATCGAATTTAATTGAAATGTGAAGACGTACAGATGAATATATAATAATTAAACCAATGAAATAAACAATATAATTGAAAAAATAAAATCGATGAAAATCAGCTGCTCCACAAATAAGAATAAACACTTATTTTTTTAAAAACATTTTTTTATGGTAGCAAAATACGTTAAAAACTTCAAAATAACCATAATACGAGAAATACGAGTATAGAAGAGAAAATTCTTATGCTTAAAAATTTCATAAATTATAAAAATAAAATAATAATAAAAAATATAATCGCTAAAAAAAGTAAAAAAATGTGTTCGTAATCATCATTTACATTGTTTTCTTGGATGTTTTGACCTGAACTGTTTTGGCAAACAGGACGAAACAATTTTGTAGACAAATTGGTGTGGCATAATGGTAACACTGTTAGGCAGATTTTTTATTTTTTTATTTTTTTTTTGCTTTGGAGTATGATTGGCAGATCTTCCGGGGATTGAGTTTTTCTTTACAAACTTGTCTTATTTCCGAACCTTTAAAAATAGAAATAATAATAAGTAAAAAAATATAGACGACAATTATGATATTGGAAATGTCACTATCATTTTCTTCATCTTGTAACCATTCCAATACGGTTTCAGCAAACCATGGATCATCGGTGTAAATTCTTGAGTTTCCTGGACAGTTTTGAGCCAACATAGCTGTTAGATAAGATTAACACTTGATATTTATTTAAAAAAAGGAACGGAATACCCAGAATCAATACAATTACTTAAATTCAAAAAGTCACACATTCACAGGCATGAGGTCAGGGAAACCGCGAGGAGAACTTGCAATGCCACGTGCACTATGGGAAATAGAAGGCAACCGGAAGTGGGAACAGGTAGTTCCAGCCTAAACGGAAAGGTAAACAAAGTACAGCTGGTCTCAGGCAACTAGATCTACTCGGAATCAAGGTATCTTCTCCGAGCGCGGTCTCTGGGACCTCAAGCCTGTGGTTAAGGGTTAAAGAATAGTCATGTCCCTAGGACGCAGGGTTTCTGAGATATGAGTGAAAACCCGAAAAAATGGGACCTTCTAAACCCCCCTTCCCCCCCCCCCCCCCCCCCCCCCCCCCCGGCACGAAGGCTACGGACGAGGGCTTTTGATGTTTACCTCCTATCCAGCCCAAACAAAGTTACGAAGTCAAAAATTTTGTTCTAAAAATTTCCATCTATAACTGTTCGTTGACTGGACTGTACAAGGTAAAACTTTATTAAGACAGTTTGGTCTCGAAATTAATATATGTACGCGAAATCTCTGTTTCGTCTTTAATGGCTACACTACAAGAATTGGAAAGGACGTTAAAAATCTAAAAGGCCTTTTGTGTTTCTAGTTCTATTTAAAAAAAAAAAAAAATTTAATAACAACTTATTACTTATAATAAAGTAATGTAAAACGGTTTTCAAGCCAGGTTTAAAAAAAAAAGAAAAAAGTCCGTCACGCAGGACCTGCATAACTAAGCACTTTACTCAGAATTTAGGTAGTGTAGACTGAATTCCTGAATAATTTCCTTAGAATAACCTATATAATTATTTATTTAAATTTTAACGTCCATTATCATTAACTAAGAATTTTGGGACGGGTTATCTATAGGTTATCACCCTTTTCTAGCCAGAGCAGGGCTGATGCCTTTTCTTTTTTCTCAAGAAAAGCCTCCACCCCACAGTGGGAATCGAACCCACGATCTTTGGCACGAAGCCTCCATGTAATAACCTATATAAATAAAATAAAAACATGAATAGTTTTGCTCTTTTACATTTGTAGTGAGCAGCTGTTTCAATTACGGTTTCTAAAATTAATTTCCTTCCAGAGTTTTTGTTTGCGTGATGCTAGGCAACTTAATAAATACACAAAAACTTGATGATTAAGAAAATCTTATCCTACAATAATAACGGAAGAGCCGGTTAAAACGCACATGTTCAGCGCCCCTTGGGGTAGAAGATAGAAGAACGGATATATTATCATAACGAAGCAGAGAGCGGATACAGCTGGTCAGCGCGCCTAGTAGTAGTAGCTTTCCTAATAGTTCTTGTGTTTTTGTGTCGACTGTCCTGTATTTTCTGTTCAATTAACCCAACAAAAAGAGAGTATCTTTTTGTTGGATCATTAAATAAAAATAAATTACACTAAATGGCTATGGTTATCTTTTTTAAATATTATTGTATAAGTGTTTAAGGATTATATATTTAATAAGGTCATCAATGTACTGGCTACCATCGGAAAGTAAGTCGGTCAAATTCTAAGGAAATTGAAAATTTTTCCTGAGTCTACACTCTGTCAGTATGTGCTTCATCAATAAGTCAGTGTTACAGTACGTAGATGGAGGTCTGTCCTGTCTTAAAGTACTAGAAACGAAGAAAATTTCCCAAATCCTCATGTACCAAAATTGTTCCTTTAACTTTACTTTTTCAGACCGATAAGGTTGACGCATGTTTTTCTTGTTTTAATGGCATGTTCGAAGGGCAAAAAAAAAAAAAAATATTTTTGTATTTTTCGAATCGCCTTCATGGACGGGGATACTGAAAAAGTAAAAAAAAATACACGTATCAAATTACGTTTTGAGAGAAGAGAGAAATCATTTTTATTAATGAAATGCTGCCCATGTGCAATGGGTTGCTACGACAAAGCATACTTATCACTCCTTGTAGGAGATTCATCCGTTAAAAAAAAAAAATAAATAAAGGATTCCCAATATTTGTAAAAAAAGAAAGAAAAAGACAGATCGGTAACTCCGAGAGAATCTTCTTCTGTGATGGTCCTTCATGTTTATCTTCCTTTAGCTTAATTATACAAGTGGTGATGAAGGATTCCTAGCGAGTCTACAATGATAGACTCAGCTAGTTTGGGCAAATGTTCCAATTCGACTTCGCACTCTTGGAAGAATGCCGCTGTACTTCTAGGAATAGCACCCCTTGCCCCGAACCAAAGTCCTCTTACCTCGAAATCCCTTTCTCCGTAGGTTTCTAGGAACTTCTCCTTTAGGTAAGGGATGCATTTTTCGTAAATTGCCTTTTTTTCTTTGTCGATTTTTGAGGCCTGGTCGAGGTCATTGCATTCGTATCTCACCGTAGGGTCAACGATTAGGGCTTTCCTACTCTTCTTATGGAATGCCAAAACATCTATAAATCTAGTTGAACCCTCCGAGTCGATGCAGTAAACCTCGTCGAAACAGGTATAGTCCTTTTTTCCAAGAGGTTCTGAATTTCTTTTTTGACATTGTGGTGCCGCCTGGTGACGAGTAGGGAGTTGTAGGGGCACTTTCCCAGCACGTGAGCTGGTGTTTCAGTCTCTCTACTACATTTGCGGCAGAGGGGCCCTACTTCACCCAAAATTCGTCCACGTACACCTGGCAAACCACGAAGACGTGCGTAATTTACGTTTAGTTTAATTGCATTGGTCCATTCCGAGCCTGCCAAAACTTGTTTTTCAGTCATGAACTTGTTCGCCTTCGGAGAGTCTTTGAAATGCCGGACTCCAACACCTTGCCATTTGCAGGATGCCCATCCTTCAAATGCCCCCTCTCGGAGGGATTGTCTTATTTTCCTAATGCTGGTGTTGGAGGACGTTGGGACATTAAGTCGTCCTGCTATAATAATATAGCTTTTGCGTCTCTCTAATTTCGGGCTTAAATATTCCGTGGGCATGTATAGAAAGACCCCAGACTGAAATTATCTGCATAAACCTGCCTACTTCGGTGCAAGAGGTGAACGAACTCGGCAAGACAGACGCGCGTTATCTGTATGTAAACATTGGAATCAAATCGAAGATGGATTTTTTTTTTTTGCAGTATTCAAGTCAGTGTTGACTTCAAGAAATGTCTGAAG
This sequence comes from Gonocerus acuteangulatus, assembly GCA_946811695.1. Classification (NCBI taxonomy): domain Eukaryota; kingdom Metazoa; phylum Arthropoda; class Insecta; order Hemiptera; family Coreidae; genus Gonocerus; species Gonocerus acuteangulatus. Next base: position 64,917,211 of record OX328123.1, read on the forward strand.
TGATCCGAGTGAAAAATCGTGCCCTGGTTGAAATATTGTAATTTCAGGTTTCTCAATCCACAATATCAAATGTTATTGAGTTTTGAGCGCTTTTGGGCGGTTTTTGACCACTGTGCGTCAGAGTACAGAAAAAAGGAATTACTATGTTCAATGCAAAAGGATGAAAACATGAATTAAAAAATGCCTAGAAGTTGGATCGGTCTTTTTGAATTTTGACAAAGATAGATTAATTTTTAAATTTTTTAATTCCCACGGAATATATGAACGTATAGGGCTCATGAGAACAGGCATTGTTGCTATTACTGTGCTGTTCGTAGAGTCTATGGAACGTATGTGTAGAGGTCTTTGTATTTTTGGTTGCAGTTAATTTTTTCTAAGTATTATTTCGTCAATGTTGTTTGGTGTGCAGGGGCAGTTTAAAAATTTAGATTTCAATGTGAGCTTTATACAATTTAACATACTTCTATGCTCCAATGGATGTTCTCCCGATTAAGCGCATAAACTGATTGCTGGTCTTGATCTGAAAGCTCCCGTGGCGGGACGGAGCCCAGTGTTATGCACGGGATCTAGCATCTTCAAGGTACTGGGTCTGGCAGATGAGTACACTATACTTCCGTAATCCAGTATGGACCTGGTGTGTGCTCGGTAGAAGGTTAGCATTAAGCTTCTGTCAGCTCCCCATTGGGTATTACTAAGGTTCCTCAAGAAATGTAAAGACTTTTTACATTTTTCAAAGACTCTTTTTCAAGTGGGGTGCCCAGGAAAGCCTCGAATCGAAATACATCCCCAAGAATTTTATTGTGTTGGATGTAGGTATCCTTTTGGAATGTAGCAATAGTTCTACTTGCGGGATTAATCGTTTTTTAGAGAACACTATGCATTGCGGTTTTTTTGTTTGATATTTTAAGACCATGTCGGAAACTCCAATTTTCGAGGTTGTCTATTACCCCTTGAATTTGTTTTAGGTCATTTCACTTGCTATAAATAAGCAAATCATCGACATACAGGCTATACCTTATTTCTGGCATGATACACTCGCGGATGGTGTCTATTGCGATCTTGAAGAGTGTTGTGCTCAGAAAGCAAACCCTGGTGGTACTCTATTCTCCTGGTTGAATGTGTTTGATAGCTGCCCCCCTACTTTAACTCTGAATGTCCTCTTCTTAAGGAAATGTTCTATGAAATTGAAAACATTTCCCTGGATATTCCATTCAAGCAATTTCGACACAATAGTTCGGCGCCAGACTGTATCATATGCTTTTTCAATGTCGAATGAAACAGCTATGATAGATTCCTTGTTAATAAATCCATTTAAAATTTCATTTCCCAGTCGAACAATGTGGTCCATTGTCGAGTAATTCAATCTGAGCCACATTGATGTTCTGATAAAAGTTTATTTTTTTCAAGGAACCATGAGAGCCGTTAGTTAATCATTCGTTCGAATAGTTTGCAGACACAGCTGGTTAGGGCTATTGTGCTTTAACAAGTAGGGAGAGTTTTGTCTTTATCCTTTTTAGTATAGGAATGATAATGGATTGATTCCAGCAACTGGGATACTCTCCTGATTCAAATGCTTTATTAAGGGTTTCCAAAAGGGCACATAATCCAATAAATGGAATATTTCGTAGAATTTTATAGCAGATGCCGTCTGGACCTGGTGCTGTGAATTTCACCCGAGGAAGAGCTTGGTTTAATTCTTGTGTGGAAAATGGCTCATTTATTGGTATGTATGAATTTACGCATTGAGGTATTGGTGTATTCTCTAATGCTAATTTATACTGGAATGCCTCAGGTGAGAGTCATTCATTGCTGGAGATTTTGCTAAAATGAGTACCAAGTATGTTGCTAATTTCTTTTGCATTATGTATAATGGAATTATTTTCTTTAACTGCTGGAATAGGTGACCTTTATTTATTGTGGGCGATTTTATTAAACATATTCCATATCATATTTGGTGGTGTCGAATGATTAATTGACGACAGGAATTCTATCCAACATATCAGCATTCCTTATTACGTTTTGAGCAATAGATTTTTTCTTTTTGTAATCCATTAAAAAATTAAAGCAGGGTTTTTTGTTGAATAAACGGAGTGCCCTTCGGCGTTCTGTGACTACTGTTTTGCACTCATCGATCCACCATGGAAAAACTCATCTCAAGACAGTAGGCGGGATGAGGTGGTTCTGTCGAGGGTGCGAATTGGCCATACTAATCAGCATTGGCGAAGCAATGATAGAGAATTCTCAGCATGAAAAATACAATTGTAATAAAGGTTTTATAAAATTGTATAAATTTATTTGATACTTTTATTTGTAATAAATGGAAGCTTTGAAAAAGATTCAGCTAGTTGGTCAATGTCAAAATATTCCAACAAAGAAACTATCAGATTTGAAATGTGGTCAATCTTATCCAATTAAAGAATTTAAAGAAATTTCAACAAAATTTGGAAAACGAATAGTTGTTACTTTAAAACATAAAGAAGATAAATTTCAAGTTTTTCTACCAGATAGATTTACTGATAAATTAAATAAAAAAGATATTCAACAATTAAATTCACAAAAATTATTATTTGTTTACGATGGATTAAAAGATATAAGTGATGGTAAGTCAATGCATATTATCGACTTTCGAGAAAACAAAGATGTCAAAAATAAAACCGTTCAATCCGAGAAAAATGAAAGTGATAGTGATGTTTAAATTAATTATATAATTTTTGGGGGTTTTGCCCTATTTTTACGTTTTTGAGTAGATTTTCCATTAATATTTTTAAAAAATTATAAAAATGTTTTTCTAGATTTTTAATACATTTTTGTAAAAATTATTGGATGATCATCGATCGGCTTTTGAGGGTATTTGGGACTGCGCTGGTTACCCCCTTTTCCCTCTACTAATATAAACTAACATTCATAAAAAAAGAACGTTGGACTGCTATCCAGCCTTTGTATGGAACACTATAGTCCTCTGTCAAGAAGATAACACACAAAAGACGAGGAAGGATGTTCATTTAAATGAAGAGACCTCCGATAGTCGTATAAAACGTTGATAACTTCTCCACACTAAAGATAAGGGAGTATATGGCTGTAATAAACAAGAATGAGGTTCTAACTATAATAACAAGCTTATCTAATTACCCGTTATATTTAATATTTATTTCATATGTTTATTTGAAGTTCTTACAATTAGTGTTTCTTACAAGGGAACATCCCCAAGTGTCCGAAGCCGATTTTTATGATTCATTGTATATTTATTAAACACATGAAAATAATCGATAGGTTTTTTTTTTTTTTTGCATATCGGCCCAATTGTGAACCCCCCCCCTTCCAAAGTACACCTCTAATATTCTAATATGGAGAGTATACAGTGCTGGGGTCGCCGATTTGGTCCATTTTTTTTACGGTAATTCTAAATCGAAAAATAGTCGACACGTGTCCGAGCGTTCCATCCCATGCGCCTTAGGAGCAGCGAAATAAAATAAAATAAGTTGAAAATTCTTTATTTTATATATCGCGTTTAGAAAATGATATCAACATGATTCTTTCACAAATTCATTTGTTTTAGAAAGTAAATTAAGGAACAAATATACTCGTTAAACAATAATTTATATTTCGTGACGTAAATTCAAAAATATGCTTACGCTTGAAGAAAACTGGAATTATACATTTTTTACACCAAAAATTATATCATATTTAAAATCAGCTCCCCAAGGAAATGTAATGAGGTAAATATCATCGAAAACAAAAAATAATACTTCTTTCCTCTCCTGAAGAGACAAGTAGTCTCCGGTACCCCTCGGTATTGTAGGGAAAAAAGTATTATTTTTTGTTTTAGCTGCTCCGGACACATGGGGATATTCCCTTGTTAGTAAACTAATAGGAGGCCCGGTGCACAGCGGGGTCAAACGACATTTCGTGTTTCAAAAACATCCTCTAAATCTTAACCGATTTCAATGCATTTTTTGTTAATGAAAGCTAATAAAATTTAAAACAGCTTTGTCTAGCCGGATTTTTATTTTTTGATTCCCCTGTTTATTAAATTACGCGTACAAAATTCAGGAACTTTTGCAATTGATCATAAAAATTAATAATTTCATTTTTCATCTAACATAAAATCAGCACTTATATCGTTGAAATTAAACATTCAAATCCCTGAGGCATGGAAAAAATCAAAATCTATTTTCAAAACATATTCTTTCAATTAATGAACTCATTTTGGGTCCAAAGTAATTCGTGTTTCTAATAAACAAATTTACTTTATTTTTACTTAAAAAAAAAAAAAAAAAAAAAAAAAAAACCTAACCGATTTAGTTTATTTATACATCTCACTTTTCTCTCTAGATTACCAGAACGAATACCGTGCTTCGTTGCAATACAACACGAATCACGGCCGGTATGGGTTAATAAGTACTTTGGGTCCGGAGAAAACCCCCCTCCAGGTGGACCGGTTTTGCTGGTTAACGAAAGTGTTCAATCGTTTTCTAGGGGAATACTAAATATCAAGTTTCGTAATATATATGTACATATTCTCATAACATATACATTGGAATGTATAAATAGGTAAATTCTAATTATTAATAAAAATTTAATAATAATTAAAAGCCATGAAGATGACTTTATCTTTTATAATAAATAGAAAATATGGAGGAAGGGAGGAACCGCACTAAAACGTTCTAATTCGGAGGAAAAATTAAAACCGTATTCAACAACATACAAATTGACATTGACTTCCTAAAAATGAGGGGCCAAAAATTATTTATTATTAGATAATTGTAGAATTCTGTTTGGAATGAAACCCCTTTCTTTGGGGCTATGAGCTTGAAAGCGACCAGGTAAAATTTACTCTAATAAAGCCTATGAGGCCGTTTCTTGTCTGCCTCCTCAAATACCAGATAAAGTTTTCGGTAGAACGATATGGAGTAACAAAAGCCTGGGAACAATAGCAGGTAAAATATAATTTACGCAACTTATTTGTTGAGTTTCTTACTTAAACATCTGCTGATATTAACTTTTTAAAGAAATGTATGTATAAAATTAACAACAGTGCTTTGATGAATTATTTCATTTATATTTATAAATTGGCAATAAAATATGTTATCACATATTATAGGAGGCCCGGTGGTGGAGAGTGATAAGGCGTGAGCACTAAGTATACTCTGTGTAGTTCAGTTGGTTTGTCTTGCTGTCGTCCGAGCTTGAGTGCTTTGTCCTATTTCATGTCCAGGGAGCCAAAATAATGTTATTTCTTTATTTGTCCGGTTTATCTGTTTTAGTATATTCATAATGATGGGAATGTCGTTGTACATGTTTTGTAGTCCATGAATTGAGATAAATGAGTCCGTAAATATCGTTACCTTTCTTTGTTGTATGTCGCGTGCATTTTCCAAAACAAGGTGAATGGTGTGCAGCTCAGCTGAATACATACTTGTACTTTTTGATAGTTTAAGCTGTAAGGTATTTTTCTATAACTTACAGCTACTGCGCCAGTGCCCTCAGCTGTCAAGGTATGACTTGAATATGTGTTTGTATGAATGTATAGATGTCGGGTTTGATTTTTTGTATTTAGTCTATCCGAGGTCCAGTTTCAAATTCTTCAGAGTACATGTTGTGAACGTCACGGGAGGTCTGGGTAAGAGTTATGTTTGCAGTAGGTCAATGAGTTGTGCATAAATCATACATCTTACCAGTTGTGGGCGTTGCCTGAATGGTATTTTCTTAACAAATCCTCGTCAATAGATTGTGGGGCGCACTTACTATTTAAATACCTAGTTTTAAGGCTATATTTCAAACAATTCTTCATACGTCTCTATTCCAACGGTAATTCTCCACATTGTACATGGAGGCTATTAGTGGGGCTGGATCTAAAGACTCTGGTAGGAATTCTTAAATCAGTATTTTGTATTGAGTCTAGGATTATAAGAGTAATGAGCCTGACAGATGAGTTGCTACACTCCCATAATCCAGAAGAGACCTGGTCAGCGTTGCACTTCCATCTCCTCTCCACTTTGCATTGCATGAAATCATTGAGAGATGTAAAGATTTTTTACATCTATCAACGAGATTCTTTAGTTGGGGAGCCCAGGTTAGCTTAGAGTCAAAGAAGGGGTTCAAAATCCATCATAGGTGTTCATCTTGAATGGTTGTGCGAAAGCAATACTAAGCCTATACTGATTAATTTACGAACAGAAAATAAAATGAAAAGAATTAGATAAGAAGGTTCCTAATTCATTAATGACAATGACCAGGAAGTGCGGAACTCCTAACTAGTCTTCGTAGGAACTTCTTGAATGAAATGTTTGAGTTCTCAAAGGAACTAGTCTCTCTTCTCTCTCATGAAACTCAGTTCTGTAATGAACAGGGCTGGGTCAAGGAACTGCGATCAATTCAATTTAAACTCAGCCCTGTATTCAGTGCTATTCAAGACTAGATTCCAAATACGGAAATTCAAAATCGATCGGGCGAGAGAGAGAGAGAGAGACAGAGAGAGAGAGATGGGGGGGGGGAATTAATTTTGTTTGGATGGATTGACGCCGGAAAGGATTGAGTTCTGGTCATGAGTTCAAATTGTAGAAGGAAATTAGCTTCGTCAATCAATAAAATCAATTATATTTTCTCAATTGTGAATGAAACGCGCAAACAAACGGCAGAACAAATTGATTCTTGTTACTCGACGTTAGAGGAACCGTATTTTGCGTGTTTCTATTTCATCGCAACTATAACAAGATGTGGATGTATTTCAATGCATTATTAATTGTAATTTAATCTTCCTGATTACCATGCTGTTCCAGCCATCATGGACGTGATGCCTTCCCTTTTCTCGAAAAAAACCTCACCAAATTCTTCATTTTCCATTTAATATCATTTAAACAATTTATTTAAGATTGTCTGGCCTAGTATTTGAAGAAATTCCTCTCGTTGGGTGCCCATGACCTCCGCGGTTGAATGCACCCTTCAAATAAAAAAAAAAAAAGTTCAGTTATTTAGAGTTTCTTAACATTTGGCAATTGACTCGGAAATGGTATGTCAAAAACTTCAGAGATCACGAATCGTTTAGTAGCACTCCTCATTCAATTGTATAATTTGAAGTTGTATAATACTAAATGTATCTTCAAAAAATAATATTTAAGGGAAAATGTTCGCATGACAAATAATATTAGCCCAAACTCTTTAGTTGAACTGGTACCATGATATGTGAAAAGCTTCGAAATATTTGGATTCTTGTTTTTTTTTTTCTAAAATTCCGCTGAAACAAATCATCTAATCGAATAGTTCAAACATTTAGATCATGATATTTTAAGTTTTCATTGAGTAGTACTTGTGAAACTTATATTTTTTTCACCTTTGCCTAAATTCGGATTTCGAAGCAATAACTCTTGGGACATTTACAAAACGATCATTCTAAACGAAAAAAAGTCCGACTCGCAGGAACTGCGTCATCTTAGCGCGGTTCCAGTTTTTTTTTTTTTGTTTTTTTTGTTGTTTTTTTTTGTTTTTTTTTTACGGCACATCTACATCTAGGTCATTAGCGCCGACATCCAGGGTGTAGCGAGGAATTTCACCAGCGAGCCGTGGGATGATAAAATTCCTGCCGGAGGTTGGGAATCGAACCCACCATCTCCCGCTTATGAATCCAAGGCGCTAGCCATTAGACCACGGGAGACCCCGGTTCCTGTTCATATCCCTATTCTCATTTGAAAAGCATAGAATAGAAACAGATAATATTTTCCTCGGCCTTTGTTCAAAGGGTTTTATGGCTGGCTATACCTGGGGTCAGGTCCGCAAGACCCTAGAATCCTCTTCTACGGATACTTCATTTCATTCGTTTCAATGAATTGGAAAATATCAAATATTTTCACACATTCCTGTGTTCTTTTACTATAGTAATAATTCTACAGATAAAATCAATTAAAAAATAAAATAAAAAAACCAACAGCATAAAGGCAATTGAAAATATTCAAAAGATGTCAACGAATCTTTTTCTCTTGGCAAGCTATATTTCTAACAATGAATTGTTTTTCTTATTTTGCCTAATCTGTTTTATTGTAAAATACATTATCCAACTATAAGCAATTAAAAAATAACAAGGAATAAAAACAGACAAAAAGAACAGTTCGAATAAGCAAAATCAATTACTTTAATGTTTTAGGAACTTATTTCTCCAATTGACATCGCCTAATCAAAACTTTTATCAGAACCTTTTTTGTAGAGCATTTAGTAAGCTTTCTAATGGTATTCTTTCGTTTACCAAATTCTTAACCTTTTTCGAGATATTAAGGAAAATATACAAAGTTACCAAAACTTTTTATGTCTGTTAATAAAATATTTTATTCTAACCCTTCCTTAACTCCAAACGTAACCAAAATTTCAACATATTAGTTTTAATGAAAGTAGAACATGCAGAAAATGTTTCAACTGAATCCCATGATTCTAAGTACCCAAATTAAAAACGGTATTCAAAAACTATTTTTCCAATTTTCTCGAAAACGGTTAAAGCTATCGCCTTGAAAATGGTTTCATTCGTTTTCCTAGCCCAAGAAGCCTATAAAAAGAGTACTTACAAGCTTATGAACTCAAAAACGTAAGCGTTACGATTTTTTCTGCGCGAATTTCGCCCGAAACTCCATCTTCCAGTGGGCGGATTTTGCTGGTTAACGAACTTGACCTTTCATATTGGACGACTGATTTTTGTAACAAATTTCATCAAAATCGGACCATTCGTCTTCGAGCTAGAGAGCGAACAGACAAATATATATATAAATATATACATATATATATATATATATATATATATATATATATATATATATATATATATATATATATATATATACATGTATATATATATATATATATATATATATATACAAATTTGAACCACCGTTATTTTCGGTCTCTAGGGGTTCTGAAACGCGAAATTTTCTTGTCGGCACTTCCGGATTGTTTCATTGTATCAACCTTATAAGCGGGGTTCCTCCCTATGGGGGAGGGAGGAACCGCGCTAAAAATGTTAAAAAATATATTTTATAAAGCATCATAGTTATTTCAAGAAGGCCCGAGCGTAAAACGTTCCCAAGTGTTATTGCGTCAAAATCTGAATTTACGCAAAAATGAAAAAAATACTTTTTTTTTTCTTAACGTTTCAAAACAAGAAGATTCAGTACTAAATCTACGAAGAATCTAAGAAGAAGAAGATCTATGTTTGTTATTATCTTTAAAATTAATTATTTTGAGGGCTAATTATTATTAAAAATAATTATTATTAGAATTAATATTAATTTGTGTGAGATGCATTCAAATATTGTATTTTTTTTTTGTGACACTCATTACACGCGTCGCGGGTACTTTTATCTAGGAACCATCGGTCCTCTAATCTATGATAGACGTCTTAGACCGCCATTCCAATGGCCGACTTCAATGAGAAAGTTGCTATCAGGCCTACCACCTCATACACACTTTTATTTGGTGTTTCTTATGCCAAGCTTCTCAAGGTCTATGGTAATCCGCTGTCCTTGGCCTTATCAAGTTGTTCTTTATCGGAGCATATTCTATGGGTTATTCTGCAGGCTGCCCTCTCAGCGAATGGTGAGATTTTCCCATAATTCCCTCAATTCTCTCCTTAACCCTTTTCCTTTCTTCTCATCCTTCAATGCCGCGTGCCTGGAGGTGAATGTCCTAATGGTGAGGCTGACTATGCTTTTTACTATATATATATATATTGGATGGAACGGCATTTTACTCCAGCGGTGGTACTCCTCCTCACTTCTTCCTGGAATGTTTCGATGGGTTCATCTCCATCTTCTTCAGCCAGGTTATTGATGTTGGTTGCCGAGGGAATGACCGAGGAAGAAACATCAATAACCTGGCCGAAGAAGATGGTGATGAACCCATCGAAATATTCCAGGAAGAAGTGAGGAGGAGTACCACCGCAGGAGTAAAATGCCGTTCCATCCAAAAATATCATCCCAGCGACGAAAAATCAACATCAAGCATTTATATATATATATATATATATATATCATTATTTTATGTTTTCTGGTTTCATATGAGCTCACCAAGGCAAATATTATTATTTTTTGCTATTTCTTTATTCTACAATCCAAATGTTTTTTAACAGTAAAATGATTAATTAAATGCTTTGATTTACAGGAATTTTTAAAAATTTCGAGGTTTTACTAAAATTGTGGCTCTAGCTTAACTGAGAAATTGAAGCAAACATATTTGATCCCTATTTGATATTGGTATTCATATTTGATCCCTATTTGAATAAATAAAGCCGTTTTCAGACAATTCATTTTTACATTACTCAGGAGCTGAGAGCATCTCCCTCATTGCATAATGTATTGAGAATTGCCTAGTTTCCTGAATTGCAAGTAGCTGATGTCGAGTGGGTTTAGTGTAAAGCTAATGTCCCGGCTGTAAAAGGTTTATCGTCGGACAAGATGCTGACTGTAACACCGTCTAGTGAATTAACTTCCCAGAGATGGGAATCACTGCTGACTTCAAAGCCTACTTGTAAGCACCACCTTCTCTGCCTCGGACAATAATTAATTAAACCCTTTTCTCTCTGATTCTATTTACTAGCTTTACTTAAATGGAACCTAAATTTCAGAAAAATTGTATATTTTTTTTTCTAAGAGAAATAGTTTTATAATGTATAACCAATTCTTCATTATATATTTCCAATTTCACTATCCATTATGGTGTTTTTTTTTTGTTTTTTAATTAGGGTGCGTTGACTGCTATTGCGTCATTGGCACCAATGTGTTTTTAGCACTTTCCTCCGAAGGACAGTAGCTATTGAGGTTGCACTCATGACGGAATTTTTGAAAAATTTCTTCAAATTTTTATCTATCCTACCTAGTAGACACCGAAAATGACCCCCGTTAAAATTTAAAATTTATATCTCTCACTCGCTCTCTCTCTCTCTCTCTCTCTCTCTCTCTCTCTATATATATATATATATATATATATATATATATATATATATATATCTGTTAACACGATAGCGGCCAGAGTTTTTGTTTTTTCTTCAAAAAAACGTGGTACATAGCTTTCAATTAGCAAACGATTGAACGAGTTCCTTAACCACGAAAATCTATCCACCGGGAGGGAGCGTTTACCCGGGACCCAAAACACAAATTTGACCATGCCAGCCCTAGTTTTTGATATATTTCAACGAAACTCGGTATTCGTTATGTTGATCTAAAGATAGAAATACGTTGTAAAAATAAACTAAATCGGTTCATTAGGAGGGGGGGGGTTACACCGGACCCACATTACCAATTTGCCACTCCCAGCCGTAATTTTTGTTACATTTCAACGAAACTCGGTATTCTTGGTGGTAATCAACAGAGAAAAATAGGTTGCAAAAATAAACTAAATCGGTTTATTTGGAAGGGGGTACTAATATACCCATACCGGCCGTAATTTCTGCTGTATTGTAACGAAACGCAGTATACGTCATGGGTACCCCATGAGAAAGAAGTGTTGTAAAAATGAAGTAAATCGGTCGATCGGAAAGGAGGGTTTACTTTAAATTCTGTTTCATTAGCCCGCCAGACGTAGGTTCACAACCTGCCGCGACGAGCGCTATCTCCCACTAGGGGCACTGTATCCTGTTCCTGCGTCAGATTAAAAGATGGAATATGAAGTTTTTGAGTATTTATTAAGTAGTCTACTATCATATATAAACATAACTGTGGAAGCAAATTATTTACAAAACTAATAATTGAACAGTTCTCATAACAAATGTAAATGAGTAGAACTATTCAAGTCTTTATTTTATTTATATAGGTTATTTACAGCAAATTATTTAGTAATGTAGTCTACACTACGAAAATTCTGAGAAATGTACTTACTTATGCAGCTCCTGCGTGACGGACTTTTTATTGTTATCATTAACTGACACTTTGCTCAAATTTAAAGAAATATCGAAAAAGGCGTAAGGCGATAACACTAAATCACGGACTTTCACACTTTTTATTTTAACTTGTTTGGCACCATTTGGGCACCTCTTCAGGGGAATATGCTTCGAAACAAAACTTAGGCCAGTCTAGACGTGACCCTGCTAGTTCTCCTCCTCAAGTTGAGACTGAAGTTGTGTTTAAAAGCATATTACCCTGAAGAGGCGCCAAAATGGTGCGAAACATGTACGGTTAAAGTAAATCGTGTGGCAGTGTGTGGCGTAGTGTTAATACTTCTTATTGAGAACTTTAAGAATATGTTACATGTTGATGAGAAATGTTGTTGTGTTTTTTTCAATTTATAGAGAAATAAATTTGGTTTGCTGAATATGTTTTAATGGAAATAATTTTTTTTCTTCCCAAATTAATTAAAAAACAACCCACTTTTTTTTCTTAATCATGGCTCATGACTAAATGAGTGATTAATGAATTACTCATTGCTAAAAAATTAAAGAGCGATCACTCATCACTCATGACCATCAGAGTAATGAGGAGATTAATCATTAAACATCATTCATAGTCCATGAATAATTTATTCTTTACTATTTTTCGTTTACTCGTGTAGTTGCCTAACACACACACACACACACACACACACACACACACACACACACACACACACACACACACACACACACACACACACACACATATATATATATATATATATATATATATATATATATATATATATATATATATATTGTTTTTACCAGTACTTGGCTTTTATAATATTCTACAAATTTGTTTTTCTATTGCATAGTCTAAATTCAATAGCGATTCTGTACTGGTTCAACCAGTAGAAGTAACTACTGGGTCTTACTCGTAAATGTAAACTAAATGTTTAGTCGCGGGGGCTGAACTCTGAAATTTAACAGATGGAATTGTCTCCCGGAACACTTAGGGTTTTATGGTGGAACGTTCCTCGACTCTTTATGGTTATTACCTCTCATTTTGGGATCCCATAAAGACTTAATCTACTGGCCTGATATGGAGAGTGGCTAAATAGAGCTTCGTAATGCTTCTGTATAAAATTCATGTATGTATATATATATATATATATATATATATATATATATATATATATATACATATATATATATATACACATATATATATATATATATATATATATATATATATATATATATATATATATATATCAGGAGGAAGCCAGCTTAAGACGCAAGTTAACCTGGTGACGCAATCCAAATCCTGACTAGACGTTCAATATTGGTTTCAGAACCAGATGTAGAAAACAACAGAGGTTCTTATTTGTTGACATATACTGTCAATTCGCTGTCAAGCTGGCTTTAAAATGGACAGATTTTGATGAAATTAGCTTAAAAAAAAACGTTGTGTGATTTTAAAGGCCGAGTTCGTTACCCAGTAGAATCCATTTAACGGATAACAGTTTTTTGGGCCAAAATAGCGCGAAAAAATTGCAATACTAATGATTTTGAGCTACTTGGCTTCCAGGTACACGTTATATAAGTATCTTGACTTGGGGAATCAAATGAAAGCCTTATCTATTACCGTTGTCGGGGAAAATGGAAAAAGTAGATTTTTGGAGAATTGTTAATTATATTCTTATATATTTCTTGAAGTCGGTTGGGAAATCTTAATAAATGTAAGCCATCAATTCGAATTCTTAACAAATTTCCAACAAATACTTCACTTGTGTGATTTCTGATCGAGCGATCTCAATTGGAGAAATTTGATGCATAAATGAGGTAATTCTCAAGTAGCAGAAATTATTGATTCGGCCTCTTCGACTTATGTCTTATCTATGACAGCCAATCAATAATTGTTACTAATTTTAGGATATTTTATTATTGTTAAATTAATTTTACTGCTGAAACCAATTTAAAAAAGAACAAGCAAAAAAAAAAAAAACTGATGAAAACCAACACAAACTACTTTTCAATGCAACGATTTTAACACTTAGTACCAAATACATTAAAATGGGTCCAATTTTTAGCCAGATAGAGAGCGAAAAGTGACATTAATAAGTGCATCAAGATGATATGCAAATCATTGTCTCAGTTTATTGATGGTACATATAGCATCGCATTTTATTCTATATCAATTGCTACGAGCAACCAGAGAATTACACCACCAAAAAGCCGAGACCAAATTCCTAGTGTTGAGCCGTTTCTGTATTACAGGGTAATACAATTTGAATGAGAATGGCCAAGCCACTGGTTTATGGGCGGGTGTTTGATTGTACACCACTTCGGCCCAATCATAAATATCGCACCAAACGTGTTATGGGCCTTTAGTACTCATGAGCAAGGACAAAGCAAAACTATAAATGGAATCAGCTATGTTCATTATTATGCTTTACTCGGTCAAATAAATAAATACTTTTCTAGAAATAAATTTAACGCATATACATTTGAATGCCTTAGTTAATTTCCTACTAATATTGTCGTAAGCAGTGTTCTAAACCTCGCCTATTATCGACGTTTTTTTTTCTTTTTTTATAGCGCTTGTAGGCCATAGGCAACATGCTATCTGCAGGTTGCAACCTGTTCTAAGCATCCATGACAGAACAGGGAATGATTTCAGGGAGTCCCTAGATAAAAAATGCATCCTGCTAATACGGGGACCAGAACCCATATTAATAAATATATGTGATAGAAATAAGTGCGCTATTCACTCTACTTCTCGGGGATGCTCCTTTTCCTATAGGATGTTAAAATGTTATTTTTTATTCGTTTGAAAATACATAACAAGGAGGCCATTTGTAGCCACTTTATAAGTTTCTAAGTTATTCTTTTTTATTTTCTATTCAACTTTAATTTATGGCTTACTGTAATCATTAAATATCAATTTCATCGAGAATAATTTTCCTTTATTTGTAATAATATTACATAAAAAAAAAAACATGATATTAGTTTTATTTATCAGTTGTGTTTTTCTCTAAATTTTCAATTAAATTATAAAATTGAGTAAAAATCTCAGTTCTTAGTATTTTACAAATTTTGTGAGATTCGGCATCTTGCTGAATTGTTTTCGGAAATATTGTGATAATCCAAAGTTTGTCACTAACTAGACTTTTTTTATTAATATCAACATTTTGGACAGTTATTGCAGTTTGAAAAGGACACTTGTGAACATTGAACGTTCCTTACCTTAAATAAAATGTAATTTCAATGATTTCAAAAATATAGTGTAACATCGAAAAATAATGCGTACAAGGAGGGAAAATTGTGGTTTTTCTACAACAAACACCTTTTTTTAAATAACATTTAGAAAGATAAATGTCTGGAACAAAAACAGTTGTAAAAGTAAGATGTGCAGCATTTAACTACATGTTTTGTATAATTCCCCCCCCCCCACCCTTTAATATTGTCATCTACTCGCAATAAATATTAAATTACACTTGACAGATTCTTTTTTGTTTGGATAATACTTATCAGCCAGGTGCCAACAACCTTAAGCACCTAAAGAAATATATAAACACATTTTTTATATAAATCCTTTCTATTCTATTTTCTTGATAAATCTTCTATTGACTCACATCGATCCTACTATTGAGTATATATTTATTGGGCAGGACAAGCGGTTCAAAATAAATCGCCTTAAAGAACAACACGTCACTTTTAAAGTGTAACATCTACTCCTTCAAGCCGAAACAAGATTTACTTGAAAGGGATTTGAATTGAAAACTAAGTTTCTGAGAATTTGGAGAATCTTACAAGAATCAGGTCTAACTGAGAAGAGACTTAGGAAAGTTGAGACTGGAGCACTCAGCCATCAATGAATTATTTCCCAGGGCTGAGTGGGGAACAGATAACTATTTTGAAGCGGGAAGTTACAAGTAGCTAGGAACAGAATAAACATTCCACTTCAAAACTATCTCAACGAATCGTATAGGCAGCTGAGTAGTTATGCTTAGTATTGACATATAATAAACTGAAAAATGTTACTGTGACTACAAAGTTAAAACATTTTTCTGTTTATTATATATATATATATATATATATATATATATATATATATATATATATATATATATATAAATCAGTACCGTAACATGCCTCTAAGGGCCCTGAGGGACAGATACTGTAGAGGTATCTGATTCTCGACCATAAATCACACTAGGGAGATAGTGTGGTCAGTACTATGCTCTGGCCGCCTGATTTTTTCCTTTGCAGGTACCCATTAATTAATTAATTAAAGGCTGGGTGAGCCTAGGGACGATCTGGGACCCAAAATCCAACCCTGACACTAGAAGAAAAATTCTTTAGTGCCCCCTTGGAGTGCTCCACCACTGAGCTAACCTTGCCCCCCGTATATATATATATATATATATATATATATATATATATATATATATATATATATAACATGTCATACATAATGCAATTTGTTAATAGAGGTATAATTTACAATAGAATAAATTTCATAATATAAAATATTGCTAAAACTAAATGGAATAGGTATATTGACCTATGTTGGAAAATATAAAAATAACAATATTACTCTAGCAATCTTCGTAGACATATTTATACATCGTCGCTACAAATGCAAAGTATCGAATGTGAAAATCACCACTTTATAGAGTAAAAAAGCATTTATTCATAACTTTTTTTGGACAGTCAAATATTCGGAAGATTTTACCTTTTGATAGTGGAATACTTTCCCTTTTATAGAGTGATCTAAGATACAAGAATTTGCCGTACATAAGTCCAGCAGAAATTAGTAAAGATTGACAATGAAAGATGCATTTTTTCACATTCGTTACTTTGCATTTGTATCTACGACATGTATACTCTTATATTTATATATCTTCCTAGAAGATTACAGGAGTAATATCCCTACTTTCAGATTTGTATACATATTTCATTCCTGTAACTCAACTTTGGCCATTTATATAGCCTACGTTATTCGTAATTCGTTTTAATAAAATGATTATTATTCTTTTCTATTTTTACCTAGTACGAAAATTTCTCTCCTCGAGATCGTACCAGGGTATCCCCCCTTCAGATAGACCGATTTAATTTATTTTCATATTAGTTCCTTCTTATTAGATATCCAGGACGTATAAGGAGTTTCGTTACAATACAACAGAA
The DNA here is from genome assembly GCA_946811695.1 of Gonocerus acuteangulatus. Taxonomy (NCBI): domain Eukaryota; kingdom Metazoa; phylum Arthropoda; class Insecta; order Hemiptera; family Coreidae; genus Gonocerus; species Gonocerus acuteangulatus. The sequence goes on from OX328123.1 coordinate 64,934,246, forward strand.
ATTACGACCGGTATAAGGACAGTAGTAATTTCTGTCTGGAGTAAACCCTCCACCCCTTCTAGTCAGCCGATTTACTTTATTTTTATAACAATTTTTTCTCTTCAGTTGACCACAACGAGTACCGATTTTCTTTAAAATATAACAAATATTATGGCTGGTATTGGCAAATAACTACTTTGTCTCCGGAGTAAACCCCCCCCCCCCCCCTCCATATGGCCCGATTTTGTTGGTTAACGAACTCGTTCAATCGTTCGATGGAAGAATACTACATTCCAAGTTTCGTGGCGAAAAAACAGAAAATGTGGCCTGTATCGTGTTAACGGACACATATATAACTATATATATACATATATAACTATATATATACACATATATATATATATATATATATATATATATATATATATATATATATATATTAGAACGGGAGTCACTTTCGGTGTCTACTAGGTAGGATCGATAAAGATTCGAAGACATTTTTCAAAAATTCCGTCATGAGTGCAACCTCAATAGCAACTTTCCTTCGGAGGAATGTGCTAAAATGTATTCACATACCAAAGCCACCGGCTATTTAACAGCTGTCTTCAAATGACATTTTATAGATTAGCATTCTGCAAGTAAGGCCTCTCGTCCACTGGAACCGAATAGCTGCGAAGTTAATTCGTCCGAATTCGGACGAAAACGCACAAACAATCCAAACACGTGATTCCATCATGGACCGCGTCCACTGGGCCCGTATCGTTCGTCAGAACTGGTCCGAAATGCGAACCGATACCATTCTGCTGGGATTTAGTTGCGAAATGATATGGTTAAAAATGGACTGAGAGAAGTTAATTTTGACAGGAAATATCTGTGGGACCAACGGGAAACAAATTATTTTAGAATAAATGTTGTCAAGAATGTATCCTTTCTTATTCGAAAATAGGAAAACTGATGGTAATCGTCTATTTGAAGATCATTGCATAACATTTGTGGAAATATCTTCAAATATTTTCTCATTAAATATTCCATTTAATGGGAAAATTCACCAATCTCGTTTCTTTTGGCATTAATGTGATTCGCCCATATTTCCCGTCTTTGTTGATGTCATCGGAGCCGTCGGTGAATCAAAAGTAATATTCCAAAGCGATACATTTTTAATCAGAATCATGAGAAAAACCTTTTTGACGACCCATCAAGTTTACTGCGAATTCGGACGAATCCTGAGGCAATGGACGAGAGGCATTAGCACGAATTCGTTCCTTCGCAGTTTGCAGCTTTTCGGTTCCAGTGGACGAGAGGCATTAGCACGAATTCGTTCCTTCGCAGTTTGCAGCTTTTGGTTCCAGTGGACGAGAGGCATTAGCACGAATTCGTTCCTTCGCAGTTTGCAGCTTTTCGGTTCCAGTGGACGAGAGGCATTAGCACGAATTCGTTCCTTCGCAGTTTGCAGCTTTTCGGTTCCAGTGGACGAGAGGCCTAAGAGAATGTTGTGTTTATGCACTGACTGGTCTCTTTCAACAATTTGTTCATGTCATGTGAATTATTGAGTGTGTGTCGTATTCGGCATTCCGTTAGTAGTTGTGTTTTACTGTAAATTCTGTATTGCATACATCTCAAGTTGGTTTGTTAAGTCCTGTCATGAGATATTGGCGAGTTAGTCGTGTGTGACCATTTCTGTGTCGAGGAAGTACTTTTGATTGTACGTAATTTCTTATCAGTTAATCGATCTTATCAAGCAGTCTTGCCAATATATTGGTGTGTTATTGTTCTGTTGAACTCCTGCTGTCTTGTAACAGGGTTTACATCTGAATCTGTTAGGGAGCTTTTTCCAAATCTCCATGACCTGGCAGCCAGTATATCGTAATGCGCTTGTTAGTTTTGAGTGCTGTAGGGTGCTCAATGAGTCAGTGCATAGAATCACGTCTCTTCTGTCTGTTTTGGGAATGTTGTTCAGTCCAATAAGAATGCCGCAGAGCTCAGCTTAATTGCAATAATTAATTACTATTATAATTGAAGAATATTTACAGCTACAGTATAATCAATTGATTTATTCTCTGGTATTTCATTTGAAATCACTTAATATATTTTAGTGTATTCATCTCTTTTATTTTTATTTATTTCAGTATCTATATCCAAAATTCAATGCTTCAACTCATAAGGAGATGTACAACTATACCCTACTTTTTATTTTTATTTTTTTTTTTGTAAACGCCTTTTTAATTATTTTTAGTTAGTATATTTTATAGTCTTATTTGTTTTCTTTGTCAATGATTATCATAGTTGATATAATTATTGTTGAAGCATTGAATTTTCCAAATACTTAGTTACTTAAGTAAATAAATTTGTTTATTTTTATTTTTTTTGATTTCGTATTTATTTATTTGAAATCTGTACAGATAACAGTACCATGATCAAGTATGTTGATCCAGATATTATGTACAAGTCGATAAAACTGACAAAAGTAAAAAAAAATAAAAAATACAAAATTTGGAAGAAGCCAACCATTGTTGGCACTTCCAGAGGTGTCTCAGTAAATATTTTATTGATTATAAAAAGATCAGGCAAGTAAATTGTCTCGAGGCCACTGTCTCTTGAGCCGCCTGGGGGGATTGTCTGGATGGGATTGGGATGATAAGGATTGACCTTCAGGATTAGGATGGTGAGACAATTTGGAGTGGAACGTTTGGAAACGGGTTTTAGCGAGGTCAAGGACAAATGGGATGTTGAGGTCATTGTATAGGGTTTTGTTGGATACATAAAAGGGGGCATTTACAATTTTACGGAGGACTTTTGATTGGAATGCCTGTATTCTGTTGATGTTTGATGGTTTTGCAGATCCCCAGAGTTCAAGTCCGTATGTCCATATTGGCCGAATGATTGTTTTGTATATCGTTAGTTTGTTCTGTATTGATAATTTAGATGAGGGTCCAAGGATTCGTCTAAGTAGTCCGTATCGTTTGTTCAATTCTTGTCTTTTCAGTCTCGTGTGAGGGATCCATGTTAGTCGGCTGTCAAGGTATAATCCTAGTTATCGAACCTCGCTGGATACTGGTAGTGGAGTGTTTTTGAGGTAGACTGTAGGACATGACCTCCGGTTTAGGGTGAATGTAACCTGTTTACATTTTTCAGGGTTGATTTTAACTCTCCATCTTTCACTCCAATGCTGAATAGCGGTTAGATGTTCCTGCAGGTGTTGGGATGCTACTGAGGGATCAGGGGAAGTTGATAGGATGGCAGTATCATCTGCGTAGGTGGTCAGTAAGGTATGAGGGTGTGTAGGAATATCCGCAGTGTAAAGGAGGAAAAGGAGAGGACCAATAATACTCCCTTGAGGGGCACCAGCGTTTATGGGGCAGGTCGGGGAAAGACTTGTACCTTGTTTAACTTGAAAGGATCTGTTTGAAAGGTAGGATTTGAGGATAAGGAAATAGGTGTGAGGAAGTATAAGCTTTACTTTGTAAAGTAATCCCGGGTGCCAAACCCGATCGAATGCTTGAGCAACGTCGAGAAAGGCACTCGTGCAAAAACTCTTACGTTCAAGCGAGGAGGATATTGAGTCTACAACTCGTAAACACTGTTGTATGGTGGAATGCTGGGAGCGGAAACCAAATTGGTGGTTGGGGATTTTCTTCGAGGATTCTATGATAGGAAGGATTCTTTTGTAAAGGAGTTTTTCAAATATTTTGGACATTAACGGTAGAAGGCTGATTGGTCGATAGGAAGAAGGGCAGTCGGGAGGTTTAAAAGGTTTGGGAATAACAATAATAACTGAGTGTTTCCAGGGGTTCGGGAAAAGGTTTGTTCTAACGATCGAGTTGTACAGGTACGTAAGGAATATAATGGCCTTCTGGGGGAGGTTTTTGAGAATTGTGGAGGTGATGAGGTCGGAACCGGGAGATTTCCTAGGGAGGTGTTTGATGATGTATTTTACTTCGGACGGATGGAAAGCTTTGGGAGGGAAAGACAAAGGTAAAGGAGAATTCAGGTAGTCTACAATATCTTCGTAACTAATGAAGATCTACTGAGGTGCGATTATTGCTCGTTGAAAACTAAAATATATTGAATACTTTCAAATTAAATACCTAAGTATAAACCAGTTATTTCTTTAATTACTGAAATATAATGATTACTATTGGTCCGACGTTCCGTCAAGTCAGAGCAGTGTCTAAATGTCTTGTGCATTTGGTTTGGTATATTTTATGGTGAGGTTTTCGTTGCGCTGTTAGTACGCTGGTCTATTCTGTTTTAACATTATGCATCCTAGAATTAAGAGACCTTGATCAAAACGGAGGTGATTCCTCTCCTTCAATAGATATTAATATTACATATTTATTAAATGGTAAATTTTAGCTCTCAAATGTAAATAATAAAATAAATTCAAACTCGTCATCAAATTATTGGAGGGTTTGGGTATCGGATTATCTTTTTTGTTAGTCTTTATTTTTCTAGAATTTTCATTCATCTTTATTCTCAAATTTTTACTCGAATATTGCATTATGACTCAGATTCGTCTCCTGAAGTCCCCCAAAGACGGAGGTATGAACAGTATTCCATCTTAATGACTACCAAAAGGACAAGAAAGACCATGGACGAGTGAGAGCTTCCGTCCGGCCAGACCTGGCGATCTTCCAGATTACATACCCAGGATAGGAGGGTTTCCTGATATATGACCGTTTTTATTAGTATCCCCCCTCCCCTCTTGCAACCTGAAATTCACTCCCAAATGTGGAGGACCTTTCCCCACAATCCTCTACCCCTACCGCCCAAATACAACATTTTTTTTTCCTTGTCCTTTTATTTTATTTGTCAATTTAGTTTTTCGGTCCAATAAACCAGAGGGAAACCATTCCCTCTGATTTATTGAATAAAAAAAGAAAATTAAACAAAAAGAACTGAGATATATGACGCCTATTGGCTTATATTTTAAAATGATTTTCAAGCTTTTCTCTCAACTTTCTGCTGATTTTGTATTCCAATAATCAAAGATTTTCACAACAAATGATTTAAGTGTTACGGAATAATCGAGAGGCCATTATATATATTTTGGAGTTATTAGCGACCAAATTTAGATTCATGAACATCAGACATATATACAACAAATAGGACATTTTTTTGGTTTAGAGTTTCGCATATGCTTCTGAGCACTTAGAAAAGCTGCGCATACTTCAAATTTTATATCAACAAGATGGGAATACTATATATTGTTAATGCTCAGATCTTGATTAGCCAAGGTAACTAAACAGGGTCTGAAGAATAATGACCTTATGGCATTTTTTGGACTACAAATATTGTTATTTGGTCATTGTCCAGTGCCGGGGACGATTTGATTTTTTATAAAATCCAACTATGAAGCAATTTGCTATTTTTAAAATCTCCGGCATTTGATGTTTCACAAATATTACAACCTGCTTTCTCACACTGGTTTCCTTGGTTTTAGTTAATTTTTTTTTAATAATTTATATAGATTTAAACATATGTTCCTTTTGTGAAGATTCTTTCTTTATCGGTGCCTGCCAACATTACTCTACATACATGTATAAAATAAAATATAAAAATATAAATGCATATATAAAACATAAATATATATATATATATATATATATATATATATATATATATTATACGATTATGACCCTTGTTCTCAACTAATTCTTTTAAAATTGGCAGAAGGTCGTATTTTATACGCCACTTGACGTCTCTTTAGGATCAACTTAAATGTCACTTGAGCCTCAGCTGACTTGAAGGAGGACCTTCCGCAAGAGGGGCCACGTATCTAAACTAATAGTAATAAACTAATACGGCGCTAATGGCCCAGATTTGTCGGTGCGCCGTCAAAAGAAAAAAAAAAATGTAAAAGACTGACTCTAAAACCTTATAAACTTCCGGACCACTGAAAAAAATTCAAATTGCTCAAAAACAGTTACACGTTCCGAGGAAAAAAAATTAATGCAAATGTTCAATGTATATAATATCCAAAATACTGAGTAATGTTTTGCGCTGCGATAAAAGAAATTCATGGAGCGCTTTTGCTTCTCAGAAGGGTTCTAATATATTAATATTAACCATCTCCATCCATGGAGGTTGTTGTGTTGTTTAAGAAAGGTTTATTTAAGAAGGCTTTTAAATGGAAGACATTTTTAAAAAATCGTTAAACCAAACGAAATATTTTAATATAATTTAAAACAAAAACCATTCTTCACTCAGGAGTTGTATAACTAGCGAATTTCAGCCTCTAGCCTGCAAAATGTGCATGCAATTTTGACTGAAGTTTTGCTAGTTTATGTTTGTAATGAACAGCAGACTTGATTATAATTTAATTTTGAACCAGAGTAAATACCCAGCTTCTAATGCACAGATTAAACTTTTAAATTACATCAAATGTTCCTAAGTTGTGGAAATCTTTCGTTGCACAGAAGTGAAAATTACTGCAGTTAAGAGAAAAATAATAATTTATTTCTGGAGTAAACCCCTTTCCTGATAGATCAATTTAATATGTTTTTACAGAACATCTCTTAAAGCGTGCCTCCTCCCACCCTCTATAGGAAGGTAACCCTCAAGACGCAATTCACAAGTGCCGATTAGACCATTTATATATATATATATATATATATATATATATGTGTGTGTGTATATATACAGTGACTCAAAAAACTGTTGCAATGATAGCTCTTGCTTACAAAATTTGAATACCTTGCTGTTAGAAATGTGTGTTGGGTAATGAAACAAATATATATGGTTTTAACACAACAATTTTATTGAAGTATAAAAATAAATTCTGAAAAACATTGAAAATTTAACTGATTACAACACTTTTGTGACTGAATTAAAACAATTAAAAACCCTTATAATTTAGTACTTTATATGGCTTTCTTTGGCTTTAATTATGATCTGAATTCTATTTGGAATACTTTTCACCAGATTGTTTAAAAATACTGACGGGATATCGTTCTATATCAATTCGTTTCGCTCACATAATTCTTCAATCGATTATGATGAATTTTCGCACTTGGCCAAATTTTGTTTTTTATGGAACGAAAAGTGCTCAATAATATCTATATTAGAAGACCGAGGGGCCAATCTAACAAGGCAATTGAATGATTTTCAAATCATTACAATGTGATTTGGACCATTATCCTGTTGAAATATAATATCTTCATTTTGGAATTTAAAATGTGGCAGTTGAAATGACTGGAAAATACTTCGATATTCCTCAGGGTTCATTTTCCCACATATTCTGGTAATCCGTCCAACATTTTGGTCCCTTATGCAAGCCAGACCATTTGACTGCCACCAGCAAATTTCTGAGCAGACTGAAATTCCCGTTAGTAATGGGAGACCCAAGTTTTTTTTTTTTCCAAAGCCAACGTTATACATCAGTCCCAAAACTCGACCAGCAATTAGTCTCATCGAAAGGCCTTCATTGGTCAAAAGCTAAATACTGTTGTTTATGTCAGAGAAAATTGAGTTCATCCTCATTTTTTAAATTTTATCTAGCTTAAATATTATTTTTTATGTTCTTTCTGCTTGGTAGTAACTATTTTAAATATTTAACTTGACACATTACAACTTGCACTTCACCGCAAAACATCCGCCACAAAACTGTTGCAATGACCCTACGATAGAAAGCCTACCCCTGAGAGTGCTAACAATCACTAATCTACTCAAGATCATTCTAGAATTATACCTTTTAGTCATGATTAAATTATTTTGGCCCGGAGTAGTAAATATTATAGTGGTTTAATTTTTTTTTTTTTTTTTTTTTTAATATTGTAACTTAACTTACATATCATTGCAACGGTTTTGTGAGTCACTGTATATATATATATATATATATATATATATATATATATATATATACATATATATAATTTTACCATTTTCTTTTTTTTGGGGGGGGGGCTTCCTAATTAATCAACAATGATATCCAAGAGTGTTTATGTGCCGGAACAGTTTTTAAATGTTCCAACTCGAATTTTCAACTAAAGTCCCGATACATTAAAAATTAAAACACTTTATTTTTATCTTTATTACAAGAAATTATGAAAAAACAATAAAAGGAAAAAAATGAACTGTTTGGCGCCTTCCATATACTGTTTTACACTGATATGTATACATATACCAGCCCAATTAATTATAGTACATTAAATTGTACAGATTTTAAATAAACATGTAATAAGAAAAAAATATATATATAACACGTATAAAGAATTGAAAAATATTGATTTATTTGTTATTCACAAATTGAAGAAAATGACTTTGGTTTTGACCACAGAAGGTAGCATTACCCCTCAGGACAAAACATAAACTGTTTTCATATTAAATTTTGCAAATTACTCTAGGTTAAGAACGAAAAACGTGCTAAGATGACGCGTTTCCTGCATGACAGACTTTTTCAATTAATGCGCACACGATGTTTACTTAATAATGTTGCAATATAAGAATAATTTCGACCTTTAGGGGAATACAAATAATTTGTGTTCAGAGCAAAGCCATCTTTCATATGGATCGATTTTGATTCATAGGATCGATAACAATTTGATGAAGTTTTCAAAACTTACTTCATGAACGTGACTTTAACAGGTGATAAAATGCCTGAGTAGCTCATAGTGCCTAGGAGAAAGAGAGAAGGAAGAATGAAGGGAGGGAGACTGCTATAGAGGAAATTATTATACAGCTAAATGTAGGAGATAGGTTACAGCCTACTTAGGATAAATTTAAATTCTGGTCACGTGACTTCTTTAATTAGGAGTTTCGTCGGAACACTGAGAAGGCTTTAAGCCTTCACATCCATAATCACTTCCTGTAATCAAGGTATGAACATTTGTCACCTATAGATCATTTAGATAGAACAGACATTTTATATTATTATTTATTTTTTTTTGTTGGTAAATTGTACAGATGATTGAATAGCTTTTAGACCTATTTAATAATAGTTGTTGCACTTTAGTTTTTCATTTAAATTTATACTTGTTAATATGAAGTAGTTTGTTAATAGGAGTTTGTTATTTAACCCTCAACTAATAACATCCAAATTTTGTACGTTATAAGTAACATGCGTCAGTGAGACGTATGCATGGTAAAAAATGTTGTTGCTAAAAACAAGCAAACATTCATCGCTCCAGGAATTGTTTTAGATAGCTTGAATGTTTTAGATGAACGCTTTTCTCTGTATTTTACTATTTACTGTGTGAATGTCTGCCTTCATTCGTGTGTCATTTAGTTATAATTTACACTAATCTTTGTTTAAATAATACATTAATTATATTGTATTAGAGTTATGTGTCACACTTTTTAAAACGTTTAAACTTTAATTTATTAAATTTTAAAACTGTTTTATTTTTTTCGACGATCCTTGATCATCTTCTGAATTGTTTAATATGTCTACACTTTTAACGGGATTAGATTAATATTATTTTATTTCCGTAAAATGGTTATTAGGATATGTCTAAAGAAAAACAAATTATTTCAAATAATGATCCAGAACGGTGATTTTTCTTCAATTCTTGTTTATTGGGGTCTCCTCGTGGTCCGGTGGCTAATGCCTTTGATTCATAAGCGGGAGATAGTGGTTTCGAGTCCCACCGGCGCACAGTGGAACGACTAACGGAAAAACTGCGACATTGACAAAAAACATTTTTTTTTTTTTTTCATTAATTCGTTTTTAAAACATTACAGAATATTCACTCACTAAAGACTTTATATGGTAAGGCTGGAGTGCGGAAGGACAGCGCTAAAACATCAAATACTCAAAAAAGCCCTAATCTGGATGTCCAAGATTCTGTGTATGCCTGCAACCAGATTGCCAAAAAATGCTTCAACAGATTATTAGCATTAGATAAAACCCCTACAAACTGACCGACTTACAACTGGGTATCACAGTTGAAGCAAATACTTAACGAAATATGCCTGATTCATCTGTGGGACGAGAACGACCTCATGGCACTAGTGAAAATGTCTAAATTTGAGGAATATGAGAACTTCCTTATTCAAGCCGACATCTCTAGAGCCTCCTCTTCTTCGTACTGCAATATACCGCAGCATAAAGCCGAAAATTGAGACGGAAAAATATTTAAAACTGAACACAAATATTAAAAAATTAAGAATAATTTCACAAGTTAGATTGTGTAGACCAGAAAATCTGAAATTTTATTGGGAGCGAAGCGTCTACTCTATTAACGGGGAGGAGCTATGTACGATATGTAATAAGTTGGAAAAAGAAGATTTAAAACACTTCCTTCTCAAGGGCCCTATGTATAATGATCCTCGAAACGCTTTTATCAACTGGTACTTAGACCTCTCGATGCAGGACGAGGAGAAAATCAAGGCAATACTCGCAACAGACTATAGAAAAACTTAACAATATTTATTATTATATCACAAACTCATTAAAAATAAGAGCTTTCATTATAAATGAATGAGATATTGGTGGTAGTAGCTAATTTAGAAATTAAGGGTACTTTATAAATGAATAAAACTTAATAAATAAATATTAGCATATTCCAGTAATTATGTGCTATTCATCAATTAATAATAAAACTAAATGAATTAATTGAGGAGATGGACAAATTTATTTTAAATACCTCTATGTATATAGATTATGTATTAGTAAATAAAAATAATAATTTAAAAAAATTACCTTATAAGTCTGTTAGTTTTGGATTAGAAGAATGTTATTCATTATTAATTGATAATTATTTTTTATAACTCTTACTAATGTTAAGGATATATTTTTTTTTTTTTTTGTATAATTCATATGACTTCAGTTCATCATTAGTCGTCAGCGTAGATATTAATAATGCATAATTTATATTTATGTATAAAGGCATGATAAAATCCACCATGTATTATGAAACATTCATAAATACAAATTTTTCTTCATCTTCTTCTTCTTCTAATAATAATAAAACTAAATAAATTATTTTATAAAAAAAATATTTTATAGGCGTCTGTGTAAATAATGTATTAGTAAATGATGGGAGAAAATAATAATTATAAAAATTTGGTAAAAAAGTCTGTTAGTTTTAAATTAGAAGAATGTCATTTATTATTAACTGATAATTATTTTGCTAAGGTTATATATTTTTTTTTTGTATTTATATAAAGCCATGATAATTTTTACTATATTCTTGTATTAAGAGATGATAACCTCCACTATGTAATGTGAAACATTCACAAATACAATTTTTTTTCTTCTTCTTCTTCTTCTAAAGACTTAGAGGAAGTATCAATTAACTAAGATTTTTTAAGATGAAATACAAACGGGGATGAATAAAAATACCTTGAAATGTTGATAGAATGCTGTTAGCCGTGTTCCTTTCTTCTTAAATTACTTTTAGAGCCTATTTGAACATTACAAAAAAGAAATCATCGTCTCGAAAATATTTTTTGGAAAAAAATGTATGGCATTTTCGATAAATTCTCAGTTTTAATTTTTCTGTCGAGTTGTGGCAAAGATCGACTTGTCCCATTGTTTTATTTAGGACTAGCTGTTACCCGGTGTGCAATGCTACACCTACTTTATATTAAATATCTGTAGCCGGGCTTACCATGCTACACATGCTTCATATTAAATAGTTGTAACCCAGCTTCCATGGTACGCCTACTTTATACTATATATTTAAAAAAATTAATGATTATATTATATTTGTCCAAATTATGAGAATATAAGATAATAAATTGAGAACTCGGCTGAAAAATTTATTTTCCATTTTTTTAAGAGAAAGTGGGGTGGAAAATAAATTAATCCTTATTTTTTAAAAAGTACCCTTATTTTAAAAAGTACCCTTACTTTTAAAATGGTATTACAATTAAATGATTCCAAATAATTTAATTGCAATACCGTTTTAAAGAAAATCCAAACCAAACTCCCTGTGTTTAATTTTTTTAAAGAAAAAAAAATATGTGGTCCATAAATAAATATTCATAAAAAATAGAAATACAAAAGAGGCATTTAATTAAGGTTATGATTAGTTATAAGTTGTAATAACCTACAACTGAAACTATATTCTTTATTTTCATTGATTTTTTTTAAAATATAATATTTATTTATTTTAAGGGCTTCGCATCTAAAGCTAAAACCTCAACCTTGCGCAAATATAATATTAATATGTTATATTGTTTACCTGTTCATGTAATAATCCGTAACTGAGTTTTTTTTATGAACGAAAAAGTAGGTAAGTCGTGCAGGGAGTATGTCATTTATGCCAAAAGGAAAGTTTTAAAAACATAGTTTGTTAATAGTCCTTTCTATTAAAGCTTCTGTTTCAAATTTTATGGTTCATGGGCTCTTCTATAAGGATAGTCCTTCTATCATAGGAAATAGGGGCCTCTAAGAATAAAAACAAATTTAAGATATTTTTCTTGCAGTTATGGACAACAATGAATTAAAGGTATTTGGGAATTTCAATAACGACATTGACTTGGCGAGCAACAATATTTTTACCAGAATTGCAACCGTATTTAAACATTTAGTCCAAGAGCTGGTAACACACTTTTCAAGTGTTTTATGTGCCTTGAAATTGTGCTATAGTGGGTCTCTAGTGTAGATAAAAAGTTAAGTATGTGGTTGCTGGACATACCTTGAAACACCAGTTACTGCGCATGGTAATCAGTAACAAACTATGGGCCAAAAATAGTGTTTTATTCAGAAGCCATAATTCTTTAATGTAAAATTAAGGCAATTCTATAATGAATAATATATAAGGTAGACACTTTTAAGTGGGATACATATAAAAACAAAACTGAAATGGGTTTTTGTAATATTAAATGAAGTCTCTTCTTCACACTGCTATTTAAACACCATAATTGAAAATAATTACAAAAGGGCAGACACTTTTTGTGAGGTTTAGTAATCAGCAGACATGAAAATAAATTCAGCCGATGATAGACTGCAATGCAGTGCGTGTAACCGTAAGAGTGAGAGAGCACCAATCATCTGGACAGGACAGTTGTGGCTGTTCTAGAAATAAAGCAACTTGCCTTAATTATACATTAAAGATTGTTGGCTTCTGAATAAAATACCATTTTAGTGACATATTTTTTTAACACCTTTCCCCTATGTGCAGTACCTGGTGTTCCAAGGTATGTCCAGGATACACATATATGCCTTACCTATCCACGACATGCAATACACCAAAATTCCAAGGTGCATAAAACACTTCATGAAATGTGCGTTACCAGCTATCCGACTAAATGGTGACAGTCAGAGGATATAACTATCCCAGACAAAAGGAAGCATATGGCAGAATATAATGATTAAATTATTATGGATATTAAATTAATAAAAAATTGCATGGAAAATTTAATTACTTATTCATTTATTAGAACACCACAATTCACGTGACTTCCTCTTCTTATAAAAATAATATTTTAATACATTAATTTATCTGCAAAAAAATAGCATGCAAAAGAAATATTATAAGAAGAATAACTTTATTAAAAAAAAAATTAAAGTGAGGCTGCCCAAATTAATAGGGTTCCTAAACCATACAGCTCTTATAATAATAAAATAATGTTTCAAAATGTGGTGAAAATTAATTCATTTATTTACATTCATTTGTATGATTATAAACATTTATATAATTTATTATGTACATCTATCTATATGCGAATAAAACAATAAGTTAAATATAACAACATTTAATATAATATTTTAATAATATTTGCATATGTATGTGAGAGCATTAATTTCAAGTTCATAAATTTAAGTCCTTTACAAAATGACATTGTTCACAAAGGAGTTTTTAATGCTTAAAAAAATCTTTATGTTTAAAACAAAATGTTCTATCTTTTTGGAACTTTAAACTTCACTTAAAGCTACATATTCTGCATATGGAGACTCTTCTGTACCATTTTTTTTTCTTTCTCGATTTCCAGTATAATACTTTACCAAATAACCTAATAAGAAAACCAGTGGTGGATTTTCCTTCTAAATGATCATTTAAGAATATAGTCTCTACATCCATCTGTTCAACATTTAGACCCATTTGATATCTTCAACTTCCTTATTTCAACAAAATCTCAAGCATTATTTTGTTTCAAACTATCTATTTCTCTATCCCAAAAATCACAATCGCTTGAACTTTATCAGATTCGCCCTCAGCCAATCCAATACAGCTTATGTTTTCTTGGATAACATCAACATGCCTAGCGACAATGATTTTATTATTCAAAAGTACTTTATATCCCACTTCACTATACTCGATTAAAATGCACATATTCACCTTTTTATCCCATTTAGAAGTTATTATTTGTTCTGGTTTCCTAACAAAATTTTTACTACCATATAAATTAAAGTTAGAAGCATCTGGTTTCTTTCCAAAACAGATTTCATAGGGTATTTTATTGTCAATGGTGTTAGCTAAAGAGGGATTTTTCAAATAAGTTGCTGCACATACCATTTCTGGCCAACATTTTTTTCTACAATATCTTCTGCCAGTAAGCAATGAGATATATTCATAATTGTTCTAGTAAATCACACCGTTTAACTCATGAATTCATGGGGCAGGGATTAATTTTGATACCCTTTTTTTTGGTAGTCATAATTCTTACTATTTAATATTCCTTACCAATGTCACACCTCATAATACCAATTTCCTAAGTTTTCAACCTCATTTACTTATTGAACAAAGGAATGAAAAACTTCTGTTTTAGGTTTAATAGTTTAAATCCTAGCAATCTTACTATTTATTTATTTATACATCAGTGAGACCGCGACAAAGGGAATTCATCACTAAACACTTAAATAACAATAAACAATACTGAACAATTATGAAGAAATTAACATGAGGGCAATCTTACTATAATCATCTATAAATGAAACAAAATATTTTTCACCTTTGAGACTCCTAGTTAAAAAAAGGTCCACATCAGTGTAAACAATTCCAAAATACTTTTAGCCTTGTTCTTATTGTTTTCCAAAGGGACACGGTCCATTTTACAATACAAGTTTTATAAATTTATAACATGTCCAGATAAACTGATTGTTTCATTTCAGTTGTTTGAATTTTATTTTTTTAACATAATCTGAAGTTTCTATGTACAATTTACTATGCTGTTGATTCCTTTAGGTATAATCTATCAAATTTCTGAATTATGTCTTAGGCTGTTGTCAAATCACAAAGAAATTCAAACTGTTTATTTGATCTTGCTGATCCCAATCTTCACCAACTTTGGTCTCCTTTGCCTTTTCAATGACATTTACACACCTCATCAGTTTAAAAAAAAAAGTTAAGTGTTTTTCCACATACTAAAACCCTCTCCATCAAATACCAGTACAAACATATTCATTTAACAGAAAAGCGAGTGAGAGATTATTCAACCGAATACTATAACCGACATTGCAACCTTCCTTTACTAAAGAGAAAAAACTACCTCTCAACAAAAGTTTTGAAATTATTATAGTTCTGAATAGAAACATGACCACTTAATTATATTATATTAGTCCAAATTATGATTAGATAAACACAGAACATTTTTATGATATACTTATTAATACGATATTAGTCTATATTCTGGTTAGAGCAGTGTTGCCCTAGGCAATCAAATGAAAATTGATTTGATATGAAGAAAACTGATCTGATATTAAGGAAATTAATCTTAAAAAATATGATATTTTATTATATGATATCTTATATGATATTTGTCCAAACTCTGAGAATATAAACCTACTATTTAGATAAACAAACAAAGGTTTTTTTATTGCACTTCTTCTTAGAAGGAGGGGCAACACTGGAAAGAAAATGCCGATTTCTGACTATAAACTCTTCTGTATATGACAGTTTCGAACTCGTTACTTCCAAACTATGAATCCTAGAAGATTTTTAGCTAGCCTACGAGATTTCCCGGATCAAGACGTATCTATGTGCGAAGTTTGGTCAATATCAGTCAAACGATGTGGATTTGTATAAGGAACAAACAAACAGAAAAACAGAAAAACAGAAAAACAGACACATGATTTTTATATATATAGAATTGTTATATCTTTACGTTTATGTTAGTATCCTTAAACTTAGAAACCCATGTCCAAAAAATCGGAATTTCGTTCCTCTGTGCGGCAGCAGGAATTTTCTCATATCACGGCTCGTTGAGAAAATTCCTCGCTGCACTGAGATGTCGTGCGCCGAAAAAAAAAATTAATGCGTATTGCCATAATGTAATAAATAGAGTAGAGATATAACAAATTTGAGCTAGTTCAGCGAATAAATTATGTTTTAATAATCTGCATTATATATTAAACCTTTTTTTCGTGATACGTTCACATAAATCTGCAAGTAGGTATACGATAAAAAATTGCATCATTACTAATAATATAAATAAATAAATGAATACAAATTAATTTATTTAAGGAATTGTGAAACATGATTCATTAGGAAAAACGGAAATGAATCTGCAAAGTGATAATATTGCTGAGCTAAACCAAGAGAAGGAAACTGCCAATTTAAAGTTTTCGAACAATAAAATTCTCCGGGAGGCCGCTGAGAGTGTCAGCCGACTTCTTAATGACTTGCCCGGCTTGTGTTTATTGATTCTGTGGTTTTGTTCAAGAAAATTAATAACTTTGTTGATAATTCAAACAAGCCGGCCTATTTTCTCGTCTGTTAGTTGGGGTTTGGGCCGAACCCCTGTTTTTGTTATGCCCCTCCCCTCTCGTACTGAGTTTAATTTTATACTTCTTCCAGCACGATTATTAATGGATTAAGGGACTAGCCTAGTTGTTTTTTTTTTATTAATTCAGAATTTATTAAATATTTTTATTTATATCTCCCTGATTGCTTTAAATGTATGTATTTAATTATTTTTGGTACGTAACTTTGCCGAAGAGCCTGATAAGAAAAGTTAGCACTATAACAACATATTGTTATTGAATTACGTCTGGTTATAATAATAAAAAAGTATAATATTTATAAAAATCATAACGCGAAAAAAAAGTAATAGGTATCTTTGTTTTGTCGAAATTATTGTTTTATCAGTACTAAAAATTAGGTATAAAAAAGTAAATTTCATAAAAAAATGCAACAACAAATTTTAACCATTTAAATTAAATGTTGACCGAGAACAAATCGGCCCACAACAAGAAGCCAATTTTCAATACAAATCTTTCTTTTAAAAAATCATTAACATTTTAACTACAACACTGAACAACAATGAATATGTTTCGGGCTTACAAATACCCAATTATTATGTATTTTCACCCCCTGAGTTCAAAAATCACCTCGAAAATGACCAATTAGCTCTTGTTTTTAAGAGACAGTAATATGTCACTTTTTGCATGCTCATCTTTCACTTTGTTGAGAAATTTAGTTGTTGGATGTTGGTACACCTTTTAACTGACAAAACCAAGCGTTTTACAGCTATTTTGAGGTTATATACATGAAAGAGACTTATGAAATCATGAAAACCCTCCTCCACTCAATTAAATGTGCTGAGCACAAGTGGAAAATCTGTGGTGATCTAAAGTTCATCGCTATACTTTTAGGAATGCAACTGGGGTATACTAAATACTGCTGTTTTTTTATGTATGTGGGACAGTAGGGATAGGAAATCACATTACATTCAAACAGACTGGCCTGCGAGAAATCTTGGCCCTAGTGAAAAAAATGTTGTTGTCCTGCCTCTCGTAGACCCGAAAGATATATTTCTTCCACCACTACATATAAAACTCGGTTTGATGAAAAACTTTGTCAATGGCATGAACAACGAAGGAGAGGCCTTTAGATATTTGAGGGAAAAATTTGCTTTCTTAAGTGAAGCAAAAGTTAAGGAAGGTGTTTTTGTTGGGCCACAAATTCAGGAGCTTGTGAAGGATCCTGCGTTTGAAAGAGTTTTGGAGGGGAAAGAAAAGGAAGCTTGGAATGCGTTCAAGGGAGTTATTAAAGGTTTTTTGGGGAACAAAAGAGAAGATAACTATGTTCAGTTTGTAAGGATACTTCTACAAAAATATCATCATCTTGGATGCAACACGTCTCTCAAAATTCATTTTCTCCACTCTCATCTACACTTTTTCCCTCCTAGTTGTGGTGCGGTGAGTGATGAACACGGTGAGAGATTCCATCAGGATATTTCTATAATGGGTCGTTAAAATGAAGGAATGCTTGGAGATTACTGTTGGTGCGTGTGTACGGATGCTCCACAACTCACCTACAAGAGACAGGCATGAAATCCACATGATGGTAATAATATCCAACCTCCCAAATATTCTCCCATTAATTTTCAACTCTTAAAAAATTTAAATATTATTTAATAAATCCTAATTAATTTATAATGTTGATAAACTTATGGTTTAAAATTTACAGATTTGCCTCAATTTGTTAACGTTATATATTTTTACCCATGATGTATCACAGAAACTAGAGCTAATAAACTTTTTTTAACGTCATTTTCGTTTGTTCAACCCAAAATTACTAAGATTTGACTCATGGAGTGAAGGAAACATTACAAAAATATTTTTTTGTTGGCCAGTGTAATTATTTAGTTATTAGAATGTTCCCCTCTACTAATATAAGTATTACCTTATACGTTGCATGCACCGGTTCCCGTAGATGACCGAAGATGAGCTAATGTTAGGCGTGGCCTCTAACTGAATATATGACCGACCACGTGCTGTTGGCATTATAAAAGGGTGGCAACCTGTAGATAGCCAGGCTTTAATTTTCGAAATGTTGATACGCCGTTAAACACACACACAAAAAAAAAAAAAAAAAAAAAAAAAAAAAAAAAAAAAAAAAAAACCGTCATATGCCTAAGCTATCATATCGAGAAGTAATCTTAATCTTGCATCAATGGTAATTAATAAAAATGATTGTAATCACAAATCATTGACTTTTTATGTGGTTTCACGATCAATTATAACTCTACTAGGTAGTCCAGCGTACTAACCATCCACCACTAAGGTTCCTTGTAAAGTAAACGGCCATACTTGATTAGCAACATTCATTACTAATACTCTCATCAACACGACTAATCCACTTTATTTTGATTAGCCACTGCCTCGAGTTAGTACTAAGTATACTGAATGATTTAGTTTTAATTTCACCCATCCCTCATACTAACGTATTAAATGCAATATACAAGAACAAATACCTTGGGACATACAGGAATTACTCAAGGAGGGTAGATCTTAATCAACATAATATTATAATATTTGAAACACTTCAAACAACCCAGAACCATTTACTTATAAAAAATAAATTACAAAGTTTAACTTGAAGCCTTTGGTATTATTATTCGAAGCGAGAAGAGAATTACTTGATTGCCATTATTTTTATTCTAATTATATTGGTTTCTTTTATTATTACCTTCTTTATTACCAATCTGAGTGGTAGCTGACCACATTGGGTAACAGCATTCTCATAAAATCAACCATAGATTAGTTTTTTAAAAAAAGTATTTGATTTGTTTATTTGTTATTATTGGGGGGCTTAGGAGAATGCTTGCCTATCACCTCAGTGGTTTATTTCATTAGCATATGTTATTCACACTAATTGTTATGTAGTTCTATTGTTTTATGTTACTTTCAGCCGTAACGGTGGAAATTTACCATACTAATTGTATCTTCAAGTATAGTTTTTCTGATCCTCTTCTTTGAGTTTGTATATCTTCGGAAACTCCGGCGAAACGGTTCCTGGAGGATGTGTGGAAGGGTTTCAGGCTAGTCGCAGGCTCCGCAACGGAATCCTGAGCTCCTACCAGGAAGAGTTCTTACGGGGATCCACAATTCAGTTTGATAGCCGTGGACCACTAACTACTAGATAATTCTGATTTGGACGACAGCCAGCAGCTTTCTTTCTTGAATTCTGAGAACAGGATTACACCTTTGCCTTTTGAAGGAAGTGAAGTCTCTCAGTAATTGCTTCGTGTTCAGAATATTTCTTAGATCATCCACACCTAGCTTTTCACCTTTTAATGAAAGTGTCCAGTCTTGGATCAAATTCTCTTTGTTTTGTTGATAAAGACACATAATTTTCTAGTTTGGATTTTAAAACTCTGCCTGGAGATTTCTTGATTTTTAGGATTTTGAGCCTTTTCCGTGTTTCCAACCTGCACTAGGTGACCAGAAGAGGGGTTTTCCATGTGAGTATCTGGGTGAGCTGTACTTACGTGGAGTTTAATATTTTTGTAAACCTTTCCACAAACTGTACAGGTAATCCGATTATAATAATACTTCATTTATTCCTAAATGATCTTTTAAAATTAATTTATTAAGTTTCTACAATAATTCGACAGTGCACTTAATGTTCTAGAAATAAAACATTGTGTGCTGCTACGTGCCGATTAAGCAAAATTGAAAGCTCGGACGCAATACTGAATCCTGAAGGTTTGAATGAATAATGAATAAAGAATAAGAAGTCTTCATCATAAATAATTTTATAAATCCATCATCAATCATTCACGTGATTAAAGATGAGCACCATTCTAGAAACCTTCCCCGTTTTAAGGAAATTTTAGATATTTCAGCAAGAAACTTTCACTTTTAATTGGAAGGCTGTTTACTCTGGACTCTGCAGAAATTTATGAAGCAAACTTTTCAGAAGTTATCTCCTACTTTGATTTTAAATGTTAAATTGTAGATTATTTTATAACGGCCGCCTTAATTTAAGTCAATAACGTACTCATTTACATAAATAATGAATTCATTAATTGATAAAACTTCATATTTAATTGTGATATTATTCATATTTAAAAAAGTTATTTAGTTAAATTTATATTCCATATTTCTAGTTATTATATAAGTTTAGAAACTTTTAATAATCCTTTATACCTAAATCTGTGATTATATGTAAAAAGAATAATTTATTTATGTCTGAAACGAATGTAGTAATTAATTAATTCTCTCTCTCTCTCACTCTCCCTCTCTCTCTCTCTCTCTCTCTCTCTCTCTATATATATATATATAAAGGGTGTCCTGTAAATGTACAGTCATATTGTGGGAGGTGATAGAGGGCCTTAAGGGGAACAAAAAATGTTCTATGACGATTTTCCGAATTCTCACACATAAGGGAGAAAACGTCCTTTTATTGTTTTTTCGAGACAAACGTGGTTTTTAGAAGAATAATCGTTGTAGCTCCGTTCCAGGTGGTTCTACTAGAAAGGAAGTGAAACCAATCGAAAGCTGAGTAAATTTATTATAAGACTAGTTGGGAGTAAACACAAAAATGAATGGATTTAAGTATGTCTATCTTACCAAAAGAAAGCTATTCTAAATTTCCTGACATTTTCTTGATATTTCTTACTCGCGTTACTCCTCAATGGGCAGGATCTGAGATTTCCGGGTTTCAGAAAAACTTCCTCATTTAACCAGCTTTCCATTCATGTATCACAACCCTGTGTTATTGAAGTATTTGAACGATTTAAGAACCAAAGTTTTAAAAAAAAACATGGATCTGTGAAAAGAAAATTATATTTTTTTCTTCAATTTATTCAAAAAGCTGAAGAGAAATATTTTTTTTTATAAATGTTTGCATAAATATTAAGTAAATATTTACTTAAAACAATAAAAAAAATTACTTCCACAAATATAAAAAAATATCCTAAAACAGTAAATAAATAAAAAACACGAATATTTTGAATTTGTTAATTACAGTAACTAATACTGGGTCCAGGAGGCGGCCATTAATGAACCCCAACCATACAATAACCTCAAAAATTACTATTTTTACCTAGATAACACATTTGAACACATTTGTACTGGTATTTATAATTAGAAAACAAATGCTTTACCTTGAATTGATACTGATGGGCTACGCTTGTGAAACTCGCTGGGTTTCTCGTGAGCCCATGCGTTTTTGTTGTGGTAATTAAAAATTACATCCCTCATAAATAATATGTACATAGTCCTGTAAAAATGTGTTCAAATGCGTGATATAGGTAAAAATAGTAATTTTTGAGGTTATTGTATGGTTGGGGTTCATTAATGGCCGCCTCCTGGACCCAGTATTAGTTACTGTAATTAACAAATTCAAAATATACGTGTTTTTTATTTATTTACTGTCTTAGGATATTTTTTTATATTTGTGGAAGTAATTTTTTTTATTGTTTTAAGTAAATATTTACTTAATATTTATGTAAACATTTATAAAAATAAATATTTATCTTCAGCTTTTTGAATAAATTGAAGAAAAAAATATAATTTTCTTTTCACAGATCCATGTTTTTTTTTAAAACATTTGTTCTTAAACCGTTCAAATACTTCAATAACACAGGGTTGTGATACATGAATGGAAAGCTGGTTAAATGAGGAAGTTTTTCGGAAACCCGGAAATCTCAGATCCTGCCCATTGAGGAGTAACGCTGGTAAGAAATACCAAGCAAATGTCAGGAAATTTAGAATAGCTATCTTTTGGTAAGATATACATACTTCCATTCATTCATTTTTACGTTTACTATCAACTAGTCTTATAATAAATTTACTCAGCTTTCGATTGGTTTCACTTCCTTTCTAGTAGAACCACCTGGAACGGAGCTACAACGATTATTCTTCTAAAACCCACGTTTGTCTCGAAAAAACAATAAAAGGACGTTTTCTCCCTTATGTGTGAGAATTCGGAAAATCGTCATAGAACATTTTTTGTTCCCCTTAAGGCCCTTTATCACCTCCCACAATATGACTGGACATTTACGGGACACCCTGTATATATATATATATATATATATATATATATATATATATATATATATATATATATATATATAGGTTTCTATGAAGGCAGATGCTGAAGTTTGGGGGGGGGGGGTACGGATGTGTATCGTACTCACACGTTTCGACGACTACCTTCATTGGCACCCTTGTTAATGATGTCATTTTACTGCAGCCACAGACTAAGGGGAGAGAGGAAGCGTCTATGAAGGACTGGGGGCAATTAATCAAAAACACTAAATACATTTCTTTATTATTATAATCAGTTTTATTTCAGTTTAAATCCAATAGACGTACATGCAATTTTTTTAATTTATTTTTTAGGGTGTATTTAACCGTAATAGGTCATGGACTTTCATCAAGAGGAAAAAATCTATTCAAATACCATTGGATTTTTAAAAAGAATAAAATTTTTCGAAGACGTAAAAAGAATTGTTCGATACGTAGGTATATTTTATTTTTTTTAAATATTAGAATGTTTTTGGATGGAATCCGTCCTATATAAAAATGGACACTCTCACTACATACGGCTAAAAAAAGGAAAATATAGTATTGCTGAACCTTCTTAGTTCGGATTCGAATCACCAACCCCGCATAAAAATAAGCCACTAAAGATTCTGTGAAATATATATATTTTTTCTATCGGTTTTGTTGTATAATGGATGGTTCCGACTTTTGATATTTTTTAAGCTCTCGGTAATGTAACTAGACTCCATTGCAGCGAGAGAGTCCTATGATTCAATTAAAGAACGGTTTTATTTAACAATAAAATTTCAAAATTTAGAAAATAAATGAATACAAAAATAAAAACACTTTCACAATGAGTAGTTGCCTGTAATGGTATACTTCTCGAAGAAACCGATACAATATAGCACAATTCTCAACATTGAAGTCAGCAATATTGAGAATTCTTCTAGGGTAGATTTTTTAACCACTTTCCTTTTATAAGTTCAGAGTCCCATAAGTTCACCGTTCCTTTAGTCTTTTAAAACTTCCATTAATGTATCATATTTTAAAACTATTTGTTTCAGTCACTGGTGTTGTTGGGATTCTCATCCGTTAAGAATGATTTTTACTTTTTACAACTATTTTGGAAAGAATGGAGTTTTTGAAAGGAAGTATTGTAACAAAATTATACTACTTTTATGGACAACGTTGTAAGCCCATAAAGAAGATGATTTATTATAAATCATTGCATAAATAAGGAATGCTATTTTCAATGGGCGCGGTTGAATATGTATGAAAGGTGCTAGATGAAACAGAACGCCGCTTTGAACTCAATTAAATTTAAATTAATTCTGATGAATACAAGGGAAGAGAACTTGCTAAAACAATTACACTGCCTCCCCAACCTCTGCCCGAGTACTATTTGCCGCTGTTTCATAGGGCGCTGTTTTACCTCGTCGTGTCATTTATGGAGGACTGTCTTTTAGATTTCCATTAACTCCGCCCTTTTCTCTATAAATGAACTCCATGATTGTGTGATATTGTTTTAGTTGGAATTTCACTAAGCTGTGCATGGTTGAGTTTTATGGAGTATCATAAATCAGTATGATTTGCATTTGATTACCACTACCTGTTCCCTTAGGGCTCAGTAATTCTGTATGATTTTATTTCAAGCCACATCGAGTGGAGAACCCGCTTGGACAAAAGAAAATATAGTACAAGCATTTTGCTTTATAATACTTAGGGTGTAAATAGAAGAAAGAAACAAACTTTCTTCGTACAATTTACATAATAAGCCCTCCCAGCAACGTTAAAACAATATGAAAATAAAACAAAAAAATGTAAATTGATCTTAATTAACAATGAGAATTATTGAAATAATATGATTTTTTAATTATTTTAAAATATATTTACAGTTATTTCAAGTCTAAATTAAGTTAGGTGAAAAATAATTAGAGCCTTCTGCTCAAATTCAGGAACATAAATATGCTTTAAGTCCACCAGACATGTAATGTACTGTGTATGCGCGATTGCCATGTACGAAAAAGAAGACTGTATGCTACAGAGTACATCACATATGTTTGTCGGGTGGAGCTATAGCATATTTATGTTCCTGAATTTGAGCAGCAGACTCTAAACGATTTTTTTTAGTTTAGACATCTCTAAAACATATTTATGCTAAAAACAATTGTGAATAGTTTTGCTTGTTTACATATGTATTTTTTTTTAATTACGAGAGTTTTGTCTATTATCCTACAATAATAACGGAGGAGCCGGATACAGCTCCCCTCCTCAGCGCTCCTAGTGGTAGAAGTTAGAAGGAAACAATTCATATAAAATCATAATGAAGCAGAGAGTGGATACAGCTGGTCAATGCACCTAGTGGAAGCTTTGCCAACCTACGGTGGCTGAATTTAATTTAAACATTAATCTCCTTTTGTTGCGCATAAGATCTTGCTCCGCTTACTGGTATTTCAAGAAAGATAAGACAAAGTATTAACTGTTCTACTCTTAGCTTTCCTATTGATAATGGGGGTAAGAACGGAAACTCGCGGCGATACCACAGTTCCTGTGAGTCTGTATTTTTTTTATTAGAATGTACGCGTGTGTATAAGTTTAAGTAAATGCGCAGACGTTCAAGTGTTTTCGAGTGCGCATGCGCGTGAACGTGTGGGTTTATACATGCTATTTTTTTCTTTTTTAAAACTTTGAACAACTTATTGTTTTTGATATGATAAAATTGTATAATTATTAATGATATGTTATCTTCGTTGAGTGATTTTTAATTGCAGTAGCTTGCTGGTTTAGATTTTTTTTTTTTTTTTAATAGTTACTTACTCTAACTGATTAGGCAGGAAATATTATTAAACTCATCCATAAATAATATTTTCGCTTCGATGTCCAAAAATCAGCAACACCATATTGTGCGATCCGTATGAAAATCTCGACTATTACAGGAGGAGAGATCAAGTACATATATAAATCTCGGCGATGGCTGGATCATATTATGTCCTAGAACACAATTAGAACAATAATACCTCATAGAAAAAAAATTGAAAACAACAATACCTTTGCATTCTAAAAAATTAACAAAAGTATCGCAGGTTTATACGAACCTGGATTTTCAACATAAACCTACTTCTTTGAGTCCATTTAATTATGAAAAGAATAATTTGTATCAAGTTTATCAGGAAGACGAATATTTTCACGACCATTTTGTAGTTCTATACATTAAATAGATGTATAGATTATTTTAATTATTCAATTTATTCCGAAATTAGATGGATCCAAGCTATTTGCATTTAAATTGCACTAAAGGGAAAATACAAAACAGAATAGATACAACCCTAATTTTCCTCTGGGATTATTTAGCTTCATTCTAGCTCAACGCATTCATGTGATGAGTCAATTAAAAACAACATTTTCAAACAAATTCAAAAAAATAAATCCACTTACGGAGGAAACGAGTCCTCAAAAAGAAATAAAAATAAGCCCAAAAGAGACTTGAGCTGATGAGAATGACATCAGAAATCTTTCAGGTAATTTTTTTAACAAAGATATATGTTTTATATATATATATATATATATATATATATATATATATATATATATATATATATATAAACACAATGTGGTTATTCAGCTATGTGAAAATAGCTGAATAACCACATTGTGTTAGCCACATGAAAATCCCTGTAGCCAGAAAGCGCAGATAGGGTGAAAATGACACTCAGTGATTTATTTGGCAGCTTGCACTGGTGGGGAAAATACTAGATGTTAAAACCTGCCATAGATTATTTAGACGGATGTTTGGAATACGGGGTCATGTTTTACTCCACTTCAACCTTTCTCTAATACCATGAAAATATTAGGTATATAATATGTATAAAGACAATATGTGTTTGTATTAGTTTTAAAGTTTTCTAAATCAACTTCGCAAATAGAATCATTTACTTTCCTCTGTTCTAACTGTTTTTTTTTGTTTTGTTTTTTGTTGTTTTTTCTCAGCCGTTTATTTGTTAAAGCCTGTCAAATATTTTTTATGCACAAAAAATGTATATTCTATTTACATAATTAAATAGAATATACATTTCTAATTTATAATAATAATATACGATATATATAAAATTTTAAATAGATTGATTAGAAAAAAATCATTACTTGTGTACATGAAATATAGGTCATCACATTTTGAGCTGCACATTTTGCTTGATTTTGTCATATTAAATGTTAATTTATTGTCCTGTTTAGTGCTAAATTTGACACACATTGAATTTTATATCTAAATTTATTTCTATGTTTCGGACTTATTGGTCCTACCTCACGAACAATTCTGTAATTTCACACACTTTAGATATTATTAGTTATGAATTATCACAAAATTGACTATTTTATAATGCTATATTCAATCAATAGATAATATTAATATCATCAAAGTAAATCTAGTATTCTGACAGCAGTGTATAAAATAAAAATATTTAGATTCTTAACATAATGAACCACGGTTTTCTCCAATAAGGCTCATGTAATATGACCCCCATCCATATTTAAAACTCACTGGTTGAAAATGTTTTGCTTCAGCTAATTTTTTTTTTTTTTTTTTTTTTTTTTTTTTTTTTTTTTTTTTTTTTTTTTTTAATAACATTTATTAAAAGGTTCTTTTTCTGAAGAAACAGTTCTTCCTTTGGGGACGGTTTTATAAATTGTTCATTGTAAAAGTAATCCAGTGGTTATGATGCTCCGGTTTTAATGTTGGTATGTATATTTTGGTGTTTTATCTTCTCAGATCAATGGCAGGTTTTATCTTCTAGAGTCATTATGGTAAGGACAGTGACACCAGATTTTTGGTGCACTAAAACAAATACAGGACAGAACCAACTGCAATTCAATTGATATTAAACAAGCTTTTACCCTCTACATCAGCAAAGAAGAATCTTACTATTCAGATTAACCCTGGATTGACACTGCCATTGACATCTACGTTAATGGCACCGTGGGGTAAATTTTACCCCATACTTTGAAAATATATAAAATAATTAAATTTCAATTTTTTCTTTTGCTTTTTTATACAAGAGCATGAACTTCAAGAAATAAATTGAAACAGGAATGAATCTGCCGAATATTAATTAAAATTCACAAAATAGGTAGGAAATCCTAAAACTCAATATTGTTCATACACCAAATAATTATCCTGTTAACATTTTACTAAACTGAAAATATTTTTTACGAACAATAAACTAGAATGAACTAAAGATATGAAAAAATAGGAACTTTAGAAAAATACAATGCTCTGTCCAATTGAGACTCGTTAACATTTAACACATTTTGGTGATCGGTGTGCATGGCCCTTCTACACATAGAACATTGCGTTTTCGTCTTCCTAAATGTTTTCTGTTACAAAAATAAACATTTCACATGTTTGTACAAGAGAACGAAAGATATTGAAGGTCCATCAGGAGTTGATTTATCTTCCAAAACAACAAGCATCATTGTCTTCAGTGTTTTGGTATGTTCTCCAGTGGGGCACTAACTCTCATATGAGCTTTCACCAGTTGTTTGCCCAAATCAAAGAGAACATCTTTTCTGGGCAGTTTTCAGGTCATTTTGTCACTTGGAAAGCTGTAACATGAATGTAATCGACCGCGATGATTTATCAGATGAGCGAAAACGACATACGTTAACTACACCGTGGGGTAAAAAAATACCCCATACACAACTCGCGACCTTCTCATGCAGCGATTAGCTGACAACTGGTGTTGTTTATATTAGGTCAAACCAGATAATCCATTTCCCGTTATTTAGGAAGAAGGAGGGAGTCTCTATGATTTACATAATTTAAGAAACATGCCGTAGAACAAAGATTGAAGTATTGTTCACCCCACGATGTCAATCCAGGGTTAATAGGACTTATATGGAAACAAGAAAGCAGTGTCAAAGCGTAACGAAGTTCAGGGCTGTGTTCATAGGGGCCTTCACTGACAGGGCATGAATGATAGTAGGCAAGCCCGCATGACAGATCCAATATGCGGGAATAATTGAAGGCGCTCTGAAACAATATCGGTTCACAAATCAACATGTCAAGACACTACTTCAATATAAGCTAGACATGGGTTATCTGTCGAATTCAATATCACCTAGAGCAAAAGATAAGTAAATTCTTATGTAAATCATTACGGCAGCTTATATTAATCAGTGTGTATTTTCACTATTGTATATTACACTATAAATAAATTGTTTTTTCGTGTAAGAATACACAAAGGAATTTATTTCTAATGAGACAAAAGTGAGAAATGAATGATATACAGAAATACATGATAAGTAATAATAAATAGTCTAAATACAAAATATTTACCTGTAATAAATATGCAGTTATTCATAAAATAATGTAAAATAGTGTGTGTGTCAACGATAGAATAAATTATAATTCAATATGTTGTCCGTAAAGAAGTAAAATATAAACTAGCAAATATAAATCAAAACAATTACGAATACAGGGGTCTCCCGTGGTCTAGTGGCTAGCGCGTTAGATTCATAAGCGGGAGATGGTGGGTTCGATCCTCACCGGCGATAGGAATTTTCTCATCTCAGGGCTCGCTGAGAAACTTCCTGGCTGCACCCTGGACGTCGGCGCTAATGGCCAAGATTTTTCGATGCGCCGTAAAGAAAAAAAAAAGAAAAAAAAAAGGAGGTCGTGTAATCCATTGCTGTGTAGGTAATATAATATAATCTTTCGATTATAATTATCAATTATATTTTTATTGACAGATCTTTAGCATTAAATAATCTTAATGTTCTCTGAGACAATTCATGGTCAAGGTCAATGAATCTCCAGTTGATTTCGAATCTCCTCGTAGGGTCTACAGTCAGATAGATCTTCACCACATACATTCAGGCTTCTCTTCCCTCCTGAATAAGTAAGCATGGGTGAGATTAGTATGGCTAATTCGCACTCTTGACACCTCAACTCAGGTAGTCGATTTTATCTCTCTTAATTTGTTATTTATTTAACCTAGCCATTCATATTGCCATCTAGAGTGAATAAGAGATTTTAGATGAGCTACAGTATCTGAATATAGGATGTGCGATTAGGGAATGCCTTCTTTTACTGCTTGTCTTGCCGGTATGTACGCATTATCGCTCCCGCTTATACCATTGTGGCTAAGAATCCAGCACAGAGTGACATGTTGGTTTCTTTCTTGAACACTACTTTATTCTTAAACATATAGTTAGTAAGTAATTCTATTTACCTGTTTTTGGCAGGTGGCTAACGTCAATGACTTCAATATAATGGCATTTTACATTTCATTCTAGAGACAGATCTCCTTACTTCGATCGAAAAATTACATTTCTTATTTCATGTCAGTTTTTCTTCGCTTGGTCAAATCATTATTTCTTCTTTCAGAATCATCCTCTTTGGCGCTGGAATGAAATTAAATAACAATTTGTTTATTGATTCAAGATTTTGTTGTTATATAATTTGAATTGTACTATGTTATAGTTCTGTATGTTTATTTGTGTCAGGATAGTAAATACTAAGCTTGCATTACTAAAAAGATGGTTTCATTTTTAAACAATCTTGAATGGATATGTATGTATTATATATTTAATGATTTCATCAATGTATAGCTGCCATCGGAACGAAATTCTTTCAGGGTGTTGAATAACCTCGATATGTTTATGAATAAGTCTGCATTACTGCAGGTCTTGTTTCTACATGATGTAGGAGTTAGTCTGAACATTCCTGCGATATTTTTTCTAAACAAATGTCAATATAATCCTATCCTTCACAGATTATACCCAATTCTATTTATTTCTGTTACAAGCTGTTACCCCAGGTCACTGAAAACTTGGACTTAAAAATAAATCTAATTCATTAAAGGCAGAACTACATGCAATTTCGTTCGTCTGAGTTTTCTTTAATGTAATTCTCACTGCGTATTCTGTTTCGAATGAATGAACTTTCCAGTGACAGCTGATACCCTGAAAGGTTCTACATTAAGCTAAAATTGAGCAGGCTCTTCTTTCATCCTTCCAACCTGTCTCGAGTAACTTGAGGAAAGTTAGCAAAAATTAATTTCCCCGTTAGCCATTAGCTGAATTACAGCTTGTCTGTTAAGGCCCGTTTTTAGATTCATTAAATTATAACTGATATTTTATCTTAAATAATGAAAAATGGCATTATACGTGTATTATACCTTAGGCACTTGAAGTGAGGACAGCTTAACTTATCGACGCTTTTACTTTCAGGAAAAAAAATATTATATTTTTTCTTCTCCCTTTATGGAAAAAATTAAGCTGAGTATTATCGATATTAATTGAAAATAAAAAATCATAATTTACCGGGGAATTATATATAACCTTTTATAAACGCTATTTTTGAAGTTTGATTTTGGCCAAAATTAATATATCAGTTGTATAGTTACTCAACTTTTGTTGTTAATTCTGCAAATTTAAACGGAAATAAGAATAATATTATTTTCTTATAACACAAAATAAAAATAACTTAAGCGGCAGAAACACTATAACACCAATAATTTTCTGATGTTAGAATGCGGGGGAACTTAAAGCCCACACTGATCATAATTAATTCATTTCATGCTCTATAAAATTAAAAGAAATCCAGGAAAAAATCACCTTGTAAAAAATTCATTTGCCAAAAATATTAAGAATAATAAATTTTTTAAAGATTTTGTTTCCTCCTAATTTTTTTTTTTAACTTAGAGACGAAGAACTTCCTGCATTATTCAAATTAATTATTAAATTAATAATTAGTAATGCATTTTTTTTACCTTCGTACAGCAATACAAATTTGTTGTCATTTTAGTTTGTAGATACGTATAAATTTGGGTAAATCTTGGCATGGCTCTTTACTTTATTATTTTTATCTATGGACGTATTTTCAGTTCACTCAAGATAACAATGACAGTTTATCACAAATGTTTCATATTTAGCAGTTTTCTACTCTTCTATTTTTATTTAGTAAGTAAATTAAATCTAAAATAACACTTTTTTTCGTAGTATGTTAATTAAAAACATTAAATACAAAAAGACTGAATTTGTTATCCTTACAAGAATTAGGAGATCTATTTAAAACTTTCACTCAATTAAACAATTATAATTCTTACAATGCGATAAATGTTGATTTGCTGGAAAGGTCTATGTTGCTTGAGAGGAGATTCTGGTGCTACCATGAGGGCGGGCATGTCATAAATTCCCCCTATCTTTACCTGTACTTCCAAAGTGCACCCTAAACGCCCAATTAGGCTAGGTTAGGTTGGTGGTTTAAGGGCAGAACAATGCTTGGTCATCTCCGCCCTACGAGTATAATTAAATTTGCAAGTTTAATGTTAGGATGTGTTTTCTGTATTGTCTGTTTGAGTTGTTACTAAAGATGTATTTGTTAGAATTTTGCTTTGGCAAAAATTATTGTTATTAAAAATTTGCATAGATATAAGAACCAGATTCAAATGTCCGTAAAAAAGAAAGAAAAACATGTATAAAAACACACAGACACGCCTGAAAAATGTATATATTTTGTTTTCTTTTTTATTACTTTCTTTCTTTATTTATTTTTTTGCTGCCTAGCAGTGCGAATAATGGTCCAATTTTGATGACATCTGGCACAAAAAACTTTGGTCTAATTTGAAAGGTCGAGTTCTTTAACCAGCAGAATCCGCCCACCGGAACATGGTTTTTGCAGCGAACTTTGCGCGAAAAAAATCGTTGCGCTTACTTCATATGCGTGCAAGTACTCGTTTTATAGGCTTCTTGGCATAAGAAAATGAATAAAACCATTTTTAAGGCGATAGCTTTAACCGTTTTCGTGAAAATTATTTATTGAATAACGTTTTTGGTTCGGGTACTTCATTCAGTTGAAACATTTACTGCATGTTCGAATTTCATCAAAACTAATAAGTTGAAATTTTGGTTACGTTTGGAGTTAAGGAAGGGTTAGAATAAAATATTTTATTAACAGATATGAAAAGTTTTGGTAACTTTGTATACTTTCGTTGAAATCTCGAAAACGGTTGAGAATCTTGGAAAGGGGAAGGATACCATTTGAAAGATTACTAAATGCTCTACAAAAAAGAATCTGAAGAAAGATTTGATTAGGCGATGTCAATCGGAGAAATAAGTGCTTAAAACTTTAAAGTAATTGATTTCGTTTATTCGAACGGTTCTTTTTGTCTGTTTTTATTCCTTGTTATTTTTTAATTGCTTATAGTTCGATAATGTATTTGATTCCAAGACCTTTGTAACTAACGGGGGCCTTTCTGGGTTGGCCGACCCATCCAGGTAAGATCATAAATCAAGACCTTTCAAGAAAGGTGGAACCAAAATAATAACAGTTTCTATTTTATTCTTTCCAAATTAGACTAGGGATAAGAACGGAACCGCGCTAAGATGATGCAGTTCCTGCGAGTCGGACTTTTTATTCTCCTAGCCATCCTTTGACTTCCATCAACGGCTAACTATCTTCATGTCATTTAGTATTTCTGTTCGCTCTCTAGCTGGCTAAAAAATGGGCAGATTTTAATGAAATTAGGTATTATTCCTTTACTAATGGCACTCAGGAACCGGACTAAGATGACGCAGTTCCTGTGAGTCGGGCTTTTGCAATTTATAGGCTGTTATTATCTTCTTTATACGTTTATTTCCCAGGTGCCAAAATAACATAATTTGTTTAATACTGGGTTAAATATGATAAGAAATGAAAAAATTCTTCCTTTTCGCTAAGAATTACGGGCAGGTATAAGGAATAAATCCATCATTTGGACGTTTCGGCGAAAACGTCCAATTAAAGTATCTTAATTTACTTTATGGTCATCTACACGATATCGTTGGCCTTCTTCCATCGCCTAGCTGAACAAGGCTGCCAAAGCGCACGCTGAAAAGTCCAAATTACAGATTTTTCCTGAAATCTGGCTTTGTTTCTTTCTAGCCGAAACCTGACTAATCATTTATGGCTGAGTATTCGAATCTCTCTCGAAGAAATCTATTTTAAACAGATATTGTTTAACTTAGTTAAGTGTGTTTAAATTTTGAGGTTTTTATTCTTCGAGTCACTTCTTGTTTTTTTTTTTTTTTCAATTAAGTAGAAAGGTTCAACCTTAATGAATAAAATTAGAAAATATCCCCCTGGTGACATCATTCACTAACTAACTCACGAGTTAGAGGTCAGTGCAGAAGTTCGTAAAAAGAAAAAAAAAAAAAAAAAGTATAGATAAGGGATTCAACATCCAGGAGGGGGAAAAATTAAAAAAGTTTCTAGCTGACTAAAATAGTTGCAGATAAGTCCAAAGGGAGCAGCGGCTTGAGTTATTAATGTTTGAAACTAAATCTAGTAATATTTCTAAAACTAATTCATTTCCACTTTTAAACGAGAAAATTATTCTTGCACTGTCCACATTGAGTTTTCTCACTATAAATGTGTAACCTTCTTCTTCCTTATATTCTCGAAGCATTTTAATTCGATATTTTATAATTGTAACAATATTAA
Organism: Gonocerus acuteangulatus; assembly: GCA_946811695.1. Classification (NCBI taxonomy): domain Eukaryota; kingdom Metazoa; phylum Arthropoda; class Insecta; order Hemiptera; family Coreidae; genus Gonocerus; species Gonocerus acuteangulatus. Next base: position 64,968,307 of record OX328123.1, read on the forward strand.
TAATGTTGCATGTACCCTACTACAATAACATAATTCCTCTACAACAAAGGAACATCCCCAAGTGCCCGGAGCCTTTTTTTTAAAACTTTGTGTATTTATTAAACACGTGAAAATAATCGATACGTATTTTTTTTATATCGTCCCAATCGCACGTTTAAGGGGTAAAAGCACCCTTCCTAAGTACACTTCAAATATTCTACCAAGGGGAGTATATAGTGGTGGGGTCACCGATTTGGTCCATTTTTTTTTTCTGATGATTCTACATCGAAAAATAGTCGACATGTGCCCGAGCGTTCCGTCCAATACGCCTTAGGAGCTGAGAAATAAAATAAAACAGGTTGAAAATGCTTTATTTTATACATCGAGTTTAGAAAAGGATATCGACATGATTCCTTTACCAATTCATTTGTTTTATAGAGCAGATTGAAGGAAAAATACAGTCGTTGAACAATAATTTATATTTCGTCAAATAAATTTAAAAAAAAATGCTTACTTTTGTAGTAAAATAGTATTATAACTTAATTACATTGAGGTAAATATCATCTTAAACAAAAAATAATGCTTTTTTACTCTAATACAGAGAGATATCAGAGACTCTTCCAGAGTGGACAAAAGTATTATTTCTTGTTTTCGAAGATACTTACCTCATTAGGGTTTCTTGGGGTGCTGATTTTAAATCTGCTATTATTTTTGGTATAGAAAAATGTATAAGGCTAGTTTGAGGCAAACGTAAGCATATTTTTTTAATTTAGTTGACATAATATAAATTATTGTTCAACGTTTGTATTTTGAATAATGGCCGGGGAATAATTCCTGTTTATTCGTTTTATTTTTTTGGTATATATATATATATATATATATATATATATATATATATATATATATATATATATATACAAGTATACTTAGTATAAAAAACAAAAAAAAACATTCCGATTACAATAATTATTCTCTTTTGTCAGGAAACGCCAGTAAATCTGTGCAGGTTTTTTTTTGTTTTTTTTTTTATAATCTTTACTGGATATATTCAAAAGGTACAATAATAAAATTTATGGCCCCGGAATTAAGAATTACATTTCAGTCACAATGGGTGGTGGATAGTGTAAAAATTACAATATGCATGATAAATAAATGAATAAATATATATTAAGCTATTGATTAATCTTAATTGTTCAAGTTGTGCAACTGTCTGTAATTCACCTGTATTTACTGTCTGTTCCAGTGACGGAGTGAGTGAATCTGTGAAGACGGAGGAGGAGAGATTTGAAGCCCTAAGGAACGTTACAGATCTCCTTGGCAGGTCCTTCACGTCTGAGTTTGTTTTCCCTGTTCTTGGAGAGACAGATCCTACGGACTATGCAAGGCTCGGAACTCTCTGGAAGCAATGGCTGCCTTCCGAAGCTCTTGTTACATTCAACAAAAGTAAGTTATTAATAATATCACGTAAAAGATAAATCAATGAAAATTTGGAAAACACAAAGTGTGTCGTATCTCCCTAAATGAAAAACTTTTCCAATCGTTTATTTCCGTTACTTTATTTCGCTTCCGTCTAGGCGCCTGTCCCTTGCTCCGGAGACAATAAACTAGGTCATCCGTGGTTATTTCGGTGCAACAGCTCAGTAGCTTTGTTATTGGTAATAATTAGTGATAACCCCGGTTTTATCAGTGTGTAAATTAAAAAAAAAAAAAAAAAAAAATGGCAAGCCCAATCCCTAGATGCCTTGTCGTGGAAATGGAAAGCACAGGTAACAACTTTAACGCTATTAACCCATTTATTATTAACAAGTGGGTATGCAGTTTTTCTAAAGACATTAGTATTAGGAAGCAGTATAGAACGGGAAGGGTCCTCCTTGATTGTCAAAATCCGAAGGTAGCTACTAAGATGTTAAAAGAAAAAGACTTTAATGGTACCAAAATTTCAATAGAACCACACAAGACTCTGAACTACTCCAAAGGAGTATTCTTTTGTCCTGAGATTAGAGACCTTTCTGAGGATGAAATTTTACTAGAATTGAAGGACCAGTGAATAAAAGGTTTAACAAAATAGGAAAAGAACCAAGAAAATCAAGCCTATTACTTGGAACATTCAATACACCCGAACTACCAAACCGCATCTATTTTGGGTATTTATCTGTGCCCGTAAGACAATATATTCCTCGGCCCTTAATATGCTTCAATTGTGGTCTCCTGAATCATCATAGTTCTTCCTGCAAGAAGGACCTAATATGCAGGACCTGTAGTGAACTAAAGCATGATGGTCCATGTAATAAAACCAAATGTTGCCTGTGTGGAGAAAACCATACCACAACATTAAAAACGTGTCGTACTTACTCTGAATAGTATGAAATTAAAAAAAGTCCACCTCGCAGGAACTGCGTCATCTTAGCTCGGTTACGTACACCTCGAAGAAATGGATAAGATTAGTATCACAAATCACAGGAAACTGACAGTAGTCAACTTACACAGAAGCGGATAATTCTTAATCTGTATAAGTCAATACAATTATGTACTGAAAATGTACTTACTCTTCGGCTACTGCTGAGAAGGCTCTATTCTAAACAACCAAAAATTCGTTGTCATTTTAAGTATCTTGTTTCACTAGCACATTCGTTTTACTGTTATAATCAACTAAAAATAAGTGCTTCATGGCGAATTAAATTCCATTCTGTCGTGGGTTAAATCTTTCTATAAAATAAGAAATAACGGTAACTTCAGTTGGAGGCTATGAGAAAGGTTATATAAATAGCAGAATTCAAAACAAACTACGTCATCATGATTAGCCACTGCCATCTTGATTGCCACAGCCACTCCAAACTTATGTCCAATACCTTTCGCCGTTTCTTAGCTCATTTTACTACAATACTAATTTTACTGATAAATGCAATTTACAACTAGAAAAAAATACAATTAAAAAGTGAGATAAAGACAGAGAAAAACCATTTTAAAACAACAAAATAAACACTTTTTAAGTTTTAAGCACTTATATCTCTCATTGACCTTGCCCCATCGAATATTGCTTTAGAACCTTTTTTCTAGAGAATTTAGTAAGCATTCGAATGGTCACTTTCCACTTACAACGATTTCCTAACCGTTATCGAGATAATTACGAAAAATGTATGGAGATCCGAAAACTTTTCATGTCTATTAATAAAATAATTTTTTTCGCATACTTCCTTAAATCCAAACATAACCAAAATTTAAACATCTTAGTTGGGATTAATTTCCAAGATGTAAAAAATATTTCCATTGAATACCGCGATTCTAAGTGCTCACAAAAAAAGTACGACTCGCAGGAACTGCGTCATCTTAGCGCGGTTCCGTATATCTCGAAGAAGTGGAGTAGATTAGGCATCACAAATAACAGGAAACTGACAGTAGCCAACTTACACAGAAGCGGATAATTCTTAATCCTCATTCTTGAGGAAGGCTAAATATGTCAATACAATTATGTACAAAAAACGTACTCACTCTACAAATACTGCTCAGCAGGCTCTATTCCAAACAACCGAAAATTCGTTGTCATTTTAAGTTCTTTGTTTTACTAGCAAATTCGTTTCACTGTAATAATCAACTGTAAATATGTGCTTCATGGCAAATAAAAGTTCATTCTCTCGTGGGTTAAATCTTTCTATAAAATAAGAAATAATGATAACTTCAGTTGTAGCAGGAGGAAGGTTATATAGAAAGGAGAATTCAAAACAAACCTATGTATACGCCATCATGGTTAGCCACAGCCATCTTGATTTCCACAGCTATTCCAAATGTATTGCCTATACCTTTCACCGTTTCTTAGCTTATTTCACTAAAATACTAATTTTACTGATAAATGCAATTTAAAACAAAAAACAACCAATTAAAAAGTGAGATAAACAAATAGAAAAAACCCTTTCAAAACAACAAAACAAACACTTTTTAAGTTTTAAGCGCTTATATCTCTGATTGACGTTGTCCCATCGAATAATGCTTTAGAACCTTTTTTGTAGATAATTTAGTAAGCATTAGAATGGTTGCTTTCCACTTACCACGATTTCCCAACCGTTATCGAGATATTTACGGAAAATGTATGAAGATCCGAAAACTTTTCATGTCTATCAAAAAATGTTTTTTTTTTTCGCATACTTCATTAACTCCAAATATAACCAAAATTTAAACATCTTAGTTGGAGTTAATTTCCAAGATGTGGAAAATATTTCAATTGAATCCCGCGATTCTAAGTACCCACAAAAAATAATGACATGCGAAAACATTGATTCTACTTTTCTCAAAAACGGTTACAGATATCGCCTTAAAAATGGTTTCATTCGTTTTCCTATGTTAAGAAACCTATAAAAGTAGTACCTGCAAGCCTATGAACTTAAAAACGTAAGAGTTACGATTTTTGTTGCGCGAATTTCGCCCTAAACACCATCTTCCTTTGAGCGGATTCTACTGGCTAACGAACTTGACCTTTCCAATTAGAAAACAGATTTTTGTACCAAATTTCATCAAAATCGGACCATTTTTGAGCCGTCAGGAGCGCGAACAGACAAGCATATATATATATATATATATATATATATATATATATATATATATATATATATATATATATATACAAATTTGAACCAGCTATATTTTCGCGATCTATGGGGTCTGAAAGTTTCTGGTCGGCAAGTCTGGATCGCGCCGTGAGGTCAACCTCATAAGCGGGTTCTCCCTATGGAGATAGGGAGGAACCGCGCTAAAAATAATGACTTACAAAAACATTGATTCCACTTATCTCAGAAACGTTTAAAGATATCGCCTTCAAAATGGTTTCATTCGTTTTCTTAAGTTAAGAAACCTATTAAAAAACTACCTGCAAGCATATAACCTCAAAAACGTAAGCGTTAGGATTTTTTTGGCGCGAATTTCGCCCCAAACACTATCTTCTAGTGAACGGATTCTGCTGGTTAACGAACTTACCTTTCAAATTAGACGACAAATTTTTGTACCTAATTTCGTCAAAATCGGACCATGTTTGAGCTTGCTAGAGAGCGAACAGACAAGCATATATATAAATATATACATATATATTTATATATATATATATATATATATATATATATATATATATATATATATACACATTCACATATATATATATATATATATATATATATATATATATATATATATATATACAAATTTTAGCCACCTACATTTTCGTGATCTATAGAGTCTGAAACGTGAAAGTTTCTAGTCGGCACTTCCGGATTGCGTCATGAGGTCAACCTCATAAGCGGGTTCTCCCTATGGAGATAGGGAGTAACCGCGCTAAAATATATGGCATGTAACAAAGTGAGTTACACTGAAGCTAAGCGAGTGTTGACGAAATCCAAGCAGCCCTCCTACGCCTCAAAAGCCGTAGAAGATACTAGAGTAGAAGATAGTTGCACTTCGTTGAAATTATTACAGCTGATTGAAAGGATGGACAAGAGGATGCAAGTTCTTGAAAACCTCCTTATTAAACATTCCCCCGAGTTAAAAGAAACGGTTGCACAAAAAACTCGATCAGAAGAAGTAAAAGACATCACCGGCAATTCTGCGATCTCAACAGAAATTATTGAAGAGAAAGTTGAGAAAAAAACGATCCGACCTAAGAAGAATGAAGATCTCAAAAAGCCAGTTGAAGTAGAAGATGAGGACTCCGATATCAAGCCTAGAGGAACCTACAAAAATAAGAAACGAGGAAAGCAGACATAAGTTCAATTTTTGATTTTGCTCTTTGTTTCTTCATATTATTACTATCTTTATTTATTTATTATCTTATTTTATCTATTAATTTACTTTTCTTTATTTAGAACCTTACCGTTTAGATATTTATTTTCTTTGTATCTTTCTCAATGCCCTCCGAACCAGCAATGACTATACTCCAATGGAACATAAATGGTGTTCAAACACACATCGCTAATCTTAAATATTTGTTAAATGAAAAAAAAACCTCTTGTTGTAGTTCTTCAGGAAACACACTTAACACCTGGTAAGAACGTCAGCCTAAACAGTTTTACAGATTATAGACTAGATTACTTTTTGGGAGGTAGAGACTTTGGAGGGGTAGCTGTGTATGTCAATAATGCCATATACAGAGAGCCTATCCCGTTAAGAACAACGCGCCAAGCAGTAGCAGTGTCAGTACACCTAACTTTCAGAGTCACAATATGTTCCATTTATCTTCCACCAAGTGAACCACTAGACGTACACGAAATTCAAGACCTACTGGCCCAACTACCACCACCAATTCTTTTCCTAGGTGACGTTAACGCTTTAAGCACAATGTGGAATTCACCAGCGACAAACAGTAAAGGAGCCTAGCTCCAAAATATCTTTGAATTTTTTGACCTGATACCACTAAACACTAACACTCCAACACACCTCTGCACAAGGACAGGAACATTTACAAACATTGACGTTTCTCTATGTACCCCTAGCTTCCTAACTCGCCTTTCCTGGCAGGTCAATGAGGACTCTCATGGCAGCGATCATTTTCCAATTCATATTTCAATTAACGACCAAACACTTCTCTTCAGAACAACACGTTTTAACACCAAAAAAGCAGACTGGTTCTCTTACCAAACGTTCATTACTAACTCACTTAACGCTTCAAACGTACATTCTTTAGACGAATTTACCTCTATTATGCTTCAAGCTGCTGAAGTTAGTATTCCCAAGACTTCACAAGCATACAAAAGATCCCCCGTCCCTTGGTGGAATGATGACTGTAAAAGAGCTGTAAGAGACCGAAGAGATGCACTTCGTTTATTCCGAAGGGAACCATCATTTATTAACTTACAAACAAAAGAAGGCTAAGGCGCAGTGGACTATAAAGAAGAGTAAAAAAAAAATTTTGGGTAGATTACGTATCGAACATTACCAGACACACTTCCACATCTGAAATTTGGAATAAAATCAACCAAATTAATCATAAAAAATATCGTGCTCCAATTACGGGACTTGAGCACAACGACAAAATCATAACCAACCAACTGACTATCACTAATATTCTAGGAAGACACTTCAGTAAGATATCCAGTGACGATCACTATACTCAAATATTCTTAAACCTTAAGAGACGTACTGACTACACCACTATTTCTACAGTTCCACAAGATCACCCTTTGAACGACATATTCACCTTACAAGAACTGGAACAAGTCTTAGCCAACGTAAGGCTAACTGCTCCTGGACCAGACCAAATTACCTATGAAATGATACAAAATCTACCCAAACATGGCCTATCAGTCCTTCTTGGCCTGTTTAATGATATGTTCATGAGTGGTACCTATCCTATATCTTGGAATGAAGCTATCGATATTCCAGTACACAAAGCTGGGAAAGATAAAAAACACCCCTCTAGTTTTAGACCAATTTCGTTAACAAGTTGCATCTGCAAAACCGTAGAGAAATTGATTAATAACAGGCTGCTCTGGTTCCTCGAAAGCAGAAACTCACTGTCTCCCTTTCAGTGTGGCTTTAGACCAAAGCATTCTACAATGCATCACCTAGCAAAAGTGGAAAGTGACATTTTAAATTCATTCCTTCAGAAGAAGTCTGTACTGGCAGTATCACTTGATCTAGAAAAGGCGTACGATCTGGATAAGGCGGTCTGGAGAAGACTAATAATCTCACAACTTAAAAATTGGGGTGTTTAAGGGAATATTATTAATTTCCTGATAAATTATCTTTCCCAGAGAACATTCCGAGTTAGGATAGGTGCAAATTTGTCAGATGCGTTCCGCACTTGAAGAGTATTCTCAACAAATGCAAGAAATCCTTGAATCTACTGAGAATCCTTGCCAACTCAAAGTGGGGAGCTGACAGATGTTTAATGCTTACTTTCTATCGATCTTTTACCAGGTCCTTAATAGATTATGGTTGTATTGCTTATTCATCTGCCAGTAAAAAATCACTCAAACTCCTTGACTCTATTCATCATACAGGCCTGAGAATTGCAACAGGAGCTTTTAGATCAAGCCCCACCTATAGCCTATATGTTGAAGCAGGAGAACTTCCTTTGGAGTATAGTAGGCGCATTTTAAACTTAAAATTTATTTTAAAGTCAAAGACATTAAAGAAACCTTGCGTAGATACATTTTTAAATTACCAATTTCATAATGAATATTTACAAAAAAATCCACGAATAAAACCGTTATTAATAAGACATCTATTAGACGCAAACAGCTCAAAATTTTTAAATACGCCTATACATACCAACGCAGTCCTTTCACAACCCCCATGGAGAGTAAAAAACTTCAAAATTAATCTCACGCTAACACAATACAAAAAGAAGGAAACCATTTCTTCTACGTTATACCAAAATGTCTTTAAATCTTTTAAAACGAGGCATCCTGAAGCACTATTTATCTTTACCGATGGTTCCAAAAGTGATTCAGGAACAGGCGCTGCAGCTATAGTTGATAACATGACCTACCAAATAAAACTACACGACGTCTTTCCAACTTACAACACACTACGAGACGTGAAATCATTCTTTGCTCTGACTCGCTAAGTTCATTGCTCTCCTTGGGAAATATCTATAGTACACACCCAGAAATAACACAAATACTTACACAATTACTAAATCTACAAAATAAAAACATAGCAATGACTTGGCTACCCGGACCTACAGGAATCCCAGAAAGCAATGAGATTGACAAACAAGCAAAATTATCAACTAAAAGGAGATCACTCGATATTGAAAAACTAAGTTCTGAAGATTTCTGTTCGACAGTTCAAAGACAGGTACTAACTTACTGGCAAAGATACTGGACACTAAGAGACAACAAACTGCTTGAAATAAAGCCAACTGTAGAACCTTGGTCTAAACATAAATGGCCGCCAACAAGGAGAGACCAAGTTATATTGACCAGACTACGCATTGGACACTCATTCCTAACTCACTCGTGCTTAATGAATAGAAAAGATAGACCTATTTGCCAGTACTGTAACAGGACTCTTACTATAAAACATATACTTACAGAAAGCAGACAGAGAAATCTACTAAACATACCTTATGACATTCAAGACCTGTTAACGGAAAACAGCCCACATATTGAAACTATATTACAACATTTTCATAACATAAACATCACCATAAAATTTAACAAGTATACTGTATTAAAAAGGGAAATATATATATAGAATATAGCACTTCGTTACTTTAAAGAAGGATCCTCATCTCTAGACTTTATACATTAATATTCTTGTGTTTATAATACGTATATACTCGTATATCGGTATCTTTTTTTATTTTTTTTTTCCTTTGACTTCGGCTATATATATATATTTATATATATATATATATATATATATATATATATATATATATATATATATATTTATTATTATTATTATTTTTATTTATTTTTAATTTACTAATATTCATTTCTATATTTACTTTATTCTTTTTATTTATTTATTTTTTTTTTTATTATTTTTTTTTTCCTTCTCTTCTTATTTTTTCACCTTTTCTGTTACTAATACATTTTCCCCTCTCAAGAGTTACTGCCTTTCGCGTTTTCCCGATTCTTACGTTGTTTAGTAATTTTGTTCATTATCAAATCTTGTGTATACCTTATTCACAGTATCAACAACAGTGCTATAAAACTTCTAAGGTTCTAGATTTACATTTAATATTTTTTATTATTTTTTTAAAAAATAATCGTACAGTGGTGAAAGGCACATGTAGTTGTACCTTTGAGCACGGGGTGTTGTACCTCTGACCAAGTAAGTTTAATAAATACAGGACAAGGATGTAAGCATAATAAAAAAAACTATTATTGATTTTATGTTATTCTTAATATGCTGAAAAATCCAATCCAACCGATAAACGTTTAAACTGTCAAGCAGATCCACTAGCAATAGTAGGGTATAGAAGTTTAGCCACAATGTCTTCAATATCAATATCATACAAATTTTCATCTTCTCTCATAAACTTGTCACTTATTTGACCTGGTCAAAGGAACAACAACTAGTCGTGGTCAGAGGTACAACACCCTGGTAGTGAAAATTAAAAAGTATGCTAAAAATATTAGGGTTAAGATAAATCCATTTCAGAGGCTACACCATGTTTCTTATTGTAATAGCTACTTTTTCAAATGATTTCCATCTAAAAAGACATAATACAAAACATATTATGAGGCAAAACGTCATCAATAAATAACTTACATTTTTATGATAGAAATGGATAAGTATTTTCTGCAAGAATCCTCTTTGACATGAATAAGTAGGTTACACAAGCCCTCTAGGGAAGGAGCTAAACACTAATTACACCAAAATTTATTAAATGTTGCTACATGCCGCCACAGCCTTGGTGGTCAAAGGTACAATATGGTCAGAGGTACAACACCATCCCCTATATATGTATATATATATATATATATATATATATATATATATATATATATATATATATATTAGACCTGAATCACCCTGGATATATATATATATATATATATATATATATATGTATATATATATATGACTTGCGTTTACCATTGTCTTAAAATTATTCACTCACATTAGTACAAAACCTTATTATTAATATTTCATCATCATTCAATTTATTCATTATTTTTAATATAGTAAATGAAACATAAACATTTTAAATAATATAGTAAATACATTTTAAATAATATAGTAAATTTTAATGATTAAAAATAAAGTATTTTTGACTATTGGTGATCTTAATATTTTAATCTCCCTTTCGAGAAGACTTATAAATGGTGTAAGAAAAACTCTGAAACTAATGAAAATGTAAATTACGGGAATGCCGAATAATATAAGTATTGCGAGGTCTTATCAGGGGCCTACCAGCTATTCATCATGTCGAGGGAGGTGATATATATCTCATGGAATGCCGACCTCATAAAACATTCAATGGCAACACCAGTTTACTCCAACTTGTCAAAAGTATTTCTACATTACTTTTTCTTTTAGTAATTTATTACCTTTTTTTTTTTTTTTGTAAAAATCTAAAAATAATTTTTGGAAACTTCTCAATGTATTTAAATTTATTGCTATAACTTTTTTTGATATGTGACCCATCATAAAAGCTTCTATTTAGAAAATCATTGTGAAGCGAACATATGAAATAGGTATTATACACAGAAGCACCATAGATTATGTAAATATATATATATATATATATATATATATATATATATATATATATATATATATATATATGTGTGTGTGTGTGTGTTGTTCATTCGGCATCTACTCCTCCTATCATCGCAATATTTCGCCGGATTCCTCTCCGGCTTCTTCTGGTCACTCATCCTTACTGGTTGGTAAGGGAATGAGTCCGTCTTTTTTTTTTTTCCTAAACCCCACTTAAGAGAAAAGATAAATAAAAAGCATGCAAGGAAGGGCATGATGAAAACGAAAGTGAAAGAAAAACGTGCAGAAACGCAAAAGAAAACTAAGGACCTCGAACGCAACAGGCGTGCGTAAGGGCCACAGGTAGAGGGAGGATGAGGGAGGAGGTGTCCTTATTCTGCATTAATGCACTTGAAGGCGGTAAGTAGAGGAGAAAAAGGTGTAGGATTCCCAAAAGGGAGGTATGTGTAATGTGCTGTGTGGGGCACAGCGATAGAGGAGGAGGTAAAACGAAAGATAGTCGGAGAGTAGAAGAAAGAAGAAAGGGGAAGAAGGTCAGTTAGACTGTCTTAAGTGTTATGTGTCAGTGTAGCTTGTGTTAGTTGGATTGTTCCTAACGTTTTCTAAAATGTGTTATGTTCTGGTACGTCTACTAGTCGTCGTGTGAACTCAGTTGGTCCTTGCCAGCGTTCTGGTCGTCCAGGTGGTGTGATGTCGTTAAAAAGTGGATTGTCATGGTACTTATGTCCGTCAAAGAATTTGATGTGACGTCGATTTATGAATTCTGAAACTGTAGGGAGTTCTAAGAGTTTGTGTAAGTCTGGGGCTTTGAGTTTATTGTGTGAGGTGCTCCGAGTGACTGTTTTGAGTATTCGGTTCTGAAAAGATTGTAGTGTTCTGAGTATGGTGGGGTTCAGAAACCGAAAGAGTGGTGTGCCGTATAGAAGTGCCGGTCGTAAGACTCCTTTGTATATGAGTAACTTCAGTCTGAGTGAGAGGTTTGATGAATTGAGTAAGTAACCAAGAGAGCGGGCTTTCGTCCTGACAAGCTTTAGCTGCTTGGTAAAGTGTGTGTGAAAACTGAGGTGTGTTCCTAAGTGTATCCCCAAGTAATTGATATGTCTTTTTAACTTGTTTCTTTTGTTTCTAACCGTGAAATACTTGGGGCGTGCTCGTGTTGAATTGCCATGAAAGGCGAAGAGTAGTGCGTCTGTTTTGGTCGGGTTAACTGTGATGTGTATTCGTCGCAGTTCGTCTACTACGTCTGCGCAAACCTCTTCAGCTTGTTTTAATGCCTTTGAATGTGACATGGATGTGCTGTATATCGCGATATCGTCGGCATATGCGGCTATTTTTGTGTTTGGGTACTGTTCACCGACGATTTCTGATGTGTAGATGGAAAAGAGTGTGGGCGCGAGTACTGACCCCTGTGGAACACCGCAGGGGATTGGGTGTGTGCTGGAGAGGCTTGCCCCTACCCTAACCGTCATAGTACGTCCGTGTAGGAAAGAGTGTATTGTGTTATAGGGTTGTTCTGGACATCCTTGCTGGATTGGAGTTGCTGCATAAGTATATTATGTGAAACTGAGTCAAAAGCGTTCGTACAGTCAATCGATATGAGTGCTGTAGTCCGGTTCATGAGCATGTTGTTTGTGATGTGTGATTCGAGCCTTACTAGCTGGTGTTCTGAACTGTGTGCAGGGCGGAAGCCGAACTGCTCAGCAGGGATAATATCCTACTCTGCGCAAAAGTCTTTAAGATATCTTAGTATCATCTTTTCATATACTTTTGATAGATGAGGCAGTAGGCTTATGGGTCTGTAGTGTTCAGGTGTATCGCCCTTTTTGTTGGGTTTGAGTAGTGGTGTGATTATAACGTGTCTCCAGTGTTCGGGGAAGTGTCTGAGGCGGAGGGATGTGTTTTAGATGTGTACAAGATAGTGTAGTCCTTTTCTCGGTAACTGTTTAAGTAATATGTACTGAAGTCTGTCATGTCCTGGGGATTTATTCCCTCGTGCCTGTCTGAGTATGACTGCCAGTTGTTTTGGTGAGACGTACATGTAATTGTCTTGTAGTGTAAGTCTGTATTCAGGTGTACGGTCTTTGTTGCGAGTTTGAGCGTCTTGTGTGTAGTAAGTAGCGAGTATGTCCGCCTGGTCTTTTTCGTCTAGCAGCGTATCTTCTACGTCTATTTTCGTCTAGTAGTGAGTCCGTCGTTGGTCTGGGCTCCCTTTATACGCCTTGGTCGGAGATTGTGCGAGGCAATAAGCTTGGGGGGCTGTGGGCCAATGGGGAGTCGGCTGTCTCCGTCCGCTTCTTCAGTTGTCCGTTCGGGGCGCTGATGGTCTTGCGTGGGTGGCTTGACTTCTATCTTCTTCATGATGGGCCGCCATGTGTTGGAAAGGATGAGTCCATTTTCTCTATTGAAATTGGCCGGATACTTCTGGATTTCAATCGCCTCCCTGATTTGTCTTCTGGTCAGAGCGTCTTCTTTGGCTAGGGTCTTGGCTTGGTCAAAGAGGATTTGCTTGGGGCACTCTTCTCCGTGTGTTGCCACTGCTGAGTATTTCGTGCGTCCCAGCCTGTAGTCAGCAGCGTGCTGTCCAATCCGGGTGGCTACCTTCTTCCCTGTCTTTCCTATATACACCTTCCCACAGTCGCACGGTAGAAGGTATACACCCTGGTCTTGTAGCCGCTGCTTATCCTTGCTTTTGCTTAGCCAATCCCCAATTTTGTTCAGCGGTTTGTAGGCGACCTCTATCTCATGATTCCTGAACACTCTGCGTAACTGCTCGCTGACACCACAGACGTATGGCAGAGTAATTCTTCGTCGTTGTTCTGTATCTCTCGTGTTGTTTGCATCCCGGTGTCGATCCTTCGCTATCCTTATAGTCCGGGCCAATTTCTTCCTGTCATAACCATTGCTGGCTAAGTCCTCCGCTAACTGTTCCAGCTCTGCTCTTAGGAGTGTATCGTTGCTGCACAGGGATATGGCTCTGTGTGCTAATGTTTTTGTTACTCCTGTTTTTGCGCCATGTGATGGTCAGATTCGGCGTCGAGGTATCTTCCTGTGGCCGTGGGTTTCCGGTAGGACCGTGTGTTCTAATCTCCTGTTGGGCCCCTTAATGATCAGGAGGTCTAGGAAAGGAAATCTGCCGTTCTTCTCTTCTTCAACGGTAAATCTGATGGCTGGGTGCGAGTTGTTCTTCAGATGAAGGAATTTTTTGAGTTCCTCTGCACCGTGCTGCCAGATTGCGAAGACATCGTCCACATATCGTAGCCAAAGCTTCGGTTTGTGTTCGGTGCCCTCGATCAGTCGCCTTTCGAAGTCCTCCATGAAAATGTCAGCCACAACTGGTGATAGGGGACTGCCCATGGCCACTCCATCCTTCTGCTTATAGTTAAAAAACAATATATATATATATATATATATATATATATATATATATATATATATATATACACACAGTTAACATGCGGACCAATAAATGAGAACATATCTATCATTACAGGGAATAAGTTAGTACGTGGGAAAATGGGCATAATAAAATGGATCAATGAAATTGCAATATGATGAGTTCCTAAGGGTGCGTTTACACCTCGTAGTTATTGCAGGATATTTATGTCAGACAGAAATTGTGACTTATGCAAACTGCGAACAATTTATGTCTGAGATGTATATATCTATCACGAGCTCTAAGTGTCGACGCTTCTATACCATTAGGTTTTAACACCGATTAAAAAGAGAGGAATATAATAAAAATTTATTAAGAGATAAATTTTGTGGCTACTAGCTGTATTGAAGACACTTCTACACCAACAGGTGTAAACACTGATTATTTGCGCCATGACCTATGACTTGCCGTCAATTTATAGGAAATTTTAACAAATCCAGAACTGTTATATACATGAGGCGTCTAGAATCAAAACAAGACACATCACTATTTTTACGATTTTGAGATAACAGTTGATTTTACAACTTCAAAATGTCCTCTAGGTAAGTACTGGTAAAGAAAAGGATTTTCCAAACTCAATAAATCATGCTGTTTTTTAATGTTGAAGTAGAAAGTTGGCTTCAAAATAAGAGCAAGACACACCAAAAATAAAATTTCCTTCAAAATAGGTAAAATAACAGATAAACTTTTCAAATTCCTCAAAAGCATTCTTTTGTAGTACTTACAATTTTAAAGCAAATTATTCAAATGTATAAAATTTAACATAACACTTATTCACTTTTTGGCGTTTTCTGAACAAATTGGTTTCAAATTGGATGTGTCTTGTTTTGATTCTAGACGCCTCAAATATCCATGACATAAATGTCTCTAGCTATTTCTCTCAGTTAGTAAACTTGCAAGGAGACTTATAAATATGACGGATTTTCGTAAAATAGTGAGTTTTCTCAGTAATCTTTTTTTTTTTTATTTTTTTATTTATAATAAATAATACTTATAAATCCGGTTTTGCAATTAATTATACATCGAATTAAACAATTAGACAATGTTACATATTCATTCCGTACTTATTATATATCCATTCTTAACATGTTAATAAGTGACGCGACAGCTTCCTTATTATACTTGTTTGAATATTGTACAGTTATCATTTCGTGTAATTTGAAGAAAGTTATTTGAAGTGTTAAATTTTTCCACACGTATTAATAGTATTAAGATGTGTAAGGATTGTTGCTATATGTGGACTGATGTCAGTAAGTGATTCGGACATGTCATATGGTGAGTCTAGATTTTGACGTTGTCAGCATTCTGTTAGTATGTGTTTTATGGTTAGGTGTAGGCTTTTCTTTTTTAATCATTAAGTACTGTTACTGTGTTATTCTTGTGTGTCCAATTTTATGTCTAATTAGTACTACGTCGTCTCTTCTATTTTGTCTGTTCCGTTTCGTTTGTCGCAGTTTGTTATTGGTAGACAAGTTCGTCCAGTCAATTTGCCATTAGTTTCTGATTTGATTTGTAATCCTCTCTTAAATAGCTGCCCTCAAAAGGTGAGATTTTCAACTTATTCCCGTGATAATCGATATATAATAGACATTGTAAAAAGCATTTTCACACATTTATATATATACAGGGTGATTCAGGTCTAAGTAGCCAAATGGTCCGATTACGAAAGGAAAAGGAGCTATGTCAATTTTCTGTTTTTTAACGTACTCATGTTTTTTGTAATGAATAAGAATGGATTACTCAAAAACCATTCAAGATAATTCAATTTTAATTATACCATCATAAAATAGACAAAATTTCCTTTAAAAAGACAGTAATTTAATTAACTAAAATCATTATTAAAACATACTTTCTGAATGTCCAATATCGCACTTCTGTTTTTATCGATGGATCAGAGTTTTTTCGCAATTTTTTTCCTGAGCCCCCTAACGGACTACAGATTCAAAACTCACTCGAAAACTTCTAAATTTAGTAAGCATTAAATTTATAAAAATGAAGTGGAGGTTTATTCAGGAATAAATTGAATGATTGGCTTCCTTTTGTCAAAAAAATGTGGAATGTAGTTTTGTTACTTTCAAATACCTTGTGTGAAGAACTTAAAAATTATTAATTTTTCATTTGCCAAACTGTGGGAATCCATTGTCCAGTCCGGAAGCAATAAAAGTAACTGAAAGAAACGATTGGAAAAGTTGTTCACTTGAGAGATATGTCACATTTCGTGTTTTCCAATTTTTTATTGATTTATCTTTTACATAACTGGGAACCCAGTTTTGACTAGAAATTTTGAGCAGAGAATTCAAAAATATTTCAGGGTAGTTGAATAATTGTGATCCAAAATTTACACGTAATTTGACATGTTTCCAAATAAAATTTGAAATAAAACTAAAAATTGTGCAACACATAGCGGGAGGGAAAATGTTCGAGGAAAAAACAGTTCGGCCGAAACATCTTGTAGACAGACAAAGCCACATTCACGATGATGGAATATTTAACGGTCCCAGTTCGCATACTTGTGGGTGTCATGTTAACCCTTATGCTGTGAGAAGATCACACAATCAGTATCAGCTCCAAGTTAACATGTGGTGCAGAATTCAGGACGAATATCTTCTTCAGCAAATCCTGATTCCCGACAGGTTCGATTCAACATATTTTTAAACCTCCACACGATTTAAACACGATCGACCAATTGCATTGGAAGACGTTCCGCTTTCACATAGATTCATATCTCCCTTAACCATTTGTATAAAATACGATAATGTATTGGTTCAAATAAATATTGATTCAAAATAAAATTCTTCGAATTATTTTAAAAGCACCTCCTTTTATACGAAACACACAAATCCACAGAGAGCTCGGGGTTGTCCACTCCGCAGAGCAAATTGAAAAACTCTCCCAAAGGCACTATGAGAAACTACCAACAATAGAAGGAGCCAACTACTATCAACTTGGAGATTGCAACAAGATTAAAGCCAAGATCTTATCAAGACTTCTTTCATTTAAAATAACATAGATTCATAGTTTTAGATGGACTTCTGTCCGCCACACAACAGCAGTTCTGTTTGGCAGTGGATGGATCCACTGCACAAGTTCATAAAGGTCCAATTGCAAATTCGGCAAATTTCGAATTTTCAAATATATTAGCAAATATTTTAGTTCGAACTACATCATGTAAAAAATAAATCAATGAAAATTTGCTAAACAGAAAATTTAACACATCTCCCAAATGTAAAATATTTTCAAGCATTTCATTAAGTTATTTTTTATTGCTTCCGGACTGGACAATGGATTCCCTCAGTTTGGCAAATAAAAAATAAATAATTTTTAATTTCTTCACTCAAGGTATTAGAAAGTAACAAAACAACATTGCACATTTTTTTTTTTTTTTTTGACAAAGGAAGCCAATCGTTCAATTTATCCCTCAGTAAACCTCCACTTCATTTGCATGGATTTAATGTTTACTAAATGAAGACGTTTTCATGTAAGTATTGAATCTGTAGCACGTTAGGGGGCTGAGGGAGACAATCGCGAAAAAACTCTGATTCATTGTTAAAAACAGAAATGCGTTATTGGACGTCCAGAAAGTATCCTTTAATAATTATTTTAGTAAATTAAATTACTGTTTTTTAAATGACATTTTGTCTACTTTATGATGGCATAACTAGAATTTAATTATCTTGAATAGATTTTGAGAAAATCTTTCTTATTCATTAAAAAACATGAGTACGTTAAAAAAAAACAGAAAATGGAGAAAACTCCATTTTCTTTCGGAATCGGACCATACTTCAAAAAAACTTTTTTGTTGGAAATTATGTCTACAATCACCTCATAGAGTCTGGCTACTTAGACCTGAATCACCCTGTATATATATATATATATACAGGGTGTCCCTCATTGAGATGTCATAACTTTAGGAGTTTATTCTGCATATCATTTGTAGTTCAGGGACGCATAAATCAGCGATCTATCTCCCCCTAAAGTTATGGCATCTCAATGTGGAACACCCTGTATATATATATATATATATATATATATATATATATATATATATATATATATATATATACATTCGGAATGAATAAGGCGGGCCAAATAAAAAGTGCATTAACATTTTTAACAATGGGTTAAAAACGTTTTATTAATGTTCAATTTTATTTTTAAATAGTTGATCATGTGTCTGCTTTGTTATTAGGGTTGATATTTCGGGTAACAGAATCTATTATTAAAAACTAAATTTGCCTACATGTACTTCCAAAATTACCAAGAATTTTCCTACCAAATACCTATACTAAACAATTGAGACATTATGACCCTCCTTTATTAAATGACCATGTGTGATATTGGACTAGATTTTGCATTGAGAAAGGGCTGGATAAAATCGCCCTATAGGAGAGGATAGATTCACGGAAGGGTGTTATAGGGCGATGTATAGTGCTAGGAACAAAGCATGCTTATAGGATCATCCAATGTCCGGATCATTATCACTCCATTATCAGATACTCCCCTTCAATGGTCACCCATCCTGTCTAGGCGAAGTGGTATTAATAGTCTCTACTCGGCCGATATACGATATTCTCAGTTAATTAAACGTTCAATCGTATGTAATTAAATAAATTTGCGCTCATATTATTTCAATTAATTATATCAAGCCATTCGGTAAAGTGGGCTTCCTTTTCTGTTTAATTAGTTTGTAAAAGGTATAGAACTTAATACTTTTAAATTTTACATTATTCATTGTTCTTCTGGACCTTATATCGCCTATTTTGTGTTCACATTATTTCGAAAAGAAAATACCCAAATAATATTTCTGGGAAAATATTGTGTTAGCTTATGAAGAGTTGGGCCCTGTAGAAATATCTAAATTAGTGGGACTTATAAAATATTTAATAAAGCAATATTGACAAGATAATTTCTTCTGTACTTTGAAAAGATATCACAGGAAGCCTAAAACATAATCCGTACAAGGCCTTATAAACAGCTTGTTGCTCAGATGAGCAATTAATAACTCCGTAGCAATGGCGTAGCATGGGATTAACCCATTACCGCCGTGCGTTACCATATGGTAACACTAGAGTTTACTCGTAATTCCTGCCTCACCGAGACGTGTTCCATCCTTAAGCTGGCTGCTTAACAATATGGGATTTATATGGTGTTATATATAACTCCCAAACAACCACTATTCGCTTCAACAATGTATAATATTTATTTCCTCTATATTTTTTTTCAATTAATTGGTTGTTAATTTTTGAATATGAATACACCTGGCAATGTCATTTGATACAGTATGAGAGTTCTGTGCTCAAGGTCTCCTAACTCTATCCTCGATTAAGGTCCAAAGGAAGCTCAGATGATGTTAAAATCAAGCTCCCTTCTGCTCTGACCAATACCTGGTGTCGGAAAGGAACATCCTTTTTCTAATCATATAAATAAACCTTGTGTTATCTCAGAAGATACTCCTAAAAATGATCCTAGTGGCAGTATAAGGAAATAAAAAAAATCGACCAATAATTTATGTTTTTACAAAACAAATATGATGGCACAAAATTACAAATTGATGGATGATATGACTGTAAAACTCTGAAAAATTTGGAATTCCTGGGTCAAAGTAACTCTCCATGCTACGAAGTAATGTTCCTTCCGTAACATTCTCTTTTCGAAATAATACTACAAATGTTCTTAAACTTTAAATCTGCTCCGAGTTGTATTCTGAAAATTAGTAATATCACATCATTAAGAGTAAGGGTTTGCAAAAATTTAAATGTGTATCAATATAGTTAAATTTTCAATTGATCGGCTAACAATTTTAAATTGTTTAATGCATCCATTTTACGTTTTTGCTAAATATTATATGTAAATATTTTTTTTAATTTTTTTATTTCTAGATATTGAATAAAAAATAAATGGTTTATACGAGACCTAAGTGCCGTAGTAATGATCCTTATTTTCAGATCCATCTTTTCATTGCTCGTGTAATTTAATTGTTAATACAAATTAGTAAGGAATTGCCTTTTTTATTATTATTCCTGATCATGGGCTTATAATTATTTTTTAAAATGTATTTTGTATTATTTTAATCACCATTGCTGTAAAGCTTATACAGGTAATAATATTAATCATAATAAATGAGACAGAATTATATATATCTTCAATAGTAATCACAATTCGACAGGGATATTGCCTCACTTGGGAGAAAGTGGGCATATAAAGTAGAATGTGAAAGATAAATTTGAAATGACCCGGAGCGACACAAATGACCGAAGCCGCTGACCATTACGGCCTAATGCTCCTTCTAGATAAATCCCAAATGGATTTCGAATGAGAGGGAAAAGGGAAAAGCAATTGACTGAAAAATGTATGGAAGTTATGACTTCAGCGTGGAATCATTGCTACTTATTCCTTAACTTTAAAACGTACTTTTCTTTTATAAAGTTTAAAAATAAATCATAAAACAAAGAAAATACTGTGATCAAATATTAGTAACAAATCAAAATAAATTTCATGAATTTAAATTTGAGCTACAGGAGTTTTGAAGAAAATCATCCATTTTAGAACCTAATCTAACGAACGCGTTTTGTTTTTTTTATTTTTTACTAATTTTCGTACCTTGTTTTACACGTCACTGATAACCACCTTTGAGACAACGGACTTTCATTCCCCGTGGCCTGTTAGCCACTCCCGTGACAATGGGCAGGCATGCCTCGTCACGTGATAGCCACATGGAGGGAATGCCATTTCTTCGCCCCTGGACTATAAGCCTCCGCTGTGACAGCTTCAGCTGACATCGAGCGGTAGGTTATGTAAGCTCTAGTCTATATACCATTTAATAAGTACATAGAGATAACGTTCTTCAGATGATATAACAACGTCGAGATATTTGACTAGATATATTTTTTTTTAAATATAATTTCAAAACTTTTTTAAGAAATAGTTTAAAAATTAAATTAAAAGCGTTTTAAGCCTGCCGTTGAATGGTATGAATCCCAGAATAAGAATATTTTTTTTTTATTCTGGGATTCAAACCAGGAAGAAAAACCATTTAAATAAAGAAATAACGAAATCCTATTTGGAGAAATGAGAAGAGATGGATGACGGAGGCTCTGCTATTTCAATGCTGTCTTGTGTAAGTCGTCCGGGTTGCCGTCTCGTAAGGGTTAACACCTATCAAGCCTCATTTGAGGCCACTTTTATATAGTCAGATGGATTCTATAATATACAAACTAAATTAGCTTTAATTTGATATATAACAGTCGATTGTAAGTCATGAACGTATTACTCTTTCAAAAATTGATTATTTGTATTTTAATTAAATTTAAGTGCGGACAAATTTTTATAGGCATCCTGACAGAAGTGTAGTTAGTTATTCATAATTTCATGAAAAAAATAGGGTTTTTTCATACATACGATGAACACAGTCATCTCGAAGCCTGATCATAGAATATAACCATTTATCGAATATTATGACTATTTAAAAGCTTCCTACTTGTGATCTAACATTTCAACCCCCTGACGAGCGCGCCCAAGGGCGGCTTATTAATACACATTATTTTCCAACTATGTGAATGAATAATGATATCAAATTGTCTTTTTCTTGTAGCTGGCTATTATGCAATCGAACAGAAGTCCCGGAAGCTGAAGGTACTCGTACTCAACACGAACCTCTGGACGGGCGATGAAGGCGGAGACCCGGGTGGCCAATGGAAGTGGCTCACGGACCATCTCAACAAATCTCAAATCGCCGGACAAACGGTATGTAGGACTGTTTAATATATGTTACATTCCTTCTATATCCATCTATATATATATATATTTGCATACATTATGTACATTAGCGTAGTAATATGTACTTATACACGCACACAGATGCTCTTAAAAAATTCCCAACAAATTCTCCAAGTTTTATAGGTAATTTAAGTTAATATACGACGTTTAATTATAAGATAATATAACATCTATGACATTGCCAGGCTTTAGATGAATATGCCAGTATGCTGGAAGACTTGACTTGCCGAGCAGTGATAGGAAGCCTGGTAACCTGTTATTCGAGGCACCTGCAAGAAAAACCGAGGCACTAGGTTAATAAATCAAACTGTTTAGGGAACTTTTTCCCTAGAAGTTAAAAGAAAAATTAAAATTTATGATCAATTTATATGACGGATGTAAAATACTACACTCTTTCACACACATCTATTATCGTTATATTAAGAGTATGGTCAACAGACTCAATATATTCAAGTTCTGATCTAGAGATACAGGATAATGATTCTTAGTGTGAGGACTTAGAACTTAAAATCTCTTGATTAAATTGTATCCAAAAAAATTGTACTACATTCGATAAATAGGGACGAACCCCCGTACGCGAATTGTGAAAAATAAATGCCTTTTTCTTTTGTGAGCCATTCTTTGTAATATTTTTGTATAAACATGAATACATTGCAGAAATTTCGAGCTGATTGTAGAAGTTTCTTCATCATATAGAAACCTCACTGTTAGGAAACAGTGAAGGAAGTCCGTTTTCATGTCTCTTTTAGTCCGGGAGCCAGTAACTGCAGGTTTCATGAAGTGTTTTATGCACCTAGAAATTTTGCTATAACGTACCTCTGGGGTGGATAAGAAGATATATATGTGTTGGCTAGACTTACCGTAGAATACCAGGTACTGCTTATTGGGGAAAGGTGCAACAAAATATATCCCAAAAATAGAGTTTTATTCAGAAGCCAACTATCTTTAATGTAAAATTAAAACAATTTTACAATGAATAATAAATAAGGCAGACACTTTTAAGGGGTATAACGTGTATAAAAATTAAAATTTTTTTTTTTTTTTTTTTTTTTACGTCGCATCGACAAATCGTGGCCATTAGCGCCGACGTCCAGGGTGCAGCCAGGAATTCTCTCAGCGAGCCCTGAGATGAGAAAATGTCTGGCGCCGGTGGGGATCGAACCCACCATCTCCCGCTTATGAATCTAGCGCGCTAGCCACTAGACCACGGGAGACCCCTAAAAAAATAATTGTTTTTATTCTAATATTAAATGAGAGTTTTATTCACGCTGCCATTTTAACCGGGACAACTGTAAAAGATCATGTGAGCAAGAACCAATGGGAGGGGAGGGAACAACCACAACTGCGCGGTGCTTTCATTCACTCATATTGCACTGTACCATAGGCAACAATTATTTTTATGTTTCCTCATAATTAAACCCCACAAAAGTGTCTGCCATTTTGTAATTATTTTCAAATATGTTTATTGAAGCCGCTGTTTAAATCGCAGTGCGAATAAACCACTTAATTTAATATTAAAAATAAGAATTAGGTACTTTGATTTTTTTTCATTTTAAAAGGGTTTAAAAGTTTCTGACTTATTTATTATTCATTGTAAAACTGCCTTAATTTGCAATTAGTTTACATTAATGATAGATCGCTTCTAAATAAAACACTATTTTTCGACAATATTGTCCGGCGCCTTCTCCTATGCGCAGTACCTGGTGTTCCAAGGTATGTCCAGGAAACACATACTTACTTTTTTATCTACCCCAGACGTACATTATAGCAAAATTTCAAGGTGCATAAAACACCATGAAAAGTGCGTTACCAGCCCTCCGATTATTTATGGTACTTTTAATTCATTTCTACATTTATTAATAAGCAATATACGCACTGGATCAATAAATTTCACAGTTGAGAAATGTAACAACTTTATCATCCTTTCACTCAGTGAACATTAAAATAAGACGGAACAAGATGTGGCGAGCTGCTAGGCCGGAGACGGCAATTGTCAAACTTCCCAGAAGGTCCCACCACAACAGATTATTTCCTTATCTCGAAAAGTTTTCCCTGACAGACAGGAGTATTCATACATATCTCACTATGTGTCAGAACACGGAGTAAGCCTAGAAGACATAAAACAGGCTGCTCCTTCTCGGCAGTTAATGCCTCCCAAGGGTGAGGACATTGTAATACAATAAGGTCACAGGCCATCGTGTCGGGGCTTATGAAGATATAGGGCTCTTCCTAAAGCCCTTTATACAGTCATATCTATGCATACCCGCCTCTTTCCTTATACATAAACCCTACTTTATTTGCATCATCTCTTCCTAGCACAAAATGTTTTTCTCCTCTCAAAGTCCTTGTTTTGTAAGCCTGTGGAATTACCAACAAACACATAACCTCCTAATGAGTCAACAATAAGCCTGAATGATGAAGTACTCCGTGCAAGATATTCGGAGCTATTAAAATTAGCCTCTTATATTCAGAAAGTTCCAAGTTTTAGTAGAAAATGTTGCATCATTACATCAAGATGCGCAAAGTCTCCCATGGTTACCCCACCTACCGAGGTGAAAAAAATACAATTTACTTAGACTTTATTCACTATTTTACCGTCCGTTATTCCTCTACCTGACGTGATACGTTAACCACGCAGCGAGATTCAAGTTTAGTAGATTATTTACTTTCACTGTGGTTTTCATTTATAATTCAGACGGTAATTAGTTTTTCTTTTCTCTTTCAACTTCCACGTAAAATTGTGTTTATCAGCTACGTCATGAGACGGAATTGATAACACTTCATCATCTGTGCATTCTCAGTTTTGGTAGAGTTCGTTTTCTGTATAAAGAGAATCAACCATATTATTCTGCCATGTGTAGTAACGTCTTTAAAAGCACACAGTATCATTGGCTTAGAAGAACCATTTGACATTTGACAAGAACATTCATGTTCCCTCAAACTTTATACATAACTTTATTTTGGGATCACACATATTTTTTTAAGTCTACCTACTTTACTTTTGATGCATAAATTAGTAAAACTTTTCATTAATTCTTTTTGATACAGTTCTATAATGTTCCATTGGTATTTTTGAAGACCAAAGTGGGTCGATGGTCAACACAGAAGGCACCAAAGAACAATGAATTTCGAATGTTTCAATGTTAGATTCGAAAAAAAATTAAACTAAAGTGATATTTATTCAGACGATGAATAATTTGATTCAGATGTTGTACGAAATATTTATTCTCAGTGACAATATTCCAAATATCTACATTTATTTATCAATAATTTGACATCAGCGAGTACAGATATAGTTGGTTCTTTAGCTTATGACCGGTAAAACAAAAAATAAAAGTTTTCAAACGAATGTGGAAAAATATGTTATCTAACCAAAGCCATGTCGTGGCAAACGCATCACGAAGCATCTTAGTCCTAGCTGCTATGTTCTGCCTTACTTTAATACCATGACGGGTCTCCCCCGTCGTCTAGTGGCTAGCAAGTTAAATTTTCATGCGGGGTTCGATTTCATGCAGTTTTGATTTTATTCAGCGGTGTGCTCTCTCAATAACCTCCCAGCTCCACCATGGATCTTTAGGATGGGTGGTAACCCATAGAGAGCCCGGTGCTAAAGGCCTTAAAATAGATGGGCTGTAAAATCAGGTATATGATAAAAGAAGCTATCAAAACTTGTACCTAGAATCTTCTATCATAAGATTCTTGAATTACTTTTAGATTTTTGGGTTAAGCAGTAGTCATATTGTTTCCACATATGTAAAAAATTCAATAATTTTTTCAATGATGTTAATGATTCTGACAATAGAAGCTACCAAATACAAAACGAAAAGCTGAATTTAACATTTCCTATTTCCACAACTTCTTTCATGAAAGTCAAAAGTCAGCTAAAACCCATTGTATGTAATTTTACAATATGAATTACAATAAAATTAGAGAGAATTTATACTAATGTAAAAAAAAAGAAAAAAAAAATCATTGCTCCAAACGTTCTAATAAGGCTAGTCCTCCATGCTGTTGTATCTGTCGACTAAAATAAGACATTCAACAAGCATTTACACACACATATACGAATATATATATACAAATATATAAATGTATTTGATTTGTAAATATCCAGACTCATCGAAGCGAAATTCTAATTGTAAAAGATATTGCCTTGTGCAAAGGGACCCCTGAATAAAATTTGTGGTACATGATATGAAGCCGAATATACTGATTACATATGTTTCTCTAAACAAACTTACATACCTCATCAATTAGTTATCTTTTTCAATTCCTACAGTAATTTTCGTATGAATATGAAATCTTCGTTAAAATAATATACAGATTAATCAATTTTAAATTGATAAGAAAGAGTGTTTACATATTTTTATCCACATTTTCCTATTTT
The DNA here is from genome assembly GCA_946811695.1 of Gonocerus acuteangulatus. NCBI lineage: Eukaryota > Metazoa > Arthropoda > Insecta > Hemiptera > Coreidae > Gonocerus > Gonocerus acuteangulatus. The sequence goes on from OX328123.1 coordinate 64,995,042, forward strand.
AACAATTCAATTTTCCCGCACAGTTTCCGGAATTTTTGGATTTTACTTTAAACGTACACAATAGTAATCATTCTGAAATAAAGATTCTTTCCAGGGCAATATCCCTATTTTTTTTTTTTTTTTTTAATTTATGCAATATCCCTATTCCAGGTATTTCCACTATTCCTCTACCTCGGGGTTTTCTCAGAAATTTGGAAATTTCCTCCAATATTTACGAGGTATCCTGATAAAACATTATTATTTTAAGACGACGTCATACTCACATCTCTTTGTTAAACGGACACATTTATTATTTTAACGAAAATCTTACTGAGCGCGGAAAAAAAAAAAAAAAAAAAAACAAGAATCAAAAAAGACTCTCACACTACATAACTAAGGCAATTTATCGGCTAGATGGGTATTGTAACCCACAAACCTGAAGAATTCGTCTAAATCACGCACATATGCAAAATTAACAATCCTGATTTATTTTCCAATTTTCAGGTTTTTGGAAATTAATGACCTAGTCATTCACATTATCGAAAAAATTACACGTATAAAATCGGCATACAATTAAAATTTCTGCAATAATCCGTCTTATAAATTACCACTTACCATTCGAGATCCCAGAGTAACGGTCTCTGGAGAAGTACTAGAAAATATTGAGAGTTAATTCATTAGATCCAATGAAAGGTCATTTGACCACGTTAAGAGCATGTTACATTTTAAAATTCAAAAAATGTCGGGAAAATCGTGGGGTAAGAAACTAGGAGTGTCCGAAAAACGGTCGTGCAGTGGACCGCAACGAATGACATCACAAAGAGAGTAAAGGAGTATTGCCATCAGTGCCAGAAAAACGTTGTCTGCAATGCCCATTAGATCATCAAGTTCAAGAAGTTCCGCCTGGGAGTTTTTCAACACAAACGATTCGTAATCTTCTGATGGAATTTAGTCTTACATCTTATGTCCCAGACTGTGGTGTAGCGAGCGTCAAGAAGAGTGTACCAACTATAGAACTGTCATGTTTACTGAAGACTGTTGATGCAGTCTTTTTTGTGAAAGCTGAAGCCGAACATCCTACGGGCAACAAGGAATGCTTACAATGATTCGATTAGAGCTCACTTTAGTGCAGTTTGGAGGAGCTGGTCTGAGCTGGCCTCTGAACGAGAGGACACAAACCACTCTTCATATTGTTTGATGTAACTTTACAGCAGTCCGTTACGTACGAGATCGAATTGAGAAAAACGCCCCTCATTGGGAGAGTTTTTCGATCTCTTCAAGATGAACTCCGACGTGAAGTGGCCGATTTGTTGATCTAGTTTTCATAAACCAGGAAATTCTCTACCTGCCTCTTTCCCCGTTCTATCCAAGCCGTAAACCTATTGAGTATATGCGTTCCAGGAAAGGCTTTTTAATCAACATCCGCTGCCAATTGACATACAATAAATCCGTGCAGCGTTCGACAATAGTTTGACTAATGGGTGCATCTAGGTTTTGGTTAACAAGGGACAATATAGAAGTTAGTAATTGTTATTAAAACGTTACATTTCTTTATGGTTTTTGAATGTCTGAATTTTGAATTGTATTGTAGCAAAAATCATAATAAATATTATTGCAGTCTATAATACAAATAATATTTAAAAATCATGCCAGCTAAAACAAATACCATAACATTGTCTATATAACTATTCATTATTGCTCTGTATGTTTATATATATATATATATATATATATATATATATATATATATATATATATATATTGGGTCTTACCAATAACCCTGTATAAAATAAACAAATTATAAACTAATGTAATGATGTGTTCATTGAATTCTTTTTTTACACATTTATGACCGTTTTGGGTAAAAAGCTTGTGAAAGGATTGAAATTCAAATAGAATGTTGGCAAAGAAAACTCACTTTTTTTTTGCAAATTTAGTTTTCTAATTATCATGATCAAACTCCAACTATTTCCACCCTAGATATTATTAAATATTGTATAACGTTCATTTTCTAATATATTTGCTCCATCTCTCGGAGTGTAAACGTACAATATAATGCCTAGAGCCATTTGATGGTATTGAGCGTCCATACTTCCATTGTCGGTGGTATAGAAACCTAACGGGTAGAGCAATAACCTGGAACCCATTCCTTGAGAATGTTCCGAATCATCACTAGCAGTCCATTAGTTTGAGTTATCGACTCCTCGGTATCGCTCATTCACACATGAATACCTCCATTTCTACTCCATCTTTATATTAAGGTGTTTTGTAATCATCATCCGTATGCACTAACACTAGGATACTCGTGGAGGTGTTTCCAGTCACACCCTTCCCAAAGCACACAACTTCTAAAGCGATTCACTCTTATGTGCGTCATTTGAAAATATGTTGTTGTTTTTCCTTTAATGGTTATTATAGGTCAAAAGGGACCGTTTGGTGAAATAATTGAAACTATACTTATCATATTGAGCAATAATGTTATCCGAAATGCCTTGCACTTTAGACATCGAGTTTTTACTTGGGGTTTACACCATTCCTCGCACAATTTATAATTTTGTTGTCATGCGTTTTGCCCTCTAAATGGTCCAGTGGATTAAATGTAATGTCTGGTACAAAGTGGCCCAGAATTCATTGTCCACGCCGATTTTGGTATATCTCTTCGCATTGCCTTAGCTACCAGTAGATTGTGCATTTCTGATTTATTGTCTTAATGGCAGAGATGGGCTTAATTTTATTTATAAATAAAAATACGAATTTATTCGTACTTCATATATTTGTAAATACGAATATAAATATATTCGTATTCATAAGTGTGAATATGAATTTATTTTTATTCACATATATTAAATATAAAAATACAAATAAAATTTTATTCGCAAATTTTCCTACGAATACAAATAAATTCACAGAAAAAATTGTAAATAATCACAAAAAATGTGAATATTTACAAAAAATCAAGTGATTACAAAAAAAAAAATCAAATTAAAATATACGAATACAAATTTATTCACATTATAATTTGTGAATAAAAATGTATTCACAATAAAATTCGCAAATAATTTATGAATTTATTCGTATTAAGATGATATTACGAAGTTATTGAAGGTGATTTTTTTTTTTTTTTATGGAAGTGCAGCATGGCTGGTGGTTCCGCGGCGAACTCGGTGTAAAAATAAATCTAGGAGCTAATAACCTAGACGTTAAACGCCTTAAAAAAATAAATAAAAAAATCACACCTTAAATAACTTTCGTAATATCATCTTAATACGAATAAATTCCTAATTTATTTGCGAATTATAATATGAATAAATTTGTATTCGTATATTTTAATGTGATTTTTTTAATCACTTGATTTTTTGTAAATATTCACATTTTTGTGATTATTTACAATTTTTTCTGTGAATTTATTTGTATTCGTAGGAAAATTTGCGAATAAAATTTTATTTGTATTTTTATATTTAATATATGTGAATAAAAATAAATTCGTATTCATACTTATGAATACGAATTTATTTCTATTCGTATTCACATATATATGAAGCACGAATAAATTCGTATTTTTATTTATAAATAAAATTATGCCCATCTCTGCTTAATGGAATGTTTCCCGAGTAGAATATTTCACGCGGCCACCATCAAAATTCCTACAAAAGCTTTCATGTCCTAGGAAGTAACGTTGGCAATAGTTTTGTTCGTGAAATGTGCATAACGCTCACTCAACAAATTTATTATACCACCTTCGAAGACCAATTCAAAAATGTCAGCAGCAGCCAGGTCATTATGACTGTAATACACCAACCATCCATTTTCTATCTTTTGTTTTTTTCTGAATATCAGTATCTGACGAGCAATTTGCTCCTAAGAATTTTATTTTAGCTATTGTTGCCAGTTGTGCGTCCAGTAGCGACAAAGCTGAGCTTAGCCATATGCCATCGCTGTAATGTTTGCCTTCATAAATTCGAATCTATTACAATGAAAGCAAATCCAACTATTCCCTAACTTAGAATGAATCTCAGTATACAGAAATATTATGCTAAAAAAAATTATAGTTTCATATAATTAAAAAATATTACTAAAATTTATGACACTAGAATGCTAGAAATTGTAAACTTTTGAGATAAAGTTTTTCGCAGTAAAGTAAGGTTTTCACTTGAAAGGTTTTACTAAAAGTCAAGATTCGATCCTCAACTAAAAGATGGACAGGTAGAAATTGTCAGGTTTCGGTCATTGTGTCTTAATAGAACTACATTTTTTTATGTAAAAATGGGTTTAATTGTTTGCCGACATTTCGGCTTGAAATTGAATTTGATCACTGTAAATGAATTAGGGCAGAGCTAATAATAATTTATATATATATATATATATATATACATATATATATATATATATATATATATATATATATATAAAGATTCAGAACAGAAAAGCATTATGTAGTAAGTGTGTGCTATAGCTAGAGCTTTAATTAGAGGTAGATCAATGCTGGTTTAAGACCTAAATGGGTAACATGGATGGAATGTTGGTTTGACCATTTCCAGGTAAAAACGTAACAGGAAAAAAGAATAAATAGAGAAAGGTTGATTGGCCCCTGCCGTTTGATTATGCAAGTCCTTCAAGGGTTGAACATTACTAAAATATTCGCTTTGTAAAAGTGACTAGACTGTGCTTTTTTGGTATGACCCTTATGAAAAATATGGATCATTCATATTTCTATTTTCGATTAACTTTCTTTTAATTTGGAGATTTAATTTCTAATTCAATTTAGGTTTTATTTTGAGCCTTCGGAGTTCATAATATATATTTATTTTACTTCAACTTCTCCAAAACCAAAAATCAACAATACTATACGCACTACAGATTCTAATCAGCCACTTGAACAGATTTAGTTATTTAGACAATGGTTACAAAATTTAATTCAGTTTACATTCATTAGTAGAAAGCTAAGCCCATGAATGAATATTTATAGAAACATGTTTATTAATAGATACAGCGGTCCAAGCTGTGTTAATTTACTCCCACCTTAATTGGGATTGTCCCAGAACAACATCGGGATCCAAGGTCCATGATAGATGATGGTATTACAGCGGTAGGACAGTAGGAAACAGTGGTATTCACTAGTTTAATGTATTGTGTGTACTACAAACACTTGTGTACAGGGATTGTTAAACACTATCAGGGAGATGTGTGTGTGTGTATGGTGATAGTTTGGTTAATGGTCAACATAGAGTTAGTGAAACGCAATTTGTGATGCGAATTATTATTTTTCTCGTTTAAACATCCTCATATTATCAATTATTGACGTCATCGCAATTAAAAGCATCAAAAAAGCCCCCTTTAGCTGGAAGATGAAGGTCCGACAGATTTTCAGTCATTCTTTAGAATTCGGTCAATTCGGACAGATTGTAACAAAAATATGCCCCCATGTTCTGTCGAAGAAAGAAATCTCTCCCACTTTTAACTGGCATTATACAATTAAAAATACAATCTGAAAAGAAAAACTATAAATAAAAAGCCGCGCGCTAACTAACTAAAAATAGTTAGCGCTATATAAAGCCCTAACTTATTTGAATAAAAACAACCGTCATGTAAGAGCTGCAGAAATAAGCACATTCCCCAGAAATATACTGATTTCTTGAATAATTTGCTTACAATGTCCTATATAAATAAATAAAGGAGTAAAAGAATCCACATTGAACATTTTCAATGAACAGCAAAACCCGGACACAGCTGCTGTGTCACAGCACCCATGCTCAGAACTCCTAGTGGTAGAAGTATCAACCAATGCCCGATCCAGTTAGGCGAATTAAATATAAATAAGAGTCAACTTTAGCAGTTAAAAAGCCGATTTAGTTTATTTTTAAAACACATTTTTACATTTAGATACCTACGACTTATACTGAGTTCCATTACAATACAACAGAAATCACGACCGGTATGAGCAAATTACTAATTTGGGCCCACCTTTCAGATGGATCGATTTAGTTTATTTTTACAAGGCATTTTTCCTCTTTAGATAACAATGACATTTACCGGGAAAACTCAGGTAATTTATTTTTCAGTACACTGCCTAAAAAAAAAAAAAAAAAATCATTCAAAAATCATTAAAAAAAAAATATGATTTAATATCCGACTAATTTAATACCCCGCTCTCATTAAAAATTCAGAGAAATCGGATGCAAGGGTTTTCCGCTAAATTTGAAAAATATTTCTTGCATTTAGCAACAAATTTACACATAAATATAATAAATGTAAATTCTCGTATTAAATAAATTTAAACTTTCCGGCCCAGTTGAGCTGAGATGATAAATTAGTTATAATCCTGTGAATTCCTGATCAAATTATAAAACAAACAGTGTTGAAGAGTAAACCCCGAGGCCCGTATATTCAACTGGATTAATCCTACTCCCAGTTTATCACTATTTGAATAAATTTACGTAATTTATCACATGAATAAATCCACACTGGTACGAAATTAACACGGATTACCTTAGATATTATCAGTCATAGTTCATTTTAGCCAGCGATTTTAGGATTGTTTTTCTAAAAAAGGATTCGTTTAAATATATCCGCATATATATATATATATATATATATATATATATATATATATATATATATTTATTTACTTTCATAAATATGGCAAAGGCCCAAATAATAGTACTCCAGATTCTTGCACTATTTTATTTTTGATACGCCCTACATGTTTCGTGGCCTTATGCCACCTCCTCAGGGGCCACTAAATCCTAAAAACATTTTTTACAAATTTTTAATACCTTATTTTAGTAAATTTAATAATAATTATACACCGAGTAACATTAAAATTCCAATACTAACCCCTAAACTTTATATGTAAAATATAATAATAAAAATAATATTGTTATATTGTACATACCCTATGTGTGGTCAGCTCGCCACCCATACTATGACTGAGGCTAGCTAAATACCTGTGTCGAGAGGCTTAGTAATCAGCTTATTAAGATAAGTTGTATAAAGGTTTGTACTATTGCTTTTTCCCTTGGATTGTTCGCTATTTTCTAATGTTATTGTAAAATATTTTATCTAAAAATTTAATTTCTGTTTGTTTATTTACCGAGTTCCTGTTTTTTATTATGTGGATATTTTCTTTTATTTTTCGTTTAATGTTGTTTCTTTCCTTGTCAACTATTGCTATGTCGTCCAAGTCAAATGTATGTCCGTTCTTAAATGCGTGGTCCGTTAGAGCTGTTGTATTTGATTTCTCGTCTATATTTTTGGCATGCTGCTTAATTCTATTCTTTAGTATTTGTGATGATTCCCCTATGTAGCACTTGTTACAATCTTTACATTTAACTTTATATACGTTATATTTTGAATTTATTTTATTTATTTGGTCCTTAATTTTGCTGAAATTCTTTTCTATTTTGTTATTATATTTCCAGCTAATTTTGCAAATCCCGTTAGCTGGAAATATAATAACAAAATAGAAAAGAATTTCAGCAAAATTAAGGACCAAATAAATAAAATAAATTCAAAATATAACGTATATAAAGTTAAATGTAAAGATTGTAACAAGTGCTACATAGGGGAATCATCACAAATACTAAAGAATAGAATTAAGCAGCATGCCAAAAATATAGACGAGAAATCAAATACAACAGCTCTAACGGACCACGCATTTAAGAACGGACATACATTTGACTTGGACGACATAGCAATAGTTGACAAGGACAGAAACAACATTAAACGAAAAATTAAAAGAAAATATCCACATAATAAAAAACATGAACTCGGTAAATAAACAAACAGAAATTAAATTTTTAGATAAAATATTTTACAATAACATTAGAAAATAGCGAACAATCCAAGGGAAAAAGCAATAGTACAATCCTTTATACAACTTATCTTAATAAGCTAATTACTAAGCCTCTCGACACAGGTATTTAGCTAGCCTCAGTCATAGTATGGGTGGCGAGCTGACCACACATAGGGTATGTACAATATAACAATATTATTTTTATTATTATATTTTACATATAAAGTTTAGGGGTTAGTGTTGGAATTTTAATGTTACTCGGTGTATAATTATTATTAAATTTACTAAAATAAGGTATTAAAAATTTGTAAAAAATGTTTTTAGGATTTAGTGGCCCCTGAGGAGGTGGCATAAGGCCACGAAACATGTAGGGCGTATCAAAAATAAAATAGTGCAAGAATCTGGAGTACTATTATTTGGACCTTTGCCATATTTATGAAAATAAATAAATGTACATAAATAAAGGTCACAAATCATGGAATTGAATATATATATATATATATATATATATATATATATATATATATATATATATATATATATATATGTAATAAATCTCATTTTTATACTATTTTTTTTATTATTGGCTTGGGGTGGTAAAGCAGTAACCTTTTATATGTAACTACTTTATTTATTATGTATTTACTCCCTACATTTTGTATGCCTTTTTTTCACAGCTCTTTAGGAGCACTTCTTGTTCAGGGAAAAAACGAAACAAATAGGGGGGGGGGGACAAATAAAGTAGTCAAAACAAAAGTTGCTGCTTTACAATCACAAGCTTCCAATGAATTCAAAACTTGTAGAAAAAATTTGGGTAACCCACAATAATAAATTAGAAAAAGAAATCATAGCAGGCTATGAGATCCCAGAGAGGCGGATACTGTAGAGGAATGTGAGTCATGACAATACGACTCACTAGAGAGATAGTGCGGTTAGTAATATTCGCCGGCTGCCTGATTTTCCCCTTTCTAGTTACCCATTAATAAATTAATTAAAGGCTGGAATGGCCTAGGGACAGTCAGGAAGGCCGAATGCAAGCCACGAACGAAGACACTAGAAGATATTTAGTGAGCTTGGTATTCGAACTGAGGTTCTCCAGCATATTAGTCCAGTGGTCTGCTACTGAGCTAATCTCGCAACCCTCACAAGAAATATATATAGAGAGATTGTATCTCATGAATCATTTTACTTAAAACTATCACATCATTCATAAAATAAATATATAAAATATATATCAGTAGTAGTAGTAAAGTAAATTTTATTATCAACATAAACAAATCGTAGGTGCTTGAGATATTTACAAGAAATTTACAGAAGCTTGGATACAATCCGTCAGCTAAGCTGAATAACTGAATGCTATATATACTAAAATAAAATAACAACATAAGAAGTTTGAAATTATATGTAAACAAAAAAAAATGTATAGATAAAAAAATAAAAATAATAAATTAAAACAAACATTATTCTTTATAATGAAACTTATAACTCTTTGCTTCCTAAACATAATGATACAGTTTAAATAGTCCTCTCCCTTCAAATAGTCTATTTCTATTTATGGGAGATAATTTGTTCTTCTGGAAGATGTTTACCCTTATCGGGCTGGTTCATATTAAAAAGTCCTTCTCGCAGGAACTGAATCATCTTAGCGCGGTTCCGTTCATATCCCTAGTCTAATTTGGAAAGATTAAAATAGAAGCAGTTATTATTTTGGTTCCACCAGTCTTTTTTTTTAATTAATTATTATAATGGCGTGTCAACCCTTAAGGTCACTAACGCAATTCCTGTGTGTAGTAAAGTCTTGAAAGGTCTTGAAAGGTCATGATTTACAATCTTACCAGGAAAGGTCGGCTAACACTAGAAACTGTCCCGCTAGTGACAAGGTCTTGGAATCTTGGAAATCTATATTTCTAACAATAAATTGTTTTTGTTATTTTACTTAACCAGTTTTATTGTCAAATACATTATCCAACTATAAGCAATCAAAAAATAACAAGGAATAACAAGGAGTAAAACAGACAAAAATACCCGTTCGAATAAACGAGCTACAGAGCGAACAGACAAATATATATATATATATATATATATATATATATATATATATATATAAATTTGAACCATCGTTATTTTCGGTCTCTAGGGGTTCTGAAACGCGAAATTGTCTAGTCGGCACTTCCGGATTGTTTCATTGTATCAACCTTATAAGCGGTTCCTCCCTATGGGGGAGGGAGGAACCGCGCTAAATGGTTCTAATGAAAGTTTTGATTAGGCGATGTAAATCGGAGAAATAAGAGCTTAAAACTTTAAAGTAATTGATTTCGCTTATTCGAACTGTTCTTTTTGTCTGATTCTTATTCCTTGTTATTTTTTTATTGCTTATAGTTGGATAATGTATTTGAAAATAAAACAGGTTAAGAAAAATAAGAAAAACATTTTATTGTTAGACATAGATTTCCAAGATATAGCTTTTCAACTGCTTAGCGTCCTTCCTAGGGAGGGTTGTTTGTGTTTGATTTTGGTACTTAGAATTATGGGATACAATTGAAACATTTTCTTCATGTTCGAATTTCATCAACAGTTATATGTTGAAATTTTTGTTACGTGTGGAGTAAAGGAAGGGTTAGAATAAAATATTTTATTAACAGACAAAAAAAAGTTTTGGTATTTTTGTATACTTTCGTTAGTCTCGAAAACCGTTGACAATCTTGGGAAGCGGAAGATTACCATTCGAAAGCTTACTAAATGTTCTACAAAAAAGGTTCTGAAGAAAGTTTTAATTAGGCGATGTCAATCGGAGAAATAAGTGCTTAAAACTTTAAATTAGTTGATTTCGTTTATTCCGAACGGGTCTTTTTGTCTGTTTACTCCTTGTTATTTTTTAATTGCTTATAGTTGGATAATGTATTTGACAATAAAACTGGTTAAGTAAAATAACAAAAACAATTTATTGTTAAAAATATGGATTTCCAAGATTCCAAGACCTTGTAACTAGCGGGACCTAGTGTTAGCCGACCCTTCCAGGTAAGATTGTAAATCATGACCTTTCAAGACTTTACTACACACAGGAATGGCGTTAGTGACCTTAAGGGTTGAAACGCCATTATAATAATTAATTTAAAAAAAAATGACTGGTGGAACCAAAATAATAACTGCTTCTATTTTAAACTTTCCAAATTAGACTAGGGATATGAACGGAACCGCGCTAAGATGATGCAGTTCCTGCGAGACGGACTTTTTTGTAGAGCATTTAATAAGCTTTCTAATGGTATTCTTCCGTTTACCAAGATTCTCAACCTTTTTCGAGATATTAAGGAAAGTAAACAAAGTTACCAAAACTTTTTATGTCTGTTAATAAAATATTTTATTCTAACCCTAAGTTTCTTCTAAGTTTTAATGAATGTGGAACATGCAGAAAATGTTTCAACTGAATCCCATAATTCTAAGTACCCAAGCCAAACACGGTATTCAAAAACTATTTTTCCAATTTTCTCGAAAACGGTTAAAGCTATCGCCTTGAAAATGGTTTCATTCGTTTTCCTAGCCCAAGAAGCATATAAAACGAGTACTTACAAGCTTATGAACTCAAAAACGTAAGCGTTACGATTTTTTTTGCGCGAATTTCGCCCCAAACGCCATCTTCCAGTAGGCGGATTTTGCTGGTTAACGAATTTGACCTTTCAAATTAGACGAAAGATTTTTGTACCAAATTTCATCAAAATCGGACCATTCGTCTGGGAGCTACAGAGCGAATAGACAAATATATATATATATATATATATATATATATATATAAATTTTAACCACTATCATATTCGGTCTCTATGGGTTCTGAAACGCAAAATTTTCTAGTCGGCACTTCCGGATTGCGTCATGAGATCAACCTGATAAGCGGGGTTCCTCCCTATGGGTGAGGGAGGAACCCCGCTAATTGAGACCACAGTGCACTATCGTCCGAACGCCAAGGCTTCCTGTTCAGGTCAAGATATATAGATTAAATATGTATTATGTATAGATTAAATATGTATTATTATAAAGTATTATAGTTGTAGTTAGATTAGATTAGTTAGTGGTTTATAACCACCATCACGGGGTTAACCTCGGCCTTTTCTTCTATTTTGCGAATCCTATAGATCCTTGATCCCCTGATGAACTTCTGGCATTGCCTGACTTTAGTTGACCTCCTAATTTCGTCTTCATTGGCGCTTTCTAAATGTAGGAATCGTCCTTTCTCAAATGCTACACATTGAAATGTAACAACAGGCTCGGATACCTAATCCTTGTCCCACCGCTATCTTCATACTGGTGATGACGTGTTCTTCATGGCATGCATATGCTTACAATGCCCAGACACAGTCGCCAAAATCTCACTCAAGTCATTTCAGGCCACAGCGAAGGAAATGCGCTTCTTGTAGGTGTAAAAAAAGTCTAAGCAATATAATAATAGGCCTGGAATCATATATGTTAATATATAATATATGTTATTAGGCTTGTACTTGTTATATAATTACTAAGTGTAATTGTATATCTCGGTCATAAGTGCAAACTTAAATTATATTCTCTTTCCGCCCATCTAACGTACATTCAATCTTTGTCACGAAGCATGCTCAGATTCGTAACGTTCTTTGTCTTTTGCAAGACTATGTAAAACTTAAACCCTGGTTACAATCTAAGTTTTAAAACACATTAAAAGTTTTCGAACACACGATATAGAACAAACAAACAAGCCAGAAGGGGTGAATTAGTTCGCTGTAACTTACCTCTTGTGATTTAATCTCGCGAACTAAAGAAATTAATTTACTAAAATAATAAGCAGCGTGGTAAATCACAATTGTTTTAAAACTCCTAAGAATTATTAACAACGCTACTTACGATTGTTTCTCATTTAAGTAGGTTTTGATACAAACACATATACCAGTTCTACCTATTATTTAAACGAGACAAGTTCCGTTACGTTTCACATGAACTATTTATCCTTAAAAGAATTTTAAAAGGACTCCAATAAAAAAATATAATATTAAATATAATATAAAAATGTAAAAAACTCAGTAGAGTTTGCTAATGTTGCATCTAGTTTAATGACAAACACTACAATTCTCCGTACGAGCCAAGTAGATATTGAGCCTGCTATAAGTTCGGACAGTCCATGGGTTACTGTAAAAGACATAGTTTTTATTAAGCAAATGCATGTGATAAAATGCAATTCCCAAATCGAAAATTCAACTATGGAAAACAAACTGAAACCAGCATGTTAACAGATCAAAAAATTAATATATCAAATTTTAATGTTAGTTCATTTTATATTGCCCTTCACTGAAGTAATGAATGTTTTGTACATGTAGGTAGTTTTCATTCTGAATAGCTTTGGGTTATTTTTTATAGTTTTTAAAATTAAATCGCTGTACGATAAAAAATAATATATTGTTAGCTAAAATTTTAATTGAACATTTTATTTGTTCATGTGATAGTGTATACCTTTTAGAATAATAATAAGAAAATATTTTAGTGATTTTCTTTTTACCGTTTGATGATATTCCACTTAGTTTGGAACGCCATATTTAATTTTTACAAAATGAATTTTAACACTTCAGGATTTTTTCAGACCATTTGTAATTAATTTATGCTCATATTATTTTTTTTCTGACTTCCATATTTATTGAAGTATTGTCGTAGAAAATGTCATCAACATTGGTCGATAGGTATGACTTATATTCTAGAACTAAGTGCACTTCCTTTGTCCAATCGATGATAGCTGCAAAATTTGAAATACTTTAGCAGGGTATAAAATAAAACTATTTGAGATTGAGAAAAACTATTATATATTCTTACTTATATCCAGATCATGGGTGTCAAATCCTATTTTTTTGGGTTGATTTGACATGGAATGACCCAAATGTTTAAATATCACGTCACACATAGATGCTTTTAGGTGGTACGTTAAAGAACTAAAAGTATTTTAAATTATTAAAGTTCTGTGCAGGTTAATGGGTTAATGTTGAAGACATAGTTTATGTTTAGCAAATGCATGAGATAAAATGCAATTCACAAATACAAAAAAATTAACTATGGAAAACAAACGGGAAACTCCAAATCAACAGATCAAATACTTAATATTTCAAATTACTTACTAATATATGATATTAATTCAAAATCTGAGAATATAAGGTTATAATTTAGATAAACACAACATTTTTGTAAGTTACATATAGATGATTTTAGGTGGTACGGTAAAGAACTAAAAGTATTTAAATTATTAAAGTTCTGTACAGATCCATGAGTTAATGTTGAAGACATAGTTTATGTTAAGCAAATTAATCCAAAATCTGAGAATATAAGGCTATAATTTAGATAAACAAAGCATTTTTTTACGTTACATATAGATGATTTTAGGTGGTACTGTAAAGAACTAAAAGTATTTAAGTTATTAAAGTTCTGTACAGATCCATGGATTAATGTTGAAGGCATAGTTTATGTTAAGCTAATGCAATTTGCAAAAAAAAAAAAAAAAAAAAAAAAAAAAAAAAAAAAAAAAAAAAAAAAAAAAAAAAAAAAAAAAAAAAAAAAAAAAATCAACTATGGAAAACTAACGGGAACCTGCAAGTCCACAGATCAATAACTTAATATTTCAAATTACTTACTAATACATGATATTTGTCCAAATTCTGAGAATATAAGGCTATAATGTAGATAAACACAAAATTTTTGTGTCACATATAGATGATTTTAGGTGGTATGGGTAAGAACTAAAAGCAATTAAATTATTAAAGTTCTGTGCAGATGCGTGGGTTAATGTTGAAGAAATAGTTTTTTTAAGCAAATGCTTGTGATAAAAAGCAATTTTCAAATAAAAATAATCAACTATGGAAACACGTCAAATTTAAAAAAACAAAAAAAGTTAATTGCTTCTAGGAACCCAGTGTTGTCCTACATCTTCAAAAAAAAAAGTAAGAAAATTAATCTTATATGATATTATTTTTCCAAATTCTGAGAGTATAAGGCTATAATTTAGATAAACATACAAAGGTTATAATTGAAAAGTTTTGTTCGCAAAAGAAAAACCTTTCACAAAAAAAAAAAAAAAAAAGTTTTGTTCGCTTGTTAATCTCTGCCTAGGCAACACTGAATAGAAAATGGCAACTGGAAAGTCAACAGATCAAAAACTTAATATTCCAAATTATTTATTAATATATATTAGTCAATATTCTAAGAATATAAGGCTATAATTTAGAAAAAAGACACAAATTTTGTGGAAAATAAAAAGTTTTGGAAGTTAGATAAACACACCAAACTTTAAAAAAAAATGGTTAATGGCTTCTAGGAGCCCAGTGTTGTCCTACCTACATCTTCATCAGAAATTAAGAAAATTGATCTTATATGATAATATTTGTCCAAATTCTGAGAAAATAAGGCTATAATTTAGACAAACATACAAAGGTTTAAACTGAAAAGTTTTGTTCCCAGAAGAAAATTTGTTCGCAATAAGAGAAGAATGTTTTGTTGGCTTGCTAATCTCCACCTAGGCAATTCAAGTAGGCAACACTGGTAAGAAAATGGCTATTTCTGACAATTCACTCTTCTATATTTGACAGTTTCGAACTCGTTACTCCCGAACTGTGAAGCCTAGAAGATTTTAAGCTAGCCTAGGAGATTTCCCTAGGCACACATGTAAGAAGTACATGTGTGCCAAGTTTGGTCCAAATTGGTCCAAAAACGGTGTGGATTTGTATAAAGAACAAACAGACGGACAAACTTACAGGTGATTTTTATATATAGAGATTACTTTGGGTAGTTTAAAAAAACTTAACAAAAAAATCTACTGTTCCGGATCTTAATTAACTGAGATTTACGTCTCCAAAATAAATAATTAAAATATGTACTAGCAAGAATAGAAGAGCTTAAATTTTCACATTGCGAAATCTCTTCCTATAGGATTTTTAATGGATAAATTCCCAACTAACATTAAACTAAACGCTTTAATTAAAATTGAGTCTTTGAATAATAAAATAATAAGTTTATGTCAACAAGAGAGTAGGTTTCGTTTCAGAGAATACTCAGAAAAATTAAAATTTCAAAATAAATTTTAGTACTTTGGTGAAATTATCCATGAATGCGTTTACAAAAATTCGTTAAAATATGAAGACATACTTCAAATTAACACAAACCTTTTATAGTAAGAAATCGATCTCTAAGCAAATAAACCACATACACTGCAACATGGTAATCAAACTCGAATCGATTTATGCAGCTAAAACTTATTTCGCATAAGAAAAAAATGCTCCTAAAATCCAAAATAAAAAAAAGAGAAAGGAAAAATAGACACTGAACAGCAAAATTATTGACTCGAAGTAATAACGAAATGCAATAATACGTGCATTCTAAATAAGATCGGCTCATTCGAGACTAACAAAGCAAATCGTGAAAAAAGATCGTGAAGAAAAAAAAAAAAATAAAGTACGTCAAAAGTGGTAGTTAGCAAATGGATTGTAGCAGTAGCAGATTGCGGGAGAAGGTATCTGGTACATATCAGGTGGAAAATCAGTCATTTTAATTGAGAAATCCTTCGGAGAGAAATTAAAAGAATGAGCTGAGCATCTTGGTCTGAAAATACCAAAATAGATAATTCATAAAGAATGGAACCTGCCAGGACATAAAAAATATTATTCAAGGTATATTTGTATACATTTATTAGTGAACGCCTACTTGTAGAATAAGAAGCCCTGAAAAACTTCTCTTTTTTTCCCTTTCGCTCTTCTAAAAATAGCTCGATA
The DNA here is from genome assembly GCA_946811695.1 of Gonocerus acuteangulatus. Classification (NCBI taxonomy): domain Eukaryota; kingdom Metazoa; phylum Arthropoda; class Insecta; order Hemiptera; family Coreidae; genus Gonocerus; species Gonocerus acuteangulatus. The sequence goes on from OX328123.1 coordinate 65,011,575, forward strand.
CCCGAATACAGGCGCCAATGACCCTAAGTTATTGAGTTTTATTTAGACTCTCTTAGATCATGCCCCAATATAAAAGATAATACTCATAGGTTGTAATTTACTAGTGCAATATGTTTTTAGCTCCGTATAATCAGATAAGTCAGATTTCATAACAATTGACGTTAACAATAACATTTTTTAGCACAAATTGTTGAAGAAATTACCATAATAGCAAACATTTTACGACTTTCAGTGGGAGATTTTCAGATAGTTTGGAATTTTCTTTAATATCCCTTCCTGTGGAATATTTCATCTAAAGAAACGGTAGGAATGTGCCACACATTCTTACTCAGCTCCTTCCACACAACCTTCCTCTATAATATATTAGCGACATTAGTGCAGGCGGTCTCAGCTGTTCATGATCAACTTACTTTAAGTACCCCATACATTATACAATGCCCTGAAAGCTTCTCTAGATTATTAGTTCTACTTAAACTTAAATGTACCTATAATTGTATTAACTACTCCATGTTTGTCTCCAACGTTCAAAGCTCAGTAATTCGTAAAGGCAAATATTTTAGAAAAGAAGGACGAGAAAATTATAAACAAATTTTGTTCAGAGACTTTCTGTTGGTTTTTAAATTTTAATGAATTTTCGTGCCTTGATAAGTACTAAAGCATAACAACAAATGTAATAAGTACGCCAATGGCAACGCCAAGTGCAACAATCCTGTTCATCGAAAGACGAATATTTGCTAGGCATGGGAATGATGGGTAACCACCTAAAATAAAAACACTTCTTGTAACCATTATACGTATGAAGTACAGAGTTGATACACTCATAAAAAAAATCAAAGCAATTGAAGCATAATGCAAAGGATTGTAGTACTTGACGAGTTACTAATTATAAGTTATGAGTTATATATAACATTTCGTAATTTTAGAGTTTTTGTCATCGTTAAGTCGAGAGGAATTCATGAAAAATAAAATTCAAGACAGTCAAACATCCTTAAATTTAGCTGCTAATTGACGAACAATGTATCGATGTAAACATGGTAAGACGCACATACATATGGAAAGAAAAGACATGTATGTATTTTTGTAATTTTAAACATTCTAAATGCTATATATATCCACTTTATTAGTTTATTAAATTCGGTTTTTATCAGATATGTTCTATTCTAAGCTCAATTATATATATATATATATATATATATATATATATATATATATATATATATATATTTAAATATGTTTATTTAACATCTGTACAGTATTTAAGTACATTGGTTAGTGGAAATTTAAAAAATAAGTAATCTGGCGCTAATGGCCTAGATGTCGATGCGCCCTAAAAAAAAATAAAAAAAAAATAATAATAAAAATAAGTAATGATAATAATATACACAAAAATTAATTATAAATAAAATTTTAAAAAAAGAAAAGAAAACAGATGAAAAAAAAAATGTTATTTATTTGTTTTTCATATTATATTTAATATAATATAATTAATAAAGAAAAAAGAAACAACAACATAGAAATAAATTACTAATGATAATAAAATAAAATTAAACAAGGACTTTGGAAGAAGCCAATCAATATTGACACTTCCTAATTGAGAGATTTTATTTGTCCTTTATTTATTTATACATTTGTGAGGACGCGAGAATGGCAATTCATCACAAAAAAACTAATATATAAATACAATATTGTAAATTCCGAAGATTAATGGTATACACTACAAAGAGGCATGGTACTAAACTCTACGATAATTTTCAGGCAAGTATCAGAATAAAATAAAATTTTCCTGAAAACATAATGATTTTCTATTATATGGTGAATTATAGAAGAAGTTTTTGTTAATTGATTGAAATAAAATTTACTGATAGTGCACTGTACGTTTTAGGAGAAATATTTTGGAACATAGTTTTAAGTGGTAGACTTGTTAATGTAGATAGGTTTTATTTTTAGGGCAAATGTCGGTTTAATAAATCAACTTTTTTTTTGTAAGCCATTCAGATTTTAGTTACAAATATATAATATTCACTTTTAATATGTAAAATAAAGAGTAAATGATATGCTCTTAATATATTCATAAGTTAGTAATAATAAATTCTTAATAAAGGATTCCTGAATTCCCGAATAATATATCTGATGCATGGAGAATAATATTGTTTTTAAATTTAGGAGTAAACACAACATAAAAGATCTGGTTAGTGTAGATTGAAGAAATGAAGAAGTATATATAAATATACGTATAAATGTAGTATGCATACACATGTGCATCGGTGTGCATGTAGTAAAAAAAAAAAAAAAATAAATAAATAAAATAACTTAAAAAAAAATAAACAGGATTTTGTTGCTAATTTTGAAGAGTATTCAAAAAGTTCATTTATTGAAAATAATGAGAAATAAACATTAGAAGGAATTAAGAGCTAAAATAAATTTCAAAAAATAGAGAAGAAAGTAAAAATATAAAAACTAAAAAGGTCCAAAGTGAAGTTAAAGAATGGGAGACTATAAAATTGACAACATTGAAATATTAAAGTAGGTATTTCTGTTTGAATCTAGAATTAGTTTTTTTTATTTAGAATTATTTTTTTTTATATCTGCCTCTTGGTAGTGGATACCTTTTTTTATTTGGTGGTAGTTGAGTTTCATCTGTAAGTATCCTACAGTCCTCTGATGATTCAGGGATGACGTTGGGTCCCAGTTCCATGTCCAATCCTGTTCTTCCAGCAATTTCCGTGGTGTTTTCTTCATTTTTCCTATTGATTATAATTTTTGTTTCTTCTTTCTTCGATTGATCCTTGTCTAAATGTCCTTCAATAGATTTTGACTGAAACTTCTTCAGAATTCTGACTTCCATTTGGACGAAAAGCGTTTCTATTTTACGAATGACTCCTTCAAAGGCCTTGGAGAGAATATTTTCAGTGTTTTGAGTGACTATACCAGACTGTGCAATGGAGTTAACCTGCTTCTCTAGTCCCCTCACTACGTTAGTCAATCCACTCAGATTTTCCTCTGGCTTTTGGTTTTGTGTGACTCTTTTGGCATACGTATTTGTTGCTAAAATACGTCTTCTTGCTTCTCCATAAGACAATTTCTCAAGAGTCATTTTTGATAATATATTGTGTTCTAATTTATATAAAGGGCAGTCTTTATCTAATGAATGATGATTTTGGTTGCAATTGACACATTTTATTTGACTACAAGGGCCTTCGTGTTTAATTTCTGAGCAATTTGGGCACATTTGTAGAGAAGCACATCTTTTAGCAGGGTGGATGAGTCTAAAACATTGATAACATCTCATAGGTAATGGTATGAAGAGGTCTAGTCTTGTTATCAGATGACCTAACCTTATTTTGCTAGGCAACGAGCCGCCATTGAATGTTACTACAAACAATACTCTTCCTTTTTTCGGAGTTATTCTTTGTAAATTAACAATATTACTGTATTCGTCTTTAAGTTCATTCAGAATAATGCTGTCAGACATAGTTTCAATATCTTGGCAACGAAAAATACCTTTAATGCAGTTTAATTTGTCATGTGGAGTAACGGAAATGTTATATTCATTGTAGAATTTATTTGATTTCATAAGAATTTCACTAACTTTTTTATTCGGACATCGTATTAATAAAGTTCCGTTTCTTCTATTTTTGTTAAGTAGTATATCTTTACTAAACTGTTTACTCCACTTATAGATTATGAAAGGGTTTACATAATTAAAACTTTTACCTTCATCAAGTATGGTAACGGTTAGGTATTCATAGAATTCTTCTTCTGGTGACTTATTTTCTTCATTTGTGGCTTCAAACCAATTCTTCACGATTTCACTGTCTCTAATATTAATATTTTGCACTTTTGAATTATTATTTTGCTTACCTAAATTCATAATGCAGAGTTGGGCAAACGTTAGCGCGCGCTAAAAGCTGATACCTCTCCGCTAATTTAGCGAAACTGTAGAAAGCCAGCGCTAATAATTAGCGGTTAGCGCACTACCGCCGCTAACCGCTAATCTATTTATGAAATATCGTAATTGCTAATAGCTTAAGCTATAGTTACAACTTGTAACAATAAATAGATTAGCGGTTAGCGCACTGCCGCCGCTAACCGCTAATTATTAGCGCTGGCTTTCTACAGTTTCGCTAAATTAGCGGAGAGGTATCAGCTTTTAGCGCGCGCTAACGTTTGCCCAACTCTGTCATAATGTTTGGTTTTTAGTCGGAGACTAAAAGCACACGACTTTTAGCTCCAAAACCAAACATCTGATAGTCATTTGTCCTTTAATTACATAATTGATCACGAGGCCAAGATCTCTATAGTCTCCTAGGAGGGTTTTTGGGGTGGGATTGAGAGGAGAGGGATTGAGCTCTGGGATTGGGATGGGCAGATAGTTTAGAGTGAAAGGTTAGGAATCGGGGTTTGGCCAGGTCTTGGACGAAAGGGATGTTGAGGTCGTTATGAAAGGTATGAAAGGAAACGTAGAAAGGGGCATTAACTATTTTGCGTAAGGCTTTCGATTGGAATGCCTGTATTCTCTGTATATTTGATGTTTTGGTTGTTCCCCAGAATTCAATTCTGTACGTCCAGATGGGTCTGATGATAGTTTTGTAAATAATGAGTTTGTTGTGTGTTTGTGAGGTCCCAATATTCGTCGTACACGGAGAAAAAAAAACAGGCTGCTCGCACCTTTTTTCAGGCTGCCGGCAGCCTGAAAACTATGCCTCTGTGCCAGTATTTTGAAATAGGACATTTTAGTCTAAAATAGGATTCCACATATTTCAGCCTAAAATAGGATTCCACTAGTTAGAGTGCCGGCACTTTATAATAGAGTGCTGAAATCCTAATTCTACATCCTATAGTAGAGTTCTCACACCCAAAGCACTCTACTTTCAAGTGCGTACCCCTAGACTTTAGATTGCTGGCACTCTGATACTGGCTTCTAGCAGCCTACCCATAAAGGCTGCAAGCATCGTGATGTTTGCTTCCTGTATCCTACCCCTATAGGCTGCTAGCATTATGTATGGATGGGTTACATTGACCCCATCCATACATACATTCAGAGTAATAATAATGAGACTTTATTTGGGTGTAATTTACATATAGACTTCTTAACAAGTAGATATTTACAAATAGGTATGAGGTATACACTTTTTAACAAATATAGATATTTACAAGTATTAGGTATTAGGTACAATGTACTTATGAACAATATTGAACTAGTAGGTCTAGAAATAATTTTTTTTTTTTTTTTTTTTCATGGCACTTATAGCCCTATTCATAAAGCCGAAGACAGTTGATTTCAGCATCTGTTCAAACAGAAACAAAAATGAATTTTTATTAATAACAAAAGAAAAGTTGTTGTTGTGTTTTATACAATTAAAAAGAAAGATAAATAGACATTTTTTCTAGTTTAAAATTTCGCAGGAAATTCAAAGCTGCCACGGAATTACAAAATAAATATAAAATAAGGTTTTTGTCAATGGATATGATCATAAATGAAGGAACTCTAGAAACAGAATGGACACCAAAATAAAAGTCTACTAATACAATTTTGAACTAATATTCTAGCCGTATTCTGGGAACGTATAAGAAAAGACTTCCATCAGTTCTCAGCTTACCAGGCTTATTAAACTCCATCTTCAGTTGGTTCTATACCCGCAGCTCCATGTTATGTTAAGGAAATATATTCTTGAAAACAAACACAACTTTCTTCATTCTATTGCGTATAACATCTGTTTTTAAATTTAATAATAAAAACAAGAGCCTGTATGCATTCTACATTAAAGTTCCTTTTCAGTTAAGGAATCCTATATAAGACAGCAGGTATTGGAAGCCTAAAGCAGGATGCAGACTGTACCCCCAGAACAGAGTTCAGGCTCTTGTTTTTATTATTAAATTTAAATTTAAAAACAGATGTTATATACAATAGAATGAAGAAAGTTTTGTTTGTTTTCAATAATATATTTCCTTAACATAACATGGAGCTGCTAACATAATACCTAATACTTGTAAATATCTATATTTGTTAAAAAGTGTATACCTCATACCTACTTGTAAATATCTACTTGTTAAGAAGTCTATATGTAAATTACACCCAAATAAAGTCTCATTATTATTACTCTGAATTTACCTTTGTTCTTTTTTATCCACATAATAAAGTCATCTCTCTGTAGGTTGCTAGCATCCTACATGGATGGGGTCAATGTAACCCATCCATATAGAATGCTAGCAGCCTATAGGGGTAGGATACAGGAAGCAAACATCACGATGCTTGCAGCCTATATGGGTAGGCTGCTAGAAGCCAGTATCAGAGTGCCAGCAATCTAAAGTCTAGGGGTACTCACTTGAAAGTAGAGTGCTTTGGGTGTGAGAACTCTACTATAGGATGCAGAATTAGGATTTCAGCACTCTATTATAAAGTGCCGGCACTCTAACTAGTGGAATCCTATTTTAGGCGGAAATATGTGGAATCCTATTTTAGACTAAAATGTCCTATTTCAAAATACTGGCACTGAGTCACAGTTTTCAGGCTGCCGGGAGCCTGTGTTTTTTCTCCGTGGAAGAGTCCGTATCTCCTGTTCAGTTCCTGTCTTTTCAGTCGGGTGTGTGGATTCCAAGTAATCCCAGGTAGCGCACTTCGTTGGATACAGGAAGTTCTAGGCTGGATATGCTAACAGGAGAAGTTCTCTTATTGAGGGTGAATGTTATTTGGCAGTGTTTCTGTTACACCAATCCACAACAGACTCTAGATTTTTTTTTTTTCTTTTTTTTGTGAGCAGTTCAATTTCAATGACTACATATGTACGTTAAAAATCTGCTAAAGTAATGAAAATTATGCTGTAATGGTATCCCAGTCCCAGCTAAAATATTATTTGATATACAGATAATTGCTGTAATTTTAGCTTGCCGAAGGAGGATCAAGACGGCCTATCTTGAAATTGATTCAATCTTCTTCTCCTATCTTTTATTTTTATACCGGCACAGAATTATCTTCATCAAACATAAGCTATCAGACAAGGTCCGACAAGTAGTCAAATAGAACTGGAATCGTATTACTTCCCTTAGAGATGTTGGAATCGTTTTCATTATCCATTATTAAATATTACACGATAAGCATTTATTCTTATTAAGTACATGTATACCTTATCTATAGCAGTTTATTTCGCTTAGCCTATATATATATATATATATATATATATATATATATATATATATATATATATATATATAGGCTACATATATAGGCTACATATATATATATATATATATATATATATATATATATATATAGCATTGTACTACAATATGGCCGGTGGTACGAAAGATGCATATGGCTTGTTGTCGTACTCGTTTTTCGTACATCAACCAGTCTTGAAGAATACCTTCCAAGAAATCCCGTAAGGTGCTATCCAAGTTGACTATGAATCATGGAAGAGTAGCTAGAAGAAATGTGGAGAGGCTCAATGACAGGAAAATGAGAGAATTTTAAGTGTATGTAAAATTCTGTTGAATAAATCAATTTAAAAAGAAATAGTTTCGGAGGACACCATGTATATTAATTTTTAAACACATTACTAATAATACCAATCGATGTCTCTAAAAATAATGTCCAAATATCAGAAACCTTCCACTCATAGAGGAGTCCTCTCTCAGCCAATGGAATATTTATTAATATATATATATATATAACAAGGATTAGAATAAAATGCGTACATCGATAGTGAGTGTTATGAACAATAATGCTATCCTTAAAGTTTTTGTTTACGTTATTCATTATTAAATATTACACGATACATATAACATCCTTTCCAGAATGCATGTTGAATGTTGCTTAAAATTCATGTTGTTTGGCGCAAGAAGGAAGCTAAAGCCCGGAATTAATTTACAAAATATTATATTGCATACCAAAATTACTCGCAACTTATTTGAATAAAATTAATCAGAAGTTATAAATTTCCCATAATGAAAAAGTCCTTTCGATGTTGTAATAAAAAATACATTCTACAAATATCTTAATAACCAATATTGAATTGTGTACAGTATTTTCAAAAAATAAATAAATACAATATACTTTTTTTGACACACTCTTGTAATGTGTACATTACTCCTTAGATCAAAAGCAAGGTTGTTTTTGAGAAAATCTCATACAGTGTGTTAAATTACCTTTCTTGCTGAGCCATATAATATATCCAGATTCCTTAGCCAGGTGTCAAGTAAATGCCACATTACTGAGGAATATGCGTAAGAGGTTTATATTAATAGAGTGAATATACTATAAGCAGTTTACTTATTTTATTTCTTTTTCTTTTATCAAGCTGAATCGATGATGTATTAGTAAATATTTTCTTATAAATATTTATTTATTCTATTTAAAAGCTTCAGAGATTTTTCTGTACACAAAACTACGTCACACAGGAGTATATGAGAGTTTAGCATTTATAAATATGAATACATAATAATAATTTATTCACATTTTACTTATTTGTAAATACGAATAACAAGTCCATATTTAGAACTGTGAATACAAATTTATTTGGATCCTTTCCTTGTTTGGTTATTTATTTTAGAATATTGAGAGAAAGGAAAATAAATTTAGAAGCTCTATATTTAAAATAGAATTTCTAAGTAATTTTTATGGGAGAAGATTTGGATTTTTTAAATTTGCACGATGATCTTAATTTGTAGTAAGCAGGAATAATGATTATTCGTCGTAGCTCAGCAAATAAGTGTTTTTGGAGCAGTTTTTATGGTATTTTTGAGAGGATTCTCTTAATTAAATTTGTCTTTGAGAGACACTGCCTCGCTGGAAAGCATCTGAAGTCTGGTCCGGGCCAAGTCAATTTCGGCGGGAATTCAGTACATGCAGGCTGATAACATTTGCGGGCGTAGCTTGTAGTCCCTCCCTTTAATCATGGTCCTTTCTAGGGGCGAGGACATGCCGTAAATAACCGCTTCTTCCTCCTTCTCTCCTCTCTACAAGCACCTGATAAAGCAAAGGCATTTTCTTCACCATCTGGTACAAGGCTTTATTGAAAACCGCTTCTTATCGCCTAATTCAATTTTTGGCTGTGACTATATAATAAAGTTTTTTGTTGAAGCGTAAATAGTGACAGCAACCGACGTCATTTGCACTTCATTAATTCTTGAGTCCTATTTATTAACGGCTTAGTCGAGGTAATTTTAATGTTAATCCTGATGCTTTTATACAGCTCTTCAGGTCAAAATGATAAGAAACTGAAATCTACTTGACAATCAGTAGAAGTGAAGATATTTCAATACCTCTTGCAATAAATACCTTTTTGAAAGTGATATTGAAGTTCCTCCGATAAAATATTTCCAGGAAAGAAAAGCTCTTACTCCATAAAACAATAATAAGATCACTTAATGTATGCGGAAGCAAGATGTAGACTCTGACCGAAGAAACTAGGCGAGTCCTGCTGGTCTGGGAAAGAAGAATCTTAAGAAAACTTTTTGGAGCAGTAAGAGAACAGCACTGGTGTAGGGTCAACTGCCGAACTATCGAAATTTTACGGCGAGCCTGACAGTTTGTTAATGTACATTTCTAATTAACGTATGTTAATAAGAAATGTAGACTACTCTCGTTAGGGCTCGTGGAAAGAATGATCCCTGTTCGCTACCTAACGTGGTGCTATGTGTTGCACCTGGGGGGAAACAGATAGCGGGCCACACCAAAGGAGAGGTGGCTTCACGACTTGGAGGAGGACTTGCGGGCTCCGAAATTGTGGAGCCCGCAAGTCCTCCAAGGAACCTAGCATCGAACCGCGTGGTATTAAGGGAGTATGGTGACAGAGTCCTACAAGCTCTGTAGTGCCCAGAATTATGTAATTAAAGTATTTTTCTAGATACCATCGAAAAGCCTATAAAAATAAGATAACATTTCGGATCCCAGGAATTTGTTGGAGCTAGTCGAGTTGGCTGATCTATGATTGCACACTTCTGTATGAAAAATCCCTATAATTGCTACTTCGTACAAACTCATCGCGTGATAGAGTTTGATATTGCGAATTGAAATGGTACATTTTATAGACAAATAAACGAAATTAAATGAAGCCACTTGGAATAGGCATATAAATAGAAAATTGGTTTTAAATCACAGACTTAAGAATATTTTCACATTTAGAAAACTACCATTTTTATATTTTGGTTGCCGAACTATCGAAAAAGGCGGAACATCAAAGAGAAAAAAAATACTAAATAGTTCAAAAACTATACACTTCCCGACATGTTTCACGCCGTTTTGGTGTCTCTTCAGGGGAAAATGTCTACATACAACAGCTTCAGTATCAACTTGAGGAGCGTAACTTTGCACTAGTGGGCCACGTCAAGACTAATCATTCACTAGGTTCTCTACCTAAAGTTGAGGCGGAAGCTGTTGCATTTAAATCATCCTCATCCGAAGGGGCACTAAAACGACTTCAAACATTTAGGGGAAAAGAAATATTGTGAAACTATTTGGAGAAGATTTTGACCTTCCACCTATTTCCAAAATTCGCTAAATTTAAGCAAAGGATCAGTAAATTATTAGTTATTTTGGTTACTTTTGGAAAAGAAAAAAATGTATCATATTAAAAGAAATATATATAACTGGCGAATAAGGCGGAAGGTCAATAAAATATCGCCACACACTTCTACACTTTTTATTTATCTTCCCTACATGTTTCGCACCCTTTTTGGTGCCTCTTCAGGGGAACACTCTTAAACATTAAATTCAGCCTCAACCTGAGGAATGGAACCTTCCACTAGCAGGGCCTCGTCCATTCCTCAGGTTGAGGCTGAATTTAATGTTTAAGAGTGTTCCCCTGAAGAGGCACCAAAAAGGGTGCGAAACATGTAGGGAAGATAAATAAAAAGTGTAGAAGTGTGTGGCGATATTTTATTGACCTTCCGCCTTATTCAAAGTTATATATATTTGAGCTAAGGGTCATTTAATGAATAATTAAAAAGAAATGAGATTTAATACATTTAGCGCAAAAAATTATTCAATAAAATTGTAGTCGGAATTTTCCACTACTAAAGTTTTATTCGAAAGTCTAAGTGCTTTCCTACAAGAGCGTCCAAACGCATATTTGACATCTCGTTAAATGGAAGGCGAAAAATTATTAGTTTGTAAAAATAAAATATATCATCATTACAAAGCCATGCTAAAGCTATTGGTGTCTAAATCCACAATACACCCCCTCTAGGCGGTCGCCTGGACCTGATTGTGACCAACCACAATGGACGACCTCAATAATTATTATTGAGCCATAATTTACCTTAAATTCTGTGGTTTATGGTGAGTATAAATGTGACGTGAGGCCGCAGGTTGGGCATAAATTCCCTGACAGTCGCTAGTACTAATTCGTTCCCACGGCCTCATATATTCCATCTGATTAACCATCCTTCTCCTTTTACCTGTAATTATGTAGTGCAATAAAATACAGCGGCTGTCAGGAGTAATAGCCATCATGAAATTTTATTGACAAAATAATTATAAAACCTGAGTATAAATCACTTTTTCTAATTTTTCCGAGCAAAATTATAAATATTATATTATATTTTATTCTTCTTGCGATCGATGCATAAAATGAAAGACGCGATACTGAGATATTTATTTTGTCGGCTAGACAAAATAAAGATCAATCGCTTCTTGTTGTCATGTGTCAATGTCCACTACGTTTGCCACTTGCTCATTATCCGTCTTTTTATAAAATTGATTATTTCTTGTTGAGAGGAGATCGTCGACCGTTGGTGATGCAAAGGTAGAAATTGTTAGGGTTCGGTCGTTACTTCTTAATAAAACTACATTTTTTATGTGAAAATGAGTATTATTGTTTACCGACGTTTCGGCTTCAATTCAAGCCTTCGTCAGGACTGTAAAACTAGTAGGACAGATTTAATACTAACATATATGTATATGTATATATATATATATATATATATATATATATAAAATAATAACATAAATATATATATAATATATATATATATATATATATATATATATATATATATATATATATATAAAATATCAAAATAACAGAAAAATATTATGCAGTAAGTGAATATTATGCAGATGTGTTGTGCTATAGCTAGAGCTTAAATTAGAGGTAGATGAATACTGGTTTAAGACCTAGATGGGTTAGATGGATACAGGTATAAAATTACCAAAGATATTATCGTCGATACAAATGAAAAGTATCGAATGTGAAAAGGTGCTGGTACCTTATAGATGACTTTATATATATTTTATCCAATGGTATATTTTAATTAGACTTAATGCACGTAAGTCTGTTAGATTATCTGTAATTGATAATTATTTTTCATTAACTATCGAGAGTTTGCCATAACGTACATTAGTCCAAAAGCAACCAAAAATACCAAAAATCACGGCTGGTAGTGGCGAATTGGTATTGTGAGTCCAGAGTAAACCCCCCCTTCTAATGAACCGATTTAGTTCATTTTTATATCTTACTTTTCTCTCTATATTACCACTACGAATACCAAGTTTCGTTGAAATATAACAAATATTACGGCTGACATAGTCAAATTAGTGTTTTGGGTTCGGGGTAAACCCCCCCCCCCCCCTTCTGATGGACCGACTTTGGTGGTTAACGAACTCGTTCAATCGTTTGCTAATTGAATGCTATATACCAAGTTTCGTGACGAAAAAACAAAAACTCTGGCCGCTATCGTGTTAACAGACACATATATATATATATATATATGCATATATATATATATATATATATATATATATATATATATATATATATAAATTTTAACGGGGGTCATTTTCGGTGTCTACTAGGTAGGATAGATAAAGATTTGAAGAAATTTTTCAAAAATTCCGTCATGAGTCCAACCACAATACCTACTTTCCTTCGGAGGAAAGTGCTAAAAATTAAAATGAAAAATGCGTTTTTCCATATTTGATGCTTTTGCATTTGTATCGACGTTATAAAAATTGGCTAACCGATGAGAAGACGGAGAACTATGCCTAAGTATGTTTGGTGAAAGGATTGGGGGGGGGAGGATTTTTTGACCACCCATTATGTTGAAGGTGGTACATTAAGTTGAAGGTGGTTGGTTTGAGGACCAAAGACTGGATTGAGGATCAAAGACTGCCCTTATTGCAGGCGGTGTAGAGTTTTAGCAAGATGTTTTTAATAAATGGAAAATTTTGGAGTAGGTAGACATGACTTCTTTGTCAATTTTATCATTTTGTTTTATTTTTAAGGTGGATAAATACTGATTCGGAGAGGATGCGTTTATCTTGTATTGTCATTTGATCAATATCTACAGTTAGTCAGATGCAGGGCCGCCACATAGGGCTGACTGCTGAGTACAGTTGTCCCGGGCCCGGGCGCTGTGTGGGCCCGGCCAGGCCTCGCTAATTGGAAAAAAATGTATAGGTTATGAGCTTGTAAAAAGAATGGGGTTTAGAAATTTTGACGGGCGTAGCCTATATTTATTTGAAACTACATTTTTTTAATGCACATAAACGACAAAACAAGTGCAGTCCCAGAAAAATATATTTCATTAGGGGTCGTAATAAAACTACAAGTACCGAAAGTGACCTTTGCTGCACCGATTGACGGCTTTTATTCTCATTTCGCTCAAAACTCAAGATGAATATAATTTTAAAATGTCCAAAGTCCTTTAGCAAATTACTAGAATTTTCAGTCTGGCACTGAGAAGTGGGGGCCCGGCTCTGAGATGTGACGGCCCTGGTCAGATCAAAGCTAATTGTCGCATACATTAAAGCAGACAATGGAAAAGTAAATTTTTACATATTAATACTTTGTTACAGATTTACCTGGTTGGCCACATCGCTCCCGGATGGGACGAGCGTCAAGGAGCCCCTCCCAGGACTTCGTTAGCAGAACCTCACAACTCCAGGTACATCAGCGTGGTAGCCAAACACTCAGGAATTATCACGGGACAGTTCTTCGGACATCTACATTCAGATACCTTCAGAATACTCTATGGACCAGAGGGTATCACATCTATTCTAAATTCCTTACTATAATCAGTAATATTTCACTTTTACAACTTTTTGATGGGAATTATTTATCACGCATGAGAGCATTTTTTGAGAAATTTCCCTCCTCTATCTCTCTCTCTTTGTTTGTGTGTGTGTGTGTGTGTGTTTGTGTGTATGTGTGTGTATATGCATATACATATAAATATCTTTGAATGATAATTTATTTATAACGTTATATTTTATATTCAAAAAATACTAATTCTACGTAAATATGTGAAATTAAAAAAAAGTGCAACTCGCTATATAGCGGATAAATCAATAAATGAAATAAATTTAACATTTTATTCTCTTATTCATTTAATAGTCCTGAAACAAATAGCTCTTAAAAAATCTGTAAATTTAATAATAAAAGAAATAATTTAATAGCATTAATTAATAGTAAATAACTACAGTAAATAATAAAAACATTTAATAATATAATTAAATAGTAAAGTATTAGTCAATTATTGAGCAAATTATTAATTCTAAGGAACAAAAAAAAAACAATAGTATTAATAAAAGTATGATTCAATAGTGAAAATAATGTCTGTTGTTTAACGTTTGTATAATAATGAGGATGTGGATAATAATAATGATGATTATTTAATATTAAAGTAATAATAATGTGGATATTCTATATAAATGACTTCATACTAATTCTTAGCGTTATTCATGCCCGGTAAGAAAAAAAAAAAAAAAAAAAAAAAAAATCAGTCCTGTAACCCGTGAGGGGCAGATACTGTATCTGATTCATGACCATATGGCACACTAGGGAGATAGTGTGTTCATTACTATGCTCTGGCCGCCTGATTTTCCCCTTGGCTGCTTCGACTGCTAGAGTCATTAGCACCCAAGGTACCCATTATTAAATTAATTAAAGGCTGGGTTGGCCTAGGGACGGTTCATGCCCGCTAACGTCATGAATAATGATGCTAATAAAAACCGCGAGAAATGTTGCTTCATGTCTTTATCCTTCCCTAGGGGGTTCTCTATTGGTTTCTGATTGACAGGTATCAAAGATTTAATTTTTGTTAACGCTAAAAATGTCTCCTGGACCACTGTGCGCCGTAATAAAATAGGGTCCCAGTGTTCTTTCTTTAGAATCACCTCAGTAATAACGTTGGCAGTGTTTCATATTTAGAGTGTAAATTATTAAATATTATCCCTATTGTAAAATGTTCAATTATTAAACTTGTTTGTAATGTGAATTAGAAAGATTTTCTCAATCGCTTCTGAATTAAAGATGTTTCTGCAATGTTATAAGCGGAATCATATTTCATTGATTGCAGTAGATTAACGAATACCATGCTCAATGGATTAATTCAATTTATGTCTTGGAATTTATTTCTTTAACTGTCATTGGCTATTGTTTGCAGGAGATCCTGTTTCCCACTTATTCCTCGCTCCTTCAGTCACCCCTAAAAGAACATCAAGTGGAGCGAACAACCCTGCTCTCAGACTGTACAAGATTGACTCCGAGAATGGTCAAGTAAGTCAAACATTTTTACTACGCTAGATTATTAATTAATATTTTAGATTCTGCGGTATTTAAGGTAGAATAATAATTACTATGCGGAATAAAAGTAAGTAATTCACTTAATGTTTTCTCGATTTATTTTGTAATAATATAATTAATATTTTATTTTTTAAATTTTTCATTTGAGTGCTTCGACTGTAAGCACCATTAACATGTTTCATTTTAACATATGATAGAAACCTTTTAGCAGATTACTGGTATTCTGAAGGAAATGCTTTTTTTTTCTTTTTTTTTGTAATAGATATTTACATTTTTTTTAGTTTATTAAGGGGCGAGGTTAGATCAATGGTAATGATCTTTATTTTATTACAGTTATTTCCAGAATTGAATGTTTTTGAACAATAGCTCGTGAGAATGAATATTCTTTAAAAAAATAAAAATAAACTGCGTGGAACAAATTTGTATTGAGCAGTACCGGTATATAATTCTACTACATATTAAATATTTGAAAACAAACGTTTAAAAATAAACATGATTTATTGAGGACACGTACAAAACAAGTTTGCTTTGTTCAATGGAGTAAAAAATAGAAGATATGAATGAAGTATGAGAAGGCAAAGAAACACCCACACAAATAGCCCCAATAAAAATATCTCAATGTGTTCAGAACCCTTCGGTAAATAGACACAATAATGCCTTTATGAGATTCTCAGGGATCTAGTTCCTTACTATATATGTATTTCTGCCAGGGAGATCTTCCTTATCGCTCCATACCAAAGCTCTATTATTACAATCCAATATAGCAATATCACAAATAGTCTATTTACGTTTACTTATTCACATTGATGTTAAATTATTTTTTTTTTCATTTCACTCTATATTTAGAGCAATATTTATATTTTTCAAGCAAGTCTTCGCATTAAATGACATGGTCTTCACATAAATTAACCAGTAGATTTAGAATTGCTGCCTGATGACAATATTTAACATTTGTATATTTATATGGGGGGGGGCGACATTATCTCAGGGGTAGAGCACTCAACTTATCTGCTGGAGGACCTGAGTTCAAAACTGGACCCAGACCGTCCCAAGGCCCCCCCTGCCTTAAATTAATATAATAGGTGCCTGCAAAGGAAAAATTTCGGCACGCAGAAGCCGCATGACTCGCAGTTTGCATGCTAAGCAGTTTCCGCACAATGTGGTATTTTTTTTTAATTTATTTATTATTATTTTTATATTTATTTATTAGTATTATTATTTATTTTTTTTTACCTGGACATCCCTGGTTCTGCAAGGAATGAGACTGAATGTGGTAAATGTACTGGTCTCCGGGTTTAGGAAACAGCTCCATCTGTAGACTTGGTAGGCCGTCGATTTACCTTAAGGCCGGCCATATTCGTTAGGGTTTACCCGTACAGGTTACCTGTGCAAGTAAACCTGAGCGTGTGTGCCAGCCGATGCCATTATACCTGTGCAGGCGTAGCGATCTGTACAGGTGACCGAAGAAAAATGGAAATTCAATTATTTTTCAAAGTACTTTGAGGTTGCAGGCAGAGAAGGAAGATCTTTAGGTAAATGAAAAACGTCCAGTTCCTTTCCGTTTTGTATTGTTTACCTGAGTTAATAATCATGTCTGCTAGAAAACGGAACCGAATTCTCGAGGTTTGCATTGAATCTTACAGGTCAGAACCCTGTTTGTGGCCAGTTGGAATACCATAAACTTTTGTTTTTGTCTTCTTTTTTTCTTCTATAGCCTCTAACAAACCCACCAAAGGAAGGACGTCATCTTGTCGGCTCACCATTTCTTGACTGTCCGGTTTACTGTAGCGGGTTTGAGCTCTCGCCTCGAGTGATATACATGTACAGGTAAACCTCTCCGGTCTACCGTAATTTGTATGGCCGGCCTAACAACATATTTCATATTACAGCAGAGTAATAATACATGCGCTTTTATATTTGTAGTGAACAGCTGAATCAATGTACAGCAGAAGCCGGATGCACTGTCTATGTTCAGCGCTTCTTGTAGTAGAAGCAAGAACTAATGCCTGAATCGGTTTTATTACATTTGACCGTAATTCATTAAACCCCGGCTTCTAAAGAATCGATTTAATTTATTTTTAAAACACATCTTTCTCTTTAGATATCCACGACGTATACCGAATGTCCTGACAATACCATAGAAATAATACCTCCTAATGAACCGATTTTTTTTTACAGCGTATTGTTCTGTTTAGATGGCCACAACGAATACCGCGTTTTCTTGCAATACAACTAAAACTATGTCTGGTATGGTCAAATTAGTGTTTTGGAGCAAGGGTAACCCCCCCCCTTCTGGTGGACCGATTTTAGTGGATAACGGACTCGTTCCATCGTTTGCTAAAAGATGTAGCATGTTTCGTGGCGAAAAAACAAAACCTATGGTGGGTAACGGGTTTACAGACATATACATATATATATATATATATATATATATATATATATATATATATATATATATATATATATATATATGTTGTACATCCTAAGTTGAAAACTAAGATGTTCTAGGTAGTTGGTAACAGATTATTAAGTCTTCAATAGTTTTGTATTTGTATGTATTAAGTAAAATTATACTTACAGCGTGTATTTATTTGTTTTGTAAAAATGTAATATAAAATACAAATCTATTGAAGACTTAATAATCTGTTACCAACTACCTATATATATAATTAACGGGGCTCATTTTCGGTTGTCACTACGCAGGATCGATAAAGATTTAAAACATATTTTTCCAAAATTCCGTTATGAGTGCCTCCTATCCTGAATTAAGTGCTGATTTAGGACACCAGATAAGAGACATGTTATTCAGAGACGAGCAAAAATGTTTTGATTACCAGCAATTAACATATTCCAGATGAAAATAATGAATTAAAAATTCAAAGATAAATACATTATTATAATTGGAAAAAGTTAAATAACTTGAAAGACCTTAGAGAATACATAAAGGCGTTCTTCCCCCAACAAGAAATTAATTTCTGAATAATAAAACACAAAACAAAGATCTCACCATGTATTCTTCTATGATGAATATCTCCCTTGGTAATTTATGTTTCCCCTGTAGGTTATACATCAAAGGCATGGATATGTGTAGCGCATATAATATATTTTCAAATATTTTCCAGGAATAAACATCAAAGGCGCACCTGAACACGTGGAAAGAATTTCTCAATTTATAACTTTATAAAATAATTCAAAAAATATATGCGAGGATGATGAACGTCTGTTGAATTCAAAAATACTTAAAAATTCAAAGCTTGAGTAAAAGGGAGTTGTTTTTAATTATTTGTAGGTATGGTGTGACTCAAGTCAATGGAAACATTTTTTTTTTTTTTAATTTATATTGATTTTAGCCTAAAGGCAGGAAACCGGCATTCCACACCAGACCAATCGCAAACATGGTTCATATGCGATTTTTGATAGAGAAATAACTGCTTGAATGGATTAATGTTCGCTTAGGATACTGTCAGTTTCCTGTTGTGCGGTTTTCGCTTTTAGGTTTAATTTCACATTTTCACGTGTGCATACAATTTAAAAGCAAGATTCAGACAAAGCATTAACTGTTTCCAAATGGAACTAGGTATAAGAACGGAAACGTGCTAAGATGACGAATTCCTGCAAGTCGGATTTCTTTGTTAATAAAACAAATTTAGTCAAATGTATTCAAGGCTTATCGCTTCTTTTTTCGTATGTTTATTCAATTAAAAGTCTTTTCAACACCAATAATTTGGGTCTCTCCGTGGTCTAGTGGCTAACGCCTTAGATTCATATGCGGGGGAAGATGGTGGGTACGATTCCCCACCGGTGGCAGGAATTTTCTCACGGCTCGCTGGGAAAATTCCTCGCTGCACCCTGGATGTCGGTGCGCCGTAAAAGAAAAAAAAATAAAAAAAAATGTATGTATGGATAGGGTTTAAGCACGAAGGACGTCTAAGGTTACCATCGTACTGTGAAATGTTCTACAATGAAAATTATTTATGCACTATAAAGATATTATAGGAGTGAATTGCACTCCTAAAAAAAAAAAAAACAATAATTAGATCTCGCCTTGGTATTTCTGACGCCCATTTTTTCGGTGGTTCGGGTCCCACCTCTAGCAGGAAATTTCACATTGGTCGTTGAGACAATTATCCACTTCACTATGGCTGTCGGCAATGATGGCCCAGTCGTCCCACCGACGTAAAAAAAAAAAAGAAACAAAAACGATATTTTTAATTACGTTTATTAAAAAAAATCCCTTATAATATTTTAGTTATAAAAATTAAATATATGTAGGTAATTTATAATAGTTATAAAATCCAAAGCTTGGATACTTGCATTACCCTTATTGTAAAATTTGTTTATATTTTTGGACAATAATTCTTTTAGCTTTAAAAAAAATTATTCTCCCTGGTAATTTTTCTGGTGTACTAAAATCACACGTTTTCCGCGAGTTGGATATATTTCATTTATATTGCTTTTATTGTTTTATCTAGTGGAGCCCAATAGTCAATTTGCAATAATTTAAAATCTCTTTGTGCCAACAAGGGATTACTTTATTAGCACAATTTCAATAGAAAGGACATCACACTGAAGGCACAGTTCCTCGTAGGCAGAGGTGCTTCTGCTTATCACTATCACTTAATGAGATCGCTTCTAATTCTGATTTATGCCAGCCAATCCAAGCTCTTGTACCTACCAGCAATCTTCTACTACCTCCTCTTCAGCACCAATCAGAATGTCTCTGAGGTGTGCCTTACCACTAGCTTATTTATCCATTACTTATATGATTGTTACAATTTTACAAATAATATTAATATCTAAGGGGTTAGGTCCGCCAGTAAATATACTGTTGTCATACCTGTTAGTAAAGACGGTCGTCACTGGCACCGGTGAGAGTACTGTGGGGGAGCGCTTTCGACGTCAGTATATCATTCTCAAGCCACTGTTAAGTTAGTGTTCAAGCCACTAACTTAACAGCGGTTTCATTACAAGCCCTTAGGCTACTAAAAGGTTCCTGGGGTGCCACGGGTGGCAATTTTTAATCCAGAAGAAAAAACTAATTATACTTTAAAAGAAGAAAGTAAAGTCTAGCAAAGTAAGTAGAATTTTAAAGAAATATTATTTTTTTTTTTTTACAATGGTGACCAATTCTTCTTTATCTATTGAAACATCCGTCGAAAATCGTTCATAAAATCGTTATAATTTAACAAATCGAAAAAGTCCTACGTACTTCACTAGCAAATCATTAGGAAGCCGCAGTTAAAATGTGAAATTGGTCGAGTGAAAATTGAAGGCGCTATCTTATCGCTCTGTTTGAAAAACATAGTTTTGAAAAATACGACTTTAAAGTTTTATATACTAAAAATTTCATTTTCTTCCTTTTCATAATTTTTTGTAATAAAGATAAAAACTTTTAAAAAAAGGCACATTTAAAACTTTCCCGCGACTTAAAATCTCTTGGATATAAGTTTTGATTAGCTGAAGCAGACTACACACGATTCAGGCAGGCCTGAACATTCCACCTGAACAGTCCGCCTGAAAACCAGTCGCCTGAATGTGTATTTATTCCGGCCGCCTGAACAGTCTTAACTGACAGACTTGCCGAAATATATACACGCTCAGGCGACCGGCTTTCAGGTGGACTGTTCAGGCCTGCCTGACCATGTGTACCCTGATTAAGGAAGCATTTAGGCCCATAAAAAAAATTAAAAAAAAAAAAAGTTCCAAGGTAGCATTATCCTTTAAAGTTAATAGCTAAATAAATAATAATTTTATCATTATTTTTTTTTATTTATTATTTGGTTGCCTCAACTGCTTTGGTCATTGGCACCTTTGAAAATAACTTCATTTTTAACGTACAATGAAGTAGTCTTCATACTTTATTGCTGCTCTAACATTTCTACTGTTCTTATTAATTTCTATTTTGGGGGTAATTATTAAAAATAATACTATTGTTTAACCTACTTCTTATCTCTAAAGCTAATGGTAATATGTACAAATTGCATTAGTTCCTTAAAACATAATATGTTTTAAGGAACTAACACAATTGGCATATTATTAACATATTATTTATCATTATTATTTCCAGAATACTAAATAAATAACATAAGAAAATTTCAAATTATTTTTGTTAGTGTATCATCATATAGTAATGATGTTGGTATCTCTATACTTGAGAATAACAGGACAGAAGATAGGAAAGGAGTTAGTGTACTTTCTTAAAGAAGGAGAAGAGAGAGTATAAGATGGTTAGGATATGTAGAGTGTAAGGTAATGTAGCATGACCCATTCCAGGATGGTGTGGAGCCAATAGCAGCACCCTCTACCGGAAAATAGTGCCTTTTCTCATCGGGGAAGATCAACTTACATCAGCCCTAACTCCAGCCATTTACATCGGTTTTTCATTTTCCTTACTCCGCGAATTTATTAAAAGTAGTTTTTCCTAGGACTCGAGAAGGTCCTAAATCATCACTGATCACACCCCATTTTTTTGTAAGCGTGGTTATTACAATTTAATTTGAAATGTGTGTTATGTTTTAATATGGATTACATCAATCATTAAATGAACAAAAATAGACCGAAAAGATCGAATTTTAGTTTATTGAAAATAATTTATTAAATTTACCACCTTTTTTTTTTTAATTTTATAGGTGACGTTTGACGATTGATATATATATATATATATATATATATATATATATATATATATATATATATATATATATATATATATATATATATGCCTTTCTTTTTAATGTTTCAATATTTGTTGTTAATGATCTTTTATTTCGTTTGCACCCTAAGCGTTTATAGAGCAAATCGCCCAGTTGCGGGCTCTGAAATGAAACCCCCAAAAAAACATAAATGTGAAATAGAGGCCAAGTTCCTGCCCCCACAAAGAAACACTCCCTTCCTCAAAAATATCTCCTCCTAAACCCCCCCCCAAAACGCCTTACCATTCTACACTCCAAAAAATTAATTCAACTAAAAATATTTGCCAATACAAGAGATGATACAAGAAAGAAAAGTCCAAGTTCATTACTTGGAAGACCTCATAGTTACTTACTAAGTACAGAAAAGACACTTCAAAAGACCTTTAAAAACAACAATAAAAATACTTATATCCAGTTACTAAAATATCACTTTCCTCAACCAGGTATATTCTTAAACTTGGCAATGTTTTTTTTTTTTTTTTTTGTGCCGAAATTACCTTTAGAGAAAAACTAAACATTGCCAAGTTTAAGAATATACCTGGTTGAGGAAAGTGATATTTTAGTAACTGGATATAAGTATTTTTATTGTTGTTTTTAAAGGTCAGTTGAAGTGTCTTTTCTGTACTTAGTAAGTAACTATGAGGTCTTCCAAGTAATGAACTTGGACATTTCTTTCTTGTATCATCTCTTGTATTGGCAAATATTTTTAGTTGAATTAATTTTTTGGAGTGTAGAATAGTAAGGCGTTTTGGGGGGGTTTTAGGAGGGGATATTTTTGAGGAAGGGAGTGTTTCTTTGTGGGGGCAGGAACTTGGCCTCTATTTCACATTTATGTTTTTTTGGGGGATCTCATTACTTTTTTCTAAGTATTAAATAGAATTTAGTTGCCGCATACCTACTGGCTTTTGTACTTCATATACAACCAGGGTCTTTGGATTCTGCATAAGGTTCTCCTTACTGCTTGATATTTGATACCAATAATCAACCTACATACCTCTGATCACTAGACTAGAAATGTTAGAAGCTCTTCCAGATGACATTACTCTAGAGGACAAATTGATTGCTCTCTTAACTAAACTATTACACTGTAAAACACAGGAACCTTATCCCAAGGATAAAGATCACAATAGGGAAAGCGCAGAAGGCCTTAAAGAAAAATATAAGAAACAAAGACGATACATTTTGGTTTGTAATCCTAAACTTTGTAATTTCGATGGCCCGACTTTGAAAAACTTAGTATCTGCTTTGACTTTATTTACTACATTTAAGAAAGAAGTCACAACTGTTTTTGTTAAGATATGTCGAAATGTTTTTTAAAACATCAAATATAGGTTCTCCTTACCAAGACGATTCATTTGATACCCCACATGATGGGTTTCAGAAGGAATGATGGCATTTCGATGGAACAAAAAGTAGAAAACGTCATAGGTAATATGACACTCCCGTATCAAGACCTACCTAAGTGCCACGTTTGGTCAAAATAGGCCAAACGGTGTGAATTTGTATAAGGAACAAACATACAGACAGACAGCTGAAAAATCTTTTTTACCTAGCCTAGTGCAGTCCCCGGACCAAGGCCTACCTGTGCGCCAAGTTTGGTCAAAATCGGTCAAACGGTGTGTATTTGTATAAGGAACAAACAGACAGACAGACAGCTGATAGGCAATTTAACCTAGCCTATGATTCTCCCCGTATCAAGACCCATATCTGTCCCAAGTTTGGTCAAAATCGGTCAAACGGTACGGATTTGTAAGAGAAACAAACATACAGACAGACAGCTGGTATAAGATTTTTACCGAGCCTATATGCGTCTAATTGTTTCTTAAAACATCAAATATAGGTTCATCATACCGTGACAATTCATTTGATACCCCACATCATGGGTTTCGGACGGGATGACGGGTTTCCGAAGGAAGTACAAAACTGGCACGCCCCCGCCCCGGAAGTGGAGTCAAACACAACTTTTCGCAATTTTTCGATTTTTTCCTTTAATAACGTCTTCATATCTATCTTCACGCAAAATTTCAAGTCTCTAGCATCATGGGAAGTGCCTAATAATTTTGATGAGTCAGTGAGTGAGTGAGTCCTATAAATCCCGAATTTCGATCGCTTATATCTCAGAAACTATTCGATGTAGAATTATGAAAATTTCCAGTTTTACTCACATTCAGTAGTATAATACCTGTGTAAAATTTCATAACTTTATCTTTACCTGGTTGAAAGTTATGAGAGGGTAAAAATCGGCTCTAAGACCGCCTGTAATATACACACAGTATGCTTAGGCCGGAACTTGGCCTGGCGCACTACCGTGCGCCTAGATAAATAAATGAACAATAACACGTCAAACATTTATGAAATCACATTTAACTGAAGTCTTACAAATAAAAGCGCGCGTCAACCAATAAATCTATACTTTTATTAAATTATTCGTTCGTACATTAATTAATTAATAAAAACTAATGCTAGAGTCAAAATCTCTACCAAAGCCCGTGCAGATAGTTCAATTAATACATTACCTGCGGGAGCGATCAACCCCACATCACCCAAAAAAAATGTCATTTTGTTTTTTCAGTTTATGATTTCATTTGTTTTGTTAATGTGGAAAAATAACCCCTTGGAAATTCTGGATAGGTTCCTTCAAAAACATATTTTTAACCATGACGCTCATGTGGCGAAGAAACACCTGCATAAATTCACAGAAAGGTCTCAGCCAGTAACGATTCCAGAATAAGGCACTGGAAACACTTGTAGCGGATGGGTGTCGCTACTAAATGTAAGCTAGGAAGGGTAGGAAGGATGTGTCGGGAGAAGGTAGCCAGGTAAGTACTGTGTCCCGGTTAAGGGCGCTTCCTTGAACCTGGGGGATACCGACTAGGTACTAGGCGTTAGCTGTTCCACTGAGTCGGGGAGAAGGTGTTCGGTACTGAGCCGTAGCCGTTCCTCGAAGTAGGAGCGAGAGGGGTAAGGAAGTAAATGAATAAACCAGGTATTGACTAGAGTTGGGGGAAGTAGGAGTCGGGAGTGTAATGACTGGAGGCTGGCTTGACCACTGGGTACATCGAGACGGCGGCTTCGTACTTTGTCCAGAGAGAGAGGTAGAGCAGGTAGCTAGGTCCTTGATCCTGAGTGCATGTCTGGAGGCTGGTCCTGAGATAGCTGGAGTGTCCTGAGAGAGCTGGTGTGTTCTGGAGGGAGAGCCGGATCCGAATGAGATCTGGGCAGCAGGAACGCCCCTATTCATAGGCCGAGGTCGGGGTGCCTCGGTCAAAGTCGGGAGTGCTCGGCCAAGCGCTCGTTCCTATTGGCTGGCCTGGATGCTTCTCATTGGTCCACCAGTGGTCGCTTGTCCAATCATTACATCTCCACACACTCCCTGAGACGACGAAGGAATGAATGAACCAGCCTGGAGGATTTGAGCCGATCCCCAAAACGTTTTAACTTTTTCTCCAAGCTTGCCAGGTAGCCCCTGGCCCAGGAGTGGTTCATGATGACGCACATGCGCAGTCATGTCGCAGTCAAGGTATTAAGTATGTGAGAACGGAGGTAGGAACGTTTCCAGCCTGTTCAGCCATATCCAAAGCTGGTTGCTGAGAAGTCATGCCAGAATAATAGTGCAAAATGTTTATCAATACATAGCCAAAACTATATCCAGTTTAAATAAAATGCAGAAAAATGAGTAGCGATATTTATAATGTGCGGCCCCGTGGACTATGGGCTAACGCCTTTGATTGTCATGCGGAATATGGGGGGTTGAGTCCCGCTTGGATGGAGATTTCTCATTTCAGGGCTAAACAGCAAGGATGATTAGAAGGGTAGTAACCAGTAAATTACCTGGCGCTAATGGCGTAGACTTTGGTGCGCAGTAAAAAAAAAAAAAAAAAACACAAAAAACAATTAATGCATTAGCCAATGCATTTAACTGTATCAAACAAAATAGAAAATACAAACTAAAATCGAAACAATGGGTAATCATTTTCAACAAATTTTCTCAAGAAGAGTAATCATGAAGATAACTCATTTTCTAAACAAACAACTTTTCTCAATTTAATATAATTAAGACGTCATCTTGAACGTGAAGTTTACAGCATTATTGTGAGTATAACGAATCAAAGTTGATATTACAGAGGCCGTTAGTGTTTTATTGAGTATCGTCGCTCTGGTATTAATCCGATTCAAGGAGAATAAGAGTGCCAATAGAGGGCCGGGCAGTGGCTTAAAACGCATTACAGCACAAAGACTGGATAGAAATATTGTCATCGCTGGATCCCCAAAGTCAAGGTTTTTGCCTAGACCTTTATCATCACAAGCGATTCGTAATAGTTTGTAGGATGTTGGCTTTGCATATTTTGTCCCTTTGAGACGACTTGCTGCAAGAGACCTCCACCAGCATTTCAGAAGTACGTGGTGCAGCGAGCTCCTAAAAATGTACAGTCGTTTATGCGTAAGAAGTTATTAAGAAATAAGTTCCCCAAACAAGGGATTGATTTCTTGATGACAACGTTCAACCTCTTAGAAGAAGAGTTGTTCATTAAATCTTACAAAACCTGGAAATTCCCTTTCTGTCTGAAAATTCTGTTTTAAGGCGTTTTAATCACCATCCGCAGTCAATTAACCTTCAACAACTGAGTGCAGCATTGTAACATCTCTGCGATAACCTTATTCAAAGCAGCTCTAATAGGTGTACGCAGGATTAACCTTTACAACGGAACATCCGTCTCCTAGGCGGGTTTAGTTTAAAGAAGCAACCACATTTATCTTTGTATGATGTTAAGGTTTGCGTGGCTTGACGTTTGCTACACCTCTCCCTCCACGGACAACGCGGTAGTTTAGCCGACATCCGTCTCTCGAGTCGGTAAGAGCGCTTTTTCTCAATGACACTACTGTATGTTCCTGCTAGCGTATGTTCCTAGTAGCCGTCTGCTAGACGAGTCTTCCGATTAATGTAATCATTGTGACGCACTCTTATGCAGAACTTCAAGCAATGCGTACTAAAATAAAAGATTAAGATTCAGTAGCATACAAAAACACATAATTTTTTTTTTTTTTTTTTATTTTTTTTTTTTACTAATTGTAATTTTTTACTAGTTTACATTTTCGTAACTTTTTATTAGTCTACATTTTTGTAACTTTTGTACTTTTTTTTCTAGTCTAATTCTTCGATTTTTGACTTTTTCTATTTTTTCTCATGTTAATTTTTTACGAGTTTACATTTTCGTAACTTTTTATTAGTCTACATATTTACTAATCAATTATTTTTGTATTTTTCATTTTGTAACTTTTTTTTCGTTGTCATTTTTCACTGTAAATTTGACTGAAATGAATTTAGTAAAAGCAAAGAAAAGAAAAAAAAAAGAAAGAGAAAAAGGCTGCATAGGCGGAAATAATTGGAGTTTCCTACACAAACATTTCATAATTTTAACGAAATTCAGAAATAAATATTTTTCTTTTGTAGCATTTATTTTTACTTTAACAAACAAAACTACGTACCAATTATTAGATAAATGAAAAGTGACTTAAAAATAATTAGTAGGCTGTTGACAATGTGGAAATCAAGATATCCGTCTCAGAGACGGATGTTCCTCTTAATAGAAAAAAAAAAAAATATGTTCCGCTGGAAGGGTTAAGGCAACATTTGGCATAATACAAGGTGTTCATTGTTTCCAAATGGCTATCTAACTCTTCAAGGACATTTTGAGCTAGCAAGTAACACTACATTAACAGTAAGGTCCATCTATTATATCGTGTGAAACTGTTAAATGTATTTGTTATATGCGCACATTTTAAGAATTAGGAATACGTCAAGAACAGTAAACAGTATTACATTGGTTGTTAATTAATTTGACTCTGCACTTAAAAATGGATTTTCAATTATACATCTCTCCACCCATTGAGTAAAATATTATTATTTTTATATTGAATACTTGCTGTTTTTCAAGTGTTTCTTAATATAAACCCCGTTAGTCTTCCAAAATAATTATTCCATCGAATTGGTAGTGGTTTCATTCTACTCAGCATAGACAAATACTTCAAAAATGATACCAGAATCAGAACGATTCAAGTACCTACGTGTTTTTTCCCATATAGAGTGTTTGGCATTTATGTGCGATGCACAGAATCCAACGCGTTAGCCACTAGACCACGCGTCCCCGTGGCCACGGGGAGAAACGTAGATTACATTTTCTTTTTTATTGAATAATTTTAATTAGCTATAAACGGATGATTATGTAAACATTATATATATGAACATTAAATATATTATGGTTTCCAAAAAATATTGTGTTCAATTATCATATTGTGAGTTAGGAGTATCGTATGGCATACAATTCATTCAGCTTTGCAAATGGCTGATCTGAAAGGATATTGCAAGGAAAATTTCTCTTAGATGACTTTTCTGCCTTTCTGTATATACTAGGGTACACCTGACTTGGAAATATCAACCCTAAAGCTTCCATAAAGTTCATATATACATAATGCGCATATACGTAACGAAAAGAAAAACCTACGATGCGTTAATCTCCCTTTCTTCCATATTGGAATTGTGAAGCAACCTTTTCTTGTGTCCCTTCAGTTTTTTTTTTTTTTTCTGGAAAGCAGATTAAAAGCTATTAATTAGTTTTCCCTCCCATTGCATAAAAACTTGGACCTACCTCTAGATATCAATTTGCTTTCCTCATTCCGTGGTTTTATCCTGCGGATGATTCCGGCAACGAATTTAATTTGTTTTCGTGTTTTCCAGCCACCATAGGTTTATTTTCCCTGGCCCGCAGGCGTAATTGGCGAAAGAAAATTTAATAAATACATTCTTTCTTGAGTTCGTTACCACGTTTCTCGCCGATGTTAGTTATTGTTTATTATATATAACAAAACGGGAATTCATTTTTCTTAAAATTATAGTTAGACAGCTCACAATTATTACAGAAACGTATTAAACCAATGAATAACACAATGATAGTGAACTCAATCAGTGACTTAATTAAGTAGTTATTTAGGAGAATTAACTCGACAGACTTGTTTTGAGCCCATGTATTGACATGAATCTCGGCGTGAAAATTCTTCGTGATTAAAAAGTGGTTCAAAAATTAATTTAGTGACTTTATTGTTACTTTTGACGTTCTATGTGCTTTGTTTTATTTTTTATGACGAATCAATTTGGACAGTTAGCGCCGGCATATCTATAGATTGCCACATTTTTATAATTTAATTTTTCCTAGTCGACCCAAGTACGCCGACGTTGCTTGAACTCCGTAACTTGTTCAACGGGTGTACACAACGTGGCAAGGCGGTTCGCCAGTCTATTATACAGCGGTCAGCGCAATAATAGGTTGAAGCTTATTACGCGATTAGAATTTTGAATTCGTTACATGCAATATGATAAGCTTTTTAGTTAAACCCTCAATACTCATTTATCGTTTACGTAAAAATAATGGACAACAAATTGGTTGGAAATCGAAGTGTTGTCGAATCATTAGTCCGTAAAAGTTAACTAATGCTTACAAAGGATTGAGTAGAATTAAAATCATTAAAGTGGAACTGAATGTGAAAAAAAAAAAAAAAAAAAAAAAGTGGCCGTGGAAGAAAAACATTAAAGAAAAACTTGAAATCATCAGGAAATAAAGGAGCTTGTTTTCCACTTCAGGAAAGGAGGCTGAAGTTTTGTTTTAGCGGTTTGAAGTTGTTCTAGACCGGCTTGAGGGAAGCCCTGTCCAGTGGCGAACTTCAGTCGTACAACTTCGGGGCAACTTCCCCTGCAACGGAATCAATATGTAAACCTTTAAGGGACCGCTATCTCCTCCACACAACCTGTCTTAGGAAGTTTGTCTAGTGGGTCAACTTGTTCCGGGCCAACTTCATACGAAAGTGGGACTGAGGTTGTTTATCTGAGAAGTAGGGTTTTTTTTTAATAATGCATTGTCCGCTTTGGCCCCGATTCATACGGACAAAAAGCTTTTAAAGTCTTCCGCTATATGCTATTTCTTTATTATATTACTTCTTAAATGTTGATAAACAATCTTTCAGGTGCTCAAATTGTCAGATGAAGTCTAAATCATTTGACAGATTTTTCAATGTAATCCGACTTTAACCCAAAAACTAGCCATAAAAATATATAATTCAAATTTATATATGGTGTACTCTGAAGCAAACTAGTTAATACTGGATGGTTGAAATATATAAATAGGAATATTACTGGAAAAATATATTACCTTCGGTGGATTTAGTCTCTATTTTTGCTACTTGCACTTCATTCGTTTCTGTCTCAGTGAAAAAAAAATAAATAAAACTATAAATAACGATAATAAAATAAAAAATAAACGATTTAAGAAAAAAATGTAGAAATAAAGTTGAAGAAGGAATAAATTCAGGAAAACATTTTTTTTTTTAAATTCAACTAATGTGCCTATTCAAAAGTAAAAAAGTCCGACTCGCAGGAACTGCATCATCTTAGCGCGGTTCCTTTCTTATCCCTAGTCTAATTTGGAAAGATTAAAATTTATTGATAAGGCTTCGCAACTTTGGTGAATCGCCTTAAGATTAAAATAGAAGCAGTTATTATTTTGGTTCCACCAGTCTTTAAAGGTCTTGATTTACGATCTTACCTGGAAGGGTCGGTCAACACTTGAAAGGGTCCCGCTAGTTACAAGGTCTTGGAATCTAGGAAATCTATATTTCTAACAATAAATTGTTTTGTTATTTTACTTAACTAGTTTTATTGTAAAATACATTATCCAACTATAAGCAGTTAAGAAATAACAAGGAATAAAAACAGACAAAAAAACCGTTCGAATAAACGAAATCAATTACTTTAATGGTTTAAGCACTTATTTCTCCGATTGACATCGCCTAATTAAAACTTTCGTCAGAACATTTTTTGCAGAGCATTTAGTAAGCTTTTGAATGGTAACCTTTTGTTTCCCAAGATTTTCAACCGTTTTCGAGATATTAAGAAATTATACGAAGTTCCCAAAACTTTTCATTATTTCTAGCAATAGAAAATTGGTCTCATTTTACCTATCCTGTTTTACACACAAATGCATTTTCTTAACATAAGAAATTACAAAAATAAAAATCAATAAAAAACTAAGGGAAAGAGACAAAAATTACAAAAAGAACGACAAACACCCGTTCATAAGAACTAAACAGACGTATTTGAAGTTTTAAGCACTTAATTCTTCGACTGACATCACCTAATCAAAACTTGTTTCAGAATCTTTTCTGTAGAGAATTTAGAAAGCTTACAAATAGTTTCTATCCACTTATGAAAATTTCCAACCGTGTTCTAACCCTTCCTTAACTCCAAACGTAACCAAAAGTTTAAGATATTAGTTTTGATAAAATTTGAACATGCAAAAAATGTTTCAACTGAATCCCATGATTTTATGTACCAAAACCAAAAACGTTATTCAGCAACTATGTTCCCAATTTTCTCGAAAACGGTTAAAGCTATCGACTTAAAAACGGTTCCATTCGTTTTCCTAGGCCAAGAAGCCTACAAAACGAGTACTTACAAGCAAATGAACTCAAAAATGTAAGCGTTGCGATTTTATTTGCGCGGAATTTCGCCCCAAACGCCATCTTCCAGTGGGCGGATTTTGCTGGTTAACGAACTTGACCTTTCAAATAACAGACAAATATATATATATATATATATATATATATATATATATATATATATATATATATATATATATATATACAAATTTGAACCACTGTTATTTTCGGTCTCTAGGGGTTCTGAAACGCGAAATTTTCTAGTCGGCACTTCCGGATTGTTTCATGAGATCAATTTTATAAGCGGGGTTCCTCCCTATGAAGGGAGGGAGGAACCGCGCTAACAATATAAACAGATCTAAGGTGTTACACGGGAGCTGGTGAAAGAAAGAATGAGGTCTCGTATTGTAATTCTCTGTAAGCAGGGTCTGCTTCCAGGTAAAGTCATATACTTTTACTGCCCTTTACCGTTACTCAGAAGGCTCATTGTGTTTACAAACATAGGACTCGGTATAGACCACCCGTATTAACCCAAAAGTGATTATATCAAGCTTGATAAACTTCCTCAATTAAATTAAGGAATTTAAGAGTGCTTAAAATAGGTTCTTGATCTAGTCAACAAATTCAAGGAGAATTAGATCATGAATAGAAAATCTCGGCCAAACAGAAGGAAAATAACAATAACAAGGATAGTCAAACTTTGTTTTCAAAGATTGTTAGTTGTAACACAAAAACGGTCACTCATGATTCTAATAAATTAACTGTGAAGGGTGATTACACAAATATTCCTGTTGAGGCTTTAAAGCTTCAATTTAAAAAACATATTAACCCAAAGGAATTATAGATTGGCCTAAAAACAAAAAACGATATAGAGGTTATATCAACAGAGTTTTTAAATATATGCAAAGACCTGTTGATCAATAAAATAAAAATAAAAAATAGAGTTCTCTGTAAAAGGTTTAATTATTTCTATTAAATACATATTTTCCAATTTAATTATAATTTTAACTATTGGAATTATTATCCAAAGATTCATATAATAACTCAACAACAGATTCTAATTTGAAGCACAGCTTTTTTCGATATCTACCTGTTCGAATTGTTTTTCTTATTTTAATTAATCTATTTTATTGTCAAATACATTATCCAACTATAAGCAATGAAAAAATAGGAATAAAAACAGACAAAAAACCGTTAGAATAAACTAAATCAATTACTTTAATGGTTTAAGCACTTATTTCTCCGATTGACATCGCCTAATTAAAACTTTTGTCAGAACATTTTTTGTAGACCATTTAGTAAGCTTTCGAATGGTAACCTTTCGCTTCCCAAGATTTTCAACAGTTTTCGAGATATTAATGAAAGTATACGAAGTTCCCAAAATTTTCATTATTTCTAGCAACAGAAAATTGGTCTCATTTTTCCTATCCTGTATTATAAACAAATACATTTTCCTAACATAATAAATTACAAAAATAAAAAGCAATAAAAAACCAAGGGAAAGAGACAAAAATTACAAAAAGAACGACAAAAACCCGTTCATAAGAACAAAACAGACGTATTTAAAGTTTTAAGCACTTATTTCTCCGATTGACATAACCTAATCAAAAATAGTTTTAGAATCATTTTTGTAGAGAATTTAGTAAGCTTTCAAATAGTTTCTATCTACTTACCACGATTTCCCAACCGTGTTCGAGATATTAATGAAAGTATACGAAGTTCCCAAAACTTTTCATGTCTGTTCATAAAATATTTTATTCTAACCCTTCCTTAACTCCAAACATAACATAACTTTCAACATATTAGTTTTAATGAAAGTAGAAAATGCAGATAATGTTTCAACTGAATCCCGTAATTCTAAGTACCCAAACCAAAAACGGTATTCAAAAACTATTTTTCCAATTTTCTCGAAAACGGTTAAAGCTATCGCCTTGAAAATGGTTTCATTCGTTTTCCTAGCCCAAGAAGCCTATAAAAAGAGTACGTACAAGCTTATGAACTCAAAAACGTAAGCGTTACGATTTTTTCTGCGCGAATTTCGCCCGAACCGCCATCTTCCAGTGGGCGGATTTTTCTGGTTGACGAACTTGACCTTTCAAATTGGACGACGGATTTTTGTACCAAATTTCATCAAAATCGGACCATCAGGGAAGCCAGAAATGAGCGAACAGACAAATATATATATATATATATATATATATATATATATATATATATATATATATATATATATATATATATATATATATATATATATATCTGCCGCCATTCGAAAATCAAGAGTTAGATGCGCTGGAGAAAAATTGGAGAATGTTACAAAGTCAACTAAACCTTTAAAAGAAACATCATGCAACATAACTAAGACCTACCAAGTTTCATTTCGAAATTCCAACAACTCTAGGAGGAAAAGGGAGTGGACACATAAACTGGGACACCCTGTATATATATATATATATATATATATATATATATATATATATATATATATATATATATATATATATATATATATATATATATATATATATATATATACGGCGATTCTGCAATAGGTCATTATCCCCAGCCCAATTACGCTGGAACAGCAACATTGCAACCCCAACTTCTAACATACTCAGTAATTTGTTGCTAATTTGTTACACTATTTTCAAATTTGTTGCTCCGGCCGTTTCTGAGAAAACGTGGCTGTGCTACCGTAATATTACGCCAGCACAGCCACCCCCGTAACTTTTGATCTTATTGTCTGACGAAATTCAGATTGGTACGAGAATTTGTTGCTAATTTGTTGCTCTAGAATGACGCCAATCACGAATTTGTCGCTCCAGCCGTTTCCGAAAAAACGTGGCTGTGCTACCGTAATATTACGCCAGCACAGCCACCCCCGTAACTTTTGATCTAATGGTCTGACGATATTCAGATTGGTACCAGAATTTGTTGCTAATTTGTTGCTCTAGAATGACACCAATCACGAATTTGTCGCTCCAGCCGTTTCCGAGAAAACGTGGATGTGCTAGCGTAATATTACGCCAGCACAAATTCGTGATTGGCGTTTAATGAACATAAACTTTTAAATAAGAAGAAAGATTTTTGTACCAAATGTTATCAAAATCGAACAATTTTCTTCTTAATAATTCAAACCCCCCTTAAAGTACTTAAACGTTTGAATATAAAAATAAAAAACCATTCTTAGCGAGTGTTTACACTCTAAACGGATGGCCCGTGCAAAATTTCAAATTTTTGTGTCAAGGGCGGAATCTCTATGAGGGAGAAATTCACATTTTATTCCTCAGTTTTAGTAATTCAAGGTCTGCCATGATAGTTGAAATTAACCTCAATTAAAAATAATACTATGAAATAGATACAGTATAGTAACAGCTGTTCTGTTGTCGTCCTAGCAACGCTTGCTCCCTAGGCTTGCATGTTCTAAACATCTAAGACTTTAAACCGCTCTAAAAATACTTAAAAATTCGAATATCAAAAAATCCTTTCTTAGCGAGCGCCTACGTTCTATAGGGAGTGTCCATGCAAAATTTCAAAATTTTCTGTCGTGTGGTTTGGGCTAGGGGAACATAGGCCAGTAAGTGAGTGAGTGAGTGGTATTTGACAAATATGTAGTAGATTTTTCAAAAATATCTATCTCTTTCCTCTTCGTCCGAATCAATACACTCATCTTCTCCATCATTTTCACACATTTACTTAAAACGCCTCTTCATTATTTCTTGATTCTCTTCATATAAAATGTCAAACAGCGGTCGAAAGAAGACATTATATTTTAAATTTTTGTTACGTAAGTAGGGTGTTGTGAACACCCTAAGCCAGTGAAAGGCCCAGAAAATAAACAAATAATGTTTTTTTTTTTTTATGCGAATGCAACCTCAATGTGAACAGAACTACTATTTATGAAGTTACCAAAGCGATGAAATGGATTGTAAATTTTTAAATTCAAAATATAGTGCTAATTAAGTCATGGGGTGCTGAAAACTCCCCACATCTCTACTTAAAGGTTAATATTATGTTTTGGTATTTTGAGAAAAATTAAAACACCGACGCAATGGCATACCGGAGAACGGGAGATTATAAGAATCAGCCTTCACAGGAATCTGACAGTACCTAGTAGCTACAGGAAATTCACCGCTTCCTCCCTCATTCTTAACTCTCTCAACTTGTCCACGTGATGTTATGTTTACATACCTGGTAACAACAACTCTTGCAGGCTCCCTTTATAAAATACTCTTTTTAGCGCGGTTACTCCTTATCTCCATAGGGAGAACCCGCTTATGAGGTTGCCCTTATGACGCAATCTGGAAGTGCCGACTAGAAACTTTCACGTTTCAGACCCTATAGATCACGGAAATATAGGTGGCTAAAATTTGTATATATATATATATATATATATATATATATATACATATATATATATATATATATATACATATATATATACAAATTTTAGCCACCTATATTTCCGTGATCTATAGGGTCTGAAACGTGAAAGTTTCTAGTCGGCACTTCCAGATTGTGAGGTTAGCAGTAAGAAATCCTATGCAAGTACATTAAAAACTAAAATTAAACCTACAAATAATTCTTTTAAGCTTATTGTTAAAAATAATAATGAAAAGGATAGCATTGAAGATACAAAAAATCAATTCAAATCAATAATAAAACCACAAGAATTAAAGATTGGAATTAAAAATTTAAAAATGACATATAGAGGACATTTAATTGTAGAAACTCAAACTAATAACGATATAGAAAAAATTCACCAAACATTGATAAATTCCAATACAAATTTAAAATCAGATTTTATTAAAAAATTGAGACCAAGAATTATAATAAAAAATATTCCTTCGGAAATTGATGAACATAACCTATCAGAGACTATTCTATCACAGAATGAGGAATTAGGATTAACTAACGAAGATTTAGGTCACTATTTCATAATAAAATCTAGATATAATGAAAATCAAAGACACGCAGTACTGCAGGTTTCACCACAAGCTAGGAATATCATCGTGAAACGTGCAGAGAAGCTCAAGTTATTCTACACGATTAGTAAGACCGATGACTTCCTTTCTGTCCGACGCTGCAGGAACTGCCAACGGCTCAACCATTCAGGACTTTGCAGAGGAACCCTCACCTGCCCTCATTGCACAGAGGAACATGAAGCCAAGGACTGTCCACGAAGAGAGAAGATAGAAGAACACAAGTGTATAAATTGTATTAGTTTTAATAACTATTGCAAACCACACCAAAAGGTATCTATCTCCCATTCTGCTCTTAGTAAAGGTTGCCCATCTTATCTTAATGCCTATAATAGATTAATAAATAACACTGATTATCAATGAATAATACAACACTGATTTATAATATCTTTATTATTATAATAGAGCATTTATCAAATCCTTCTTTAATAAACACACAAACAAAACATAAACTCCAGCTGATAAACAAAACACATTCGAGCTTTATTATGCATTTTCTGAAAAACGAAATATTCATTCATATACTAAATCTAATGTTGATTGATGTGCGATTGTTTTTGTTTGGTAGAAAACATATGTTTCTTTCCAACTCTAATCTAATTAATGTATCTTGTTTACTAGTTTCTTTTGTTTATGATTCCAATGGCTGTTGAAGGAATTAAAACATATGATCAAAATTATGAAATTAAATTTATTCAGATTAATATGAAACATAAAATTAATTCTACTGTATTTTTATATGAATACTTAAATAATAAAAAAATAGATATTGCTCTTTTACAGGAACCTTACATTGGTAATAAAATTAAACCTAAAAGATTTAAGATTTATTCAAGCGTTAGTCATAAATCTCGTTCACAAATAATTATTAATAATAACCAAATTGATGCATCCCTCCTTTCAAAATACAGTGATCCAGATACAACCGTTGTTGAAATCATATATAAAGAGAAACAATTAATACTGATTAGTGCTTATTTTGATATAACGCATGATATTGATGAAGATTTAACGAAATTAAATAAAATTCTAAATGAATTAAAAACTAAAGATATAATTATAGCAGTTGATAGTAATGGTAGATCGAAAATTTGGCATGACAGTATTACTAATAAAAGAGGAAGACGATTGGAAAATTTCATTGTTTTAAAAAACTTAACAATATTAAATGAAAACCAAAATTTGCCAACTTTTGATGGCCCACGTGGGCAAAGTAATATAGATTTAACTTTAATAACACCAAACCTCATAAATAAAATAAATAATTGGAGAATCTCAACTTCAGAAAACTTTTCAGATCATTTATCAATTAAATATAACTTTGCTTTAAAACAAATAAAAAACAAAATAAAATGTATAGGATTAGTATATAATACTAGAAATGCGAATTGGGATTTATTTCAAAATAATTTATTTGCAGAAATCTGTAAGGAATTTAAAATGACTGAAAATATAGAAACTAATATGATTCAATTTTTATTAAGTAATAACTTAAATATGACATTGAATAAATTTTCCAAAGCCATTTCAAAAGCCTGTAATAAGACTTTTAAAATTAGAAATTACCAAAAAAATAATACTAAAACTCGCTTTAATCCGAAACCTTGGTGGGATGAAAATTTGACTACTCTTCGAAAAGAGACAAAGAAATTAAGGAAAATATATCAGAAAACAACATGTAATGAATCTTTGAGACAGGAAAGAAAACAAGTCTATTTAGAAACAAAACACATCTATGAAAAAAACATTAGAGCTAATAACATAAAATCATGGAAAGAATTTTGCAATAATATAAGTCCTTGTAATCCATGGACATGGCCTTACAAATATGCTAATGGAAAATTACATGAACAATTTACACTTAATACAATAAAGAAACATGACGATTCATACACAAATAATACAACAGAAACATACCAATATATACTCGACTCACTCATTAAAACAGACAACATACAAAATGATAATGAAATACACAAAACAATTCGCAATAATATACCAACAGACCTACAGACACATGACGACCTACAATTAACCGATTCAGAAATTAGTTATATTATTCAAAATTTGAAAAGAAATAAATCCCCAGGTATAGATGGAATTACAGGAGAAATATTCAAAAATATATATAGTTGTTTTCCAGTTTTCATCAATGAATTATACAAAAACTCTTTCAAATTTGGTATTTTCCCCGAAATATGGAAAAAGTCTAAAGTAATTCTTCTAAATAAACCCGGGAAATGCAAAAATGATATTTCATCGATTCGACCCATTTCTTTAATTCCTACAGCTGGTAAAGTCTTGGAAAAAATAATTCATTCCAGATTATCTCATTATCTGTTCTCGAACTCGCTCTTACATATCAATCAATTTGGATTTACCTCTCAAAAATCAACAATAGATGCATTACACAGTACACTACAATTCATATCTGAAGCCAAAAACACTAAATCACATACAGTTCTCATATCACTAGATATTAAAGGAGCATTTGATAATGCATGGTGGCCATCAATTTTAAATTCTTTAGCAAATTCAAATTGCCCTAACAATATATATAGATCTGTGAAAAATTACTTACAAGGCAGACAATCCTTTATTATAACACCAAATATGACATTTCACAAATTTCAAACACTAGGAACGCCTCAGGGGTCTAGCCTTTCACCATTATTATGGAATCTAATTGTAAATAATTTGTTAATGATAAAGTTACCTCCAGACACAACTATTTTAGCATATGCTGATGACATATTAGTGCTAATTAAATCTAAAATATTCGAAAAACTACAAGTCAATATTAATGCAATTACAAATATTGTTGATAACTGGGCGAACCAGCATAAGTTAAAATTTAATATTCAAAAGTCATCTTTCATTCTATTTACACATAAAAGAATCCACCCACAAATACAGGTAAAATCACAAGGACAAAACATTCAACAGGTTGAAACATTGAAATATTTAGGAATAACTCTAGACAGAAAACTAAACTGGAATACACACATTGACAGACTACAGACAAAATTATTAAAACTAGTAAATAATCTGGCAATCGCTGCAAAGACTACATGGGGACTAAACACAGAAGCATTACATATATTGTATAAAGGAGCCGTACTCCCATCATTAACCTATGCTATTAATATCTGGGAATCTGGACTTGCTAAAAAACACAATTTAATGAAATTACAAAGAGTACAAAGATTGATGGCCATTAAAATGATAAAGGGTTTTAAAACAGTGTCGTATGAAGCAGCCTGCGTCCTAGCAAAAATAGTTCCCATCGAATTAATTGCAAAACAATATACAGCACAATTTAATCTTCTCAAAACCTCAGAAAACATAAACAATTTTAGAAATACTCAAATTGAAAAAGAATTGCAATGTACAATGTGGCCTCACCCATCCGATTTTCCAATTTTTAAAAATCCTTGCAAAAATAACGTCATAGAATTAACAATTTACACTGATGGAAGTAAGGAAGGCAAAAACGTAGGCTGTGCATCAGTGGTATTTAT
Organism: Gonocerus acuteangulatus; assembly: GCA_946811695.1. NCBI lineage: Eukaryota > Metazoa > Arthropoda > Insecta > Hemiptera > Coreidae > Gonocerus > Gonocerus acuteangulatus. The sequence continues at coordinate 65,051,780 of OX328123.1, forward strand.
TAACGACGAACCCACAGACGTACATAAATACAGACTGGGACAAAACTGTACAAACATACAAGCAGAACAATACGCAGTACTTGAAAGTTTGCGACTAATAAAGACCAAATACAGACAATATAATAATGCAATTTTATACACAGACAGCAAGACGACCTTACAAAAACTGACTAATCGTTCGGTACATGACTCACTAACAGAAGAAATAAGGAAACATGTGACAGAAATACAAAACATTAACATAAACATATATTTTAAGTGGATAAGAGGACATTCTGGAAATATAGGGAACGAATTAGCTGATAAAGCAGCTAAAGCTGCCGCGACAAGTCCCCAGTTACCAGTTTGTTATGATAAGATATCGAAAAATCACTTAAAATATATGTTACAAACTAAGACTATACAAACTTGGGAAAACCGCTGGACAAATACTAACAAAGGGACACACTTAAAACTATTCATACCACAAATTCAAACATATTTAACAAAAAAACAAACTATGACAGATTTTTACACAACACAACTTGTCACAGGACATGGCTCAATAAACTCGTACTTATACCGTTTCAAAATCACAAACAGAAACACTTGTCCATGCGACTTTCTTACGGAACAAACTTACCAACACTTAATATACGACTGCCGACTACTAATACAGGAACGGACAAAATTACAAACGACAATTATGAAACAAAACGGAGTCTGGCCATCACCAGAACAAACTCTGTTTATGTGCCATAATAAGGCATTAAGAGAATTTGCTGAGCAGCTTTACATGGCAATGGGAAGATTGAATACCTATTACAAATAAAATGATATTAAGCATTTTATGTGGTAATACTAAAATTTATTTTTTTTCTAATTTTATATCTTCTATATTATTCATGTTTTGTTTTACTTCATTTTTATATTCTGTTCTTTTGTTAATTTTCTCCATTTGTAGTATTTTGTATAGTTATAATTTGTAAACTTTTAAATTTTAACTAAAACTAATAATATGTTTTTTAAAAAAACAAAATATGTTAACATACAAATGCAAGTGATATGCTGATTGTTGTATGAGACTTGCAGACAAAAATAAACTCCCTTCTTGCAGGGTTACTGTAAGGAGGAAACAAATAAAAAAAAAAAAATATATATATATATATATATATATACATATATATATATATATATATATATATATATACATATATATATATATATATATATATATATATATATATATATATATATGTATATTTATATATATATGCTTGTCTGTTCGCGCTCCTGACGGCTCAAAAATGGTCCGATTTTGATGAAATTTGGCACAAAAATCTGTCTTCTAATTTGAAAGGTCAAGTTTGTTAACCAGCAGAATCTGCCCACTAGAAGATAGTGTTTGGGGCGAAATTCGCGCAAAAAAAATCGTAACGCTTACGTTTTTGAGTTTATATGCTTGCAGGTACTTGTTTTATAGGTTTGTTAACATAAGAAAACGAATGAACCCATTTTTAAGGCGATATCTGTAACCGTTTCTGAGAAAAGTGGAATCAATGTTTTTGTAAGTCATTATTTTTTTGTGAGTACTTAGAATCGCGGGATTCAATTGAAATATTTTCTACATCTTGGAAATTAATCCCAACAGAGATGATTAAATTTTGGTTATATTTGAAGTTAAGGAAGTATGCGGAAAAACAATTTTTATTAATAGTGAAAAGTTTTCGGATCTCCACACATTTTTCGTACATATCTCGATAACGGTTGGGAAATCGTGGTAAGTGGAAAGTGGCCATTCGAATGCTTACTAAATTCTCTACAAAAAATGTTCTGAAGCAATATTCGATGGGACAACGTCAATGAGAGATATAAGCGCTTAAATCTTAAAAAGCGTTTGTTTTGTTGTTTTGAACTGGTTTTTCTCTTTCTTTATCTCACTTTTTAATTGGTTGTTTCTAGTTTTAAATTGCATTTATCAGTAAAATTAGTATTGTAGGAAAATAAGCTAACAAACGGTGAAAGGTATTGGTAATAAGTTTGGAGTGGCTGTCAGTTTCCTGTGATTTGTGATGCTAATCTATTCCATTTCTTCAAGATGTACGTAACCGCGCTAAGATGACGCAGTTCCTGTGAGTCGGACTTTTTCATGTTCATAAAGGCCCATATACAAAAATATAACGAAAGCCTGGACAAATGAACAGTTGTCCCGCCGGGACGAAGTCATCCTATCCAGGCTTCGTATTGGACACACCTTACTTACCCACTCCTACCTACTAGACAGAAAGGACAGACCAACTTGTAGATATACTGACAGAAGGTAGCCCACACATCAATGCATTACTGAAACATTTAAAAAACTCTTTATTATACACAAAAATTTAATTTACTAAATATATATATATATATATATATATATATATATATTTCACATTTGAAGTTGACGACTGACATTTAAAGAGTTTTTTGCCTGTGTTGCAGAACTCTATAAATTAAAAAAATAAAAAATAAATAAATAAAGGCCCATAAATGTTCTTAAAGGCTAATGTACATTAAATGTCCACAATTATCTCATTCAAACCTTATTATCAATTCAAACAATAATAATATAAACTTCTGGTTAGTGACAACGTTTCGAAAATCACTATTCTTCGAAAATAAATCCTGCAGACTGCCGAATCATACAAAAGTTGTTTTATTTAATCAAATTTCCAAAGGAATACTCAAAACGGAGATTATCGCTCAATTTCATAATGTAGTTAAAATTCTAGAATAAAAAAAAAACAGCAAATAAATAAGAGTAATTTGTGTTTTTTTTTTGTGATATCAAAATTAAATGAAAATTATTCTTGATATTAATTCTTGCATAAAAGTTAATTACAGAACAAATACATCGAAAATTATGAACGTTTTTACAAAAGGCTTCCTTGCAAAACACACTGACGACACCTAGTCGCACAGGTGATGTGATGATGTGCCGACTAGAAAATTTTGCGTTTCAGATCCCCTAGAGACCGAAAATAATGGTGGTTCAAATTTATATATATATATATATATATATATATATATATATATATATATATATATATATATATATATATAGGGTGTTCAAAACTCGATTGACACCCCCCTTTTTTCCACAATTTTTGATATTTAAAAGCGAAGCTTGGTGGGTCTTAACGTGGTCGAATGTACATTCATTGGACCCAATGCACGACCCCTCAACTTTCTCCAGTTCTTCTCCAGCGACCCTAACTCTGGAATCTTCAATGGAAGGGGGTTAATTTTATAGAATTGAATTTTAGGCCGATTTTATATCGGTCATTTTTTCGCTAAAGCGCACCAATGAGTAACAAATTGCCAAAAACCGTTAAAACCCTTGTTTTTTGTCACTTTTCTGCCAATAACGCAGAAAGCATGTCCGTAATGGAAAAAGTAATTGGTATAAACGTTGTAGAGGATTAAATTTTCTTTCCAAAAAGTACCTTTAAATGCCTAAAATGTTAATAGGAATGGGGCAAAACACTTTTAAATTTATTATCAACTCATTCAAAAATCACACTATTTCAATAATTCTTTTTGTTGAATAAAATTTACGTTTTAAAGACGCCAGTCTGATTTTTTCCAAGTCAAACCGGGGTTTGAATGTTTAATTTCAATGATATTAGTGCTGATATTAAGTTAGGTTTGGAGGCTGTAGCCTTTTTGAAACACGAAATTTAGTTTGGCCGGAATTTCTCATCCCACGGCTCGTTGGGGAAATTCCTCGTTGCACCCTGGATGTCGGCACTAATGGCCTAGATGTCAAGACGCCGTAAAAAATAAATAAATCGTCCAACACAAAAATAATTGCTACGAAATTCTAATCATTAGGTGAGTTCTATTGCTTTAAATTTATTATATTAATGCTTCTATAAATTAATTGAATTTAATTTTTAGGTGGAGCAAAAAGTTTAGGAAATGTTTATTAAGTTTTACGGAAGCGTAGACCACGTTGATCATAAACTTTTATGAAAACGTCAAAAACAAAAGTGTGTTTTGCCCCATTCCTATTAACATTTTAGGCATTTAAAGGTACTTTTTGGAAAGAAAATTTAATCCTCTACAACGTTTATACCAATTACGTTTTCCATTACGGACATACTTTCTGCGTTATTGGCAGAAAAGTGACAAAAAACAAGGGTTTTAACGGTTTTTGGCAATTTGTTACTCATTGGTGCGCTTTAGCGAAAAAATGACCGATATAAAATCGACCTAAAATTTAATTCTCTACAATAATCCGTCATAAAAATAACCCCCTTCCATTGAAGATTCCAGAGTTAGGGTCGCTGGAGAAGAACTGGAGAAAGTTGAGGGGTCGTGCATTGGGTCCAATGAATGTACATTCGACCACGTTAAGACCCACCAAGTTTCGCTTTTAAATATCAAAAATTGTGGAAAAAAGGGGGTGTCAATCGAGTTTTGAACACCCTGTATATATATATATATATATATATATATATATATATATATATATATATATATATATATATATACAGGGTGTCCCGTAAATGTCTAGTCATATTGTGAGGGGTGATAGAGGACCCTTGGGGGAACAAAAAATGTTCTATAACGATTTCCCGAATTCTCACCTATAAGGAAGAAATCGTCGTTTTATTGTTTTTTCGAGACAAACGTGGTTTTTGGAAAAATAATCCTTGTAGCTCCGTCCCAGGTGGTACTACTAGAAAGGGAGTGCAACCAATCGAAAGCTGAGTAAATTTACTATAAGACTAGTTGGGAGTAAACGTAAAAATGATTGAATGTAAGTATGTATATCTTACCAAAAGAAAGATATTGTAAATTATAAAACAGTAAATAAATAAAATACACATTTATTTTGAATTTTTTAATCCAGGTACCTAATACTGGGTCCAGGAGGCGGCCATTAAGGAACCCCAACTATACATTAACCTCAAAATTATTATTTTTACCAAGCATTTGAAAACATTTTTACAGGACTATGTACATCTTATTTATGAGGGATAGAATTTTTAATTACCACAACAAAAACGTATGGGCTCACGAGAATCCCAGTGAGTTTCATAAGCGTAGCAATCAGTATCAATTCAAGGTAAAGCATTTGTTTTCTAAATATAAATACCTGTAAAAGTGTGTTCAAATGCGTGATCTAGGCAAAAATAATAATTTTTGAGGTTAATGTATAGTTGGGGTTCCTTAATGGCGGCCTCCTGGACCCAGTATTAGGGTCCAAAATCAAAATAAATGTGTATTTTATTTACTGTTTCAGGCATTTTTTTTATGTTCGTGGAAGTAATTTTCTTTTCACAGATCCATGTTTTTTTTTAAAACTTTTGTTTTAAAACCGTTCAAATACTTCAATACAGCGTTGTGATAAATGAATGGAAAGATAATTAAATGAGGAAGTTTTTCTGAAACCCGGAAATCTCTAATTCTGCCCATTGAGGAGTAACGCTGGAAAGAAATATCAAGAAAATGTCAGGAAATTTAGAATAGCTTTCTTTTGGTAAGATATACATACTTACATTCAATCATTTATACGTTTACTTCCCACTAGTCTTATAGTAAATTTACTCAGCTTTCGATTGGTTTCACTCCCTTTCTAGTAGAATCACCTGGGACGGAGCTACAACGATTATTTTTCTAAAAACCACGTTTGTCTTGAAAAAACAATAAAACGACGTTTTCTCCATTATGGTTGAGAATTCGGGAAATCGTAATAGAACATTTTTTGTTCCCCCAAGGGTCCTCTATCACCCCTCACTATATGACTAGACATTTAAGGGACACCCTTTATATATATATATATATATATATATATTAATTCTTGTGAAAGATGACCCGATATATATTTTCCACTTTTTCTTGTTTGTTTTTCTGGCAGGGGGTCGATAAAGCAGTACACTCTTTTTTCATATTAACCGCTTTATTTTTTATGTTTCGCCCGACATGTTTCGTGCCTTTTCGCACCTCTTCAGGGGCTTTCCTATGTAACAATATTTCTTTTGTAAATCCAAAACTTTAAATTGTTTACATTAATATACATATCCTGTCCCTAAATAATTTACATTTCAACATATAATTTTTAAACTTAATCTTAATCCTACCTTATCAAGAAGTCCTCTCGTCATGTTGTCTAGCTTGAGTCAGGCGTAGTACTGAAAAGTCATCTGTAGTAATTTATATGGCTGTTTGTATCGATTCTTTAGCTATTTTCATGGTATCGATTATTGGTGAAATTTGTTTTGTGAGGTTTAACTTATTATACTATGGAAAATTTGGTGCACATTCTTTAAATCTGTTTTTTTATTTATGGCAGTGTTGGAATTTTGTGTGGAAGGAGGAGGAAGTGGATAAGCTTTTAGAAACGTTTAATAACAAATATAATAATATACAATTTACCAAAGAGTTGGAAGCTGATAAAAGATTAAACTTTTTAGACATGGAGCTAATCAGAAATGAGGATAATTTTATTGAATACAAATGGAAACCAAAGATGTATCATTCAACAAGAATGATTAATTTTTATTCCAATCACCCACTTAATTTTAAAAAGAATATTTTATACAATCGGACATTATCAGCTTTGTACAGAACTTCCTCTAAGTATTTTTGCGAAATAAAAAATAAATTGCGAAATATGTTTCAAGAAAACAACTATCCTAAATCATTAATAGAGCAGCAAATAAAAAGGGCAGAAAAACGTATATTGTATACAAAAACACCAACTGAACTTCCGAATAAGCAAGACAAATATGAATTTAAACCTGAAATTTTTAGCATATCTGACGACTTTTTTAATGACATAGAATGCAAAAGGAAAAGAAAATATTCTGATACTATCACAGAGTCAATGCCACCTAAAAAAATTAAATTAGTTTCAGGTTTGCTTAATTATGATACTGAAAATAAAAACAAGCGCAAACGAGATCAAATCGATAAACCTCCCGAATCACAGAACAATTCAAAAAAGCGAAAGTTATTACAGACATGTATTCAAAAATTCTTTATGAAAAATACGAATTTAAATAAGCAAATAGCTTTGAATGAGCATTTATTTTTACAAAAGAGAAAACAGGTTTTAACAAAAGAAAATGACAAAGATGTGAATGAAATAAATCGATTTTTTACTTTTCATTACCATCCTTCAATAGCCAATAGACTTAAACAAATATGTAAAGACGTAGGGAAAATAAGTTGGAAATATGGGAACAAAATAGAAAATAGTTTTAGCAATATTAAAGATAAAATTAAACCAACAAGTACAAAGAACAATATATACAAAATTCGATGTAACGATTGCAACGCATGCTACATTGGGGAATCGGCACAGCTATTGCAAAAGAGAATCGTGGAACACGCAAAAAGCATAGACACAAACGAAAACAGGACAACATTGACAGAACACGCACTAACTTTAAAACATAACTTTAACTTTAAGGACGTTCACATTTTAAATAAAGAGAGGAACACTTTAAAAAGAAAAATCAAAGAAAATATTTACATAATCAAAAATTCCAACACTGCCATAAATAAAAAAACAGATTTAAAGAATGTGCACCAAATTTTCCATAGTATAATAAGTTAAACCTCACAAAACAAATTTCACCAATAATCGATACCATGAAAATAGCTAAAGAATCGATACAAACAGCCATATAAATTACTACAGATGACTTTTCAGTACTACGCCTGACTCAAGCTAGACAACATGACGAGAGGACTTCTTGATAAGGTAGGATTAAGATTAAGTTTAAAAATTATATGTTGAAATGTAAATTATTTAGGGACAGGATATGTATATTAATGTAAACAATTTAAAGTTTTGGATTTACAAAAGAAATATTGTTACATAGGAAAGCCCCTGAAGAGGTGCGAAAAGGCACGAAACATGTCGGGCGAAACATAAAAAATAAAGCGGTTAATATGAAAAAAGAGTGTACTGCTTTATCGACCCCCTGCCAGAAAAACAAACAAGAAAAAGTGGAAAATATATATATATATATATATATATATATATATATATATATATATATATATATATATATATACATATATTTTAACGGGGGTCATTTTCGGAGTCAATTAGGTAAGATCGATAAAGATTTAAAAATATTTTTAAGTATTAGGAATGATATCGAAGGTGGTATCGTGGGCGTATAGGAACAGAAAATCATTTCGGGAGGGGCGGGTAACATTTGGGGGGGGGGGGGGGGTGAGGCCCTTTCCAGGGTATGGAATACTAACAATTTAGAACTTGGAATAGTTTTAACCAACTAAAACGTTATAACACCCAAAATCAAGTATTTTTTATAAACCAAGTGGTCTTAGTTAATTTATTTTTGAGGGTTTATGCCACATTATTACCAACTCAAAATTTCGTGGGAGGGGCGTCTGCAGTCCTCTTAGGCCCCCCTTCCTATGCCCATGGATGTTACTAGGAAGGATATAAGAGGTGGTATTAGGAAGGGATTTAGAAGGAGGCATTAGGAAGGTTATCAGAGGTGCTATTAGGAAGGATATAAAAGGTAGTATAAGGGAAGAATAAATAATAAATAACTATGACATTGTTTAGTAATTTCATAAATAATGTATTTTACAGATTTAAGGATAAAGTTTTATTCTATTATCACAAAATATTTTGGATAAGAATTGTTATTTTTTTTTTTTAATTTTAAGGTCAAACAACAGTAATTCGTTTAGCAAAAACAAAATATTTTAAAACTAATTTTTAATGTAATTTTTTTTTTTTTAAGTTCTATTCTTAACATTATTTTTTAATATAATGCAATAGCACTAACACAATATATAAATACTCAAAATAATTTAAAATCATGTAATCTAATATTATATGTATATGTACATATGTACTTAAGTAAATAATAAAAACAAGCTTATATTAAACATAATTTAATGTTAGTATGTAAATATATAGACAATAAGGTAATATAATGCAATGTAATAATATATACATAACATAAATACATAAAAAAATAAGGTAATATAATGCAATGTAATAATATATTCATAAACAATGAGGTAATATAATGCAATGTAATAATATATTCATAAACAATGAGGTAATATAATGCAATGTAATAATATATACATAATATACATACATAAAAAATAAGGTTATATAATGCAATGTAATAATATATACATAAACAGTAAGGTAATATAATGTAATGTAATAATATATACATAATATACATACATAAAAAAGAAGGTAATATAATGCAATGTAATAATATATACATAATATACATACATAAAAAATAAGGTAATATAATGCAATGTAATAATATATACATAAACAATAAGGTAATATAATGTAATTTAATAATATATACATAATATACATACATAAAAAAGAAGGTAACATAATGCGATGTAATAATATATACATAAAGAATAAGGTAAAATAATGCAATGTAATAATATATACATAATATACATATATAGGCAATAATCTCATATTATGTTCTGTAATAACTATATAAAATATAAGGTGTACTTCGGCATAATGCAGAACACCAACAAATAAATAAACTAAAGAAATAAATAATGTAATTTTCCTTTTAACAATTGAAATTTTATTAGTATAAGGATGAAAATTTCGTATATACCAATTAAAAAGTTAATTTTCAAACAATTTTGACTTTTTAATTCACCTGGAGCGACAAATTCGTGATTGGTGTCATTCTAGAGCAACAAATTAGCAACAAATTCTAGTACCAGTCTGAATTTTGTCGGACAATTAGATCAAAAGTTACGGGGGTGGCTTTGCTGGCGTACTATTACGGTAGCACAGCCACGTTTTCTTGGAAACGGCTGGAGCGACAAATTCGTGATTGGTGTCATTCTAGAGCAACAAATTAGCAACAAATTCTAGTACCAGTCTGAATTTTGTCGGACAATTAGATCAAAAGTTACGGGGGTGGCTGTGCTGGCGTAATATTACGGTAGCACAGCCACGTTTTCTTGGAAACGGATGGAGCGACAAATTCGTGATTGGTGTCATTCTAGAGCAACAAATTAGCAACAAATTCCAGTACCAGTCTGAATTTCGTCCGACAATTAGATCAAAACTTACAGGGGTGGCTGTGCTGGCGTAATATTACGGTAGCACAGCCACGTTTTCTCGGAAACGGCTGGAGCGACAAATTCGTGATTGGTGTCATTCTAGAGCAACAAATTAGCAACAAATTCTAGTACCAGTCTGAATTTCGTCAGACAATTAGATAAAAAGTTACAGGGGTGGCTGTGCTGGCGTAATATTACGGTAGCACAGCCACGTGTTCTCGGAAACGGCTGGAGCGACAAATTCGTGATTGGTGTCATTCTAGAGCAACAAATTCTAGTACCAGTCTGAATTTCGTCAGACAATTAGATCAAAAGATTCAGGGGTGGCTGTGCTGGCGTAATATTACGGTAGCACAGCCACGTTTTCTTGGAAACGGCTGGAGCGACAAATTCGTGATTGGTGTCATTCTAGAGCAACAAATTAGCAACAAATTCCAGTACCAGTCTGAATTTCGTCCGACAATTAGATCAAAAGTTACAGGGGTGGCTGTGCTGGCGTAATATTACGGTAGCACAGCCACGTTTTCTCGGAAACGGCTGGAGCGACAAATTCGTGATTGGTGTCATTCTAGAGCAACAAATTAGCAACAAATTCTAGTACCAGTCTGAATTTCGTCATACAATTAGATCAAAAGTTACAGGGGTGGCTGTGCTGGCGTAATATTACGGTAGCACAGCCACGTGTTCTCGGAAACGGCTGGAGCGACAAATTCGTGATTGGTGTCATTCTAGAGCAACAAATTAGCAACAAATTCTAGTACCAGTCTGAATTTCGTCAGACAATTAGATCGAAAGATTCAGGGGTGGCTGTGCTGGCGTAATATTACGGTAGCACAGCCACGTTTTCTCGGAAACAGCTGGAGCGACAAATTCGTGATTGGTGTCAATCTAGAGCAACAAATTCTAGTACCAGTCTGAATTTCGTCAGACAATTAGATCAAAAGTTACAGGGGTGGCTGTGCTGGCGTAATATTACGGTAGCACAGCCACGTGTTCTCGGAAACGGCTGGAGCGACAAATTCGTGATTGGTGTCATTCTAGAGCAACAAATTAGCAACAAATTCTAGTACCAGTCTGAATTTCGTCAGACAATTAGATCAAAAGATTCAGGGGTGGCTGTGCTGGCGTAATATTACGGTAGCACAGCCACGTTTTCTCGGAAACAGCTGGAGCGACAAATTCGTGATTGGTGTCAATCTAGAGCAACAAATTCTAGTACCAGCCTGAATTTCGTCAGACAATTAGATCAAAAGTTACAGGGGTGGCTGTGCTGGCGTAATATTACGGTAGCACAGCCACGTTTTCTCGGAAACGGCTGGAGCGACAAATTCGTGATTGGTGTCATTCTAGAGCAACAAATTCTAGTACCAGTCTGAATTTTGTCAGACAATTAGATCAAAAGTTACAGGGGTGGCTATGCTGGCGTAATATTACGGTAGCACAGCCACGTTTTCTCGGAAACGGCCGGAGCAACAAATTTGAAAATAGTGTAACAAATTAGCAACAAATTACTGAGTATGTTAGAAGTTGGGGTTGCAATGTTGCTGTTCCAGCGTAATAGAGCCATTATCCCCGTGCTATATACAGATTGACACCTTCACTAATCCATGGTGAAGCAGGGACATCTCTCAACGGGTCATGAAATGAAAAAAATCCCTGCTGCAGGTGGGACTCGAATCCGCGTCTCCGCGACCACAGTGTGACCAGATTATTAGTAAAAAGCCCGTCACGCAGGAGCTGCAGTAAGTTCCAGAGTAAACCCCCCCCCCCCTCCTAATGAACCGATTTAGTTTATTTTTACAACCCATTTTTCTCTGTAGATTAATACTACGGATAGCAAATTTCGTGGAAATATATAAAAAAATACGGCGTGCATGGTCAAATTAGTGTTTTGGGTCTGGGGTGTTATGGTTTACGAACTCGTTCAATCGTTCGCTAATTGAACGCTATATACCAAGTTTCGTGACGAAAAAACAAAACCTCTGGCCACTATCGTGTTAACAGATATATGTATATATATATATATATATATATATATATATATATATATATAAATTTAAACGGGGGTCATTTGTGGTGTCTACTAGGTAGGATCGATAAAGATGTGAAGAAAAGTTAAAAAAATTCCGTCATGAGTGCAACCTCAATATCTACTTTCTTTCGGAGGAAAGTGCTAAAAAGAAAAATTAATTCACTAGGATTATCTAAATAAAGTGAATGATGTTTGATGAAAATTATTAATATTGGTCTATTAGGAGTAACAGCTATTACTTTTGTGGCGCAAATATCACCGAAAATCAGTGAAGGGAGGATAAAATCTGCGACCTATATTCATATGATGATGGGCTTATTTGATGGTGTGTCAAATTCTATTTAGTATGTGACATTTCCTAGCTAATAGCCAATCGAGGCTAATTGTCTATTCATACGAAATTGAAAGCAATGAATCGTTAATGAACGAATAAAAGCAATTCCCTGTAGATTAAAGTGAAGAGCGGTAGGATTATCTCCCCGAAAAACCTATTTTAGCTGGCATTCGATGAAATTAAGTCTTTTCAAACTCCGCATTTAGTTTTTACATATTATTAACAATTTATAACGTCCCTGAAAAAGTATTTGTATTTTTTATATGAATGTTCATTAGCGCGTTTTCTCTTTCCCTCCAGGAGAAAAAGCCGCGCATGGTGTCAATGTGACGTTGGGATTTAGATCCGGATTGGAAAGATTTACATTTATTTTAACACATTTTTACGATTTTGAGTTTATATGCTTTCAGGTTATTATTTTGGAGGTATATGGTCGCTTTTGATGAATTTAAACTTGTCTAACAATGGCACCTTGAGCAGCTTTCATATTTCTCATATTTCGAGTTTGAACTAGAAACAATTACGAATTGGCCTGATGCACACACCCCGGTGATTTGAATAACGTAATTTCCACTTTCTTTATGCTTGCATTCATTTAAATCATAATTTAAAATTAAGTGTTTTTAAATCGATAATGAGTTTAATTTTAAGTTAATATCTGATTTTCCCTCAGACTGGTGCACAATTGAAAGACACACAGATAGCGTACTCTGCGCACACCAATATTTTAGTGTCAAGAGTTCGGCAATGTAAAGAGCTATCTTTGTAGCATGTAATTTTGCACTGAAATCGTATCATTTAATCGTAATGGTAATTGTTATTATTAATATACCATCTCTGGCACAGACTTGCAAAGTTCCTTCACTCCATTCCATAATAAATCCAAGAATGACTTACATGTACAACACATCTTCCGTGCGTCTGCTCCCTCGAACTCTTGGTGCCAAGGCAAACGGGTATTGAGGGAAACGACTGAATGGATGAATTGACAAAGACGGATACTGCTATGGTACCTGGTCCTGTCTCTTCTATTCATTTAAAGATTTGAATAGTTGCCTGAAACTTCTGGTAAAGAATAAATTGCATAAGTCTTTTAACAATATAGACATATTATTTAAAGACCTAAAACGCTCTTAGATGGTCAAGACCCGTAAAATGAACATGAAAAGGCGATATGACCCCCTTTTGAAAATGTAACACACTCACCTAATGCACATCCTAATAGTGAGCCGAAAGCTAGAAGATAAAAGATGTTAGGACTGTCGGTGCAATGATTGTCAAAGTTCATGTTGAACTGTGCAAGCAGACTAATTCATAAGACAAAACGAAAGAGAATAGAGCTAGTGACCACAGCAATCCGAAAACAATCCACCGAAAAAATTTATAATTTTCTGAATTGTTTTGGATAGGTAGATGAAGTTGGAAAGATCCTTGGTTAGTCTTACTTTCTCACTTTTCCATGGTACCCAAGGGGTAAAGAATAGCAGTTAAATTTTAATTTATTTTCCAAGTAATTCAGATAATGAAAATTAAATTACACTTTGATTAAGAAAAAGGGGATTGTTTTTATCTAATTATTCCGAAGACAACTCACCTGTTTGCATAACTTCGAACGAAACCGTAAAAAAAGCAGAAGTTTTTGTAATGATATCACATTCAAAATAAACAACCCTATGGTGTGTACCTTTATTGAATCCTTATGTTATTCCTATAAGTTAAGTTATGTATACATGCTTCACATACGATTACTGTTCCGTTGGAAATTCAAACGTGTCCCTAAAATGCGATAAGTAACAATGATGGGGTCTCCTCGTGGTAAAGTGGCAACGCTTTAGATTCATATGCGGGAGATGCCGTCGAAGCATCGTAAAAAAAAAAAAAAAAAAAAAAATTATAGTGTTGAGAAAAAAAGCATTATTAAATCACATCAAAATATTAATGGCTAGGATTTAAAAAACTATATGCTTTGTATAGTACATATTCTCCTGAATCGCAGATTTTGGGTAGGATGTCCATTTCTCACGGTAACACTATGAATACTTTAATTGGACAAGGCTAATCTAAGACATTGAATACACCAATCTCTTGATGACATATAACATATAAAAACATATACAAGTAAAAACATATTCTAAAAAAATTACTTCGGGCTACCTATTTCATCGGATTACTTCGTTTATAATGTATATTTATATGATGGACTATTTTTTTGACATGGATATGTCTTAGCTATGGACTAGTGTGACGCTGAAACTGTTACGCTTCGGCTACGTCCGGACGATGGTATGCTTGGGTTCCGCTATGGCGACCGACCCTCGTGGTTTCCGTACTATCGAAACCGTCAAATTTTCATTGGTTATGACGTATAATCATTGGGAATTAATCAGTGGAGTTAGTTACAGCGTAATATTAACGATTAATAATGAGCAATTAATAATCGGCCCTCTTCCAGATGAATAAGAAATTGTATGGATAGCTCATTATGCCTCCTTTAGACATATCCATGATACAAGCTATTTCCCACGGGTACACTCCCCTATCAAGACCTACCTATTTTATCTCAAACGGCAGGCTAGCTATAGGTTGCCGACACCCGTGGTGGAGAAGGGGGTATATTCAACGGACCCTGAAATGAAAAGATTCAACTTCTTGGAGTCGGGACACGAAACCGCATCTTCCGCAGCATAAAAAAACAAGGCGTAAGCCACTGGACTACCGGGATACCCTTGTTGGACTGTTACCAGGTTTTTTGTCTGTCTAAAAAAAATACACGATTTTGGGTGGTTGTATAAAAGCCAACTCTATTGAAGGTAGAATAACCATTGTCTGAGTTAAGATATCCCCCCGACAGAGAGAATGATCCGAATGCTGAAGAATGTGGTTCCGACGATACTGATCGCTCCGCGTCTCGCAAGATTAATGAGAAGCTGCTTGAAACGGTGTGAGATCGATACGGTACAATGACTGCTCTGCATCCAAACAGATGGCGTGGACTAGCTAGCTCATCTACTCTACAGAGGGAGACATCAGCCCGATTTATGGCGAGCAATTTTTCACAGGGGAATCACAACTCTTTCTTGAGATTTTGTTTTAGCCTTGGATTTTGTCTTATCACTTTGATACAAGATAAAAAAAAAGAATATTTTACTTAATGGTAAGCCATAGGAGCAGGAAATATTAACTGACTGTGAATACATATAAAATATTTAAATACATTTAAAGCCTAGAAGGGGTACTTACAGCAATATATGAAAATTTTGCTCCAATTCATAATTTTTATTTGACATTTATAGAATATCGTTGACTTTTCAAATGAGGAAGTCAAAATTATAACTTGGATATATATATATATATATATATATATATATATATATATATATATATATATATATATATATAATAATGAGAATCGCTTATTTCTTCAATTAAATATTTACATACTTTGAGGCCCTTTAGTTTAGTCGACTAAATATTTGTAAAATCAAAAGGAAAGAATGTTCACAACTAGTGTTATTTCTCACCAATAGTGAGATGTTTCTTAGTATTCCCTAGAAGTTCATTAATAATGCTAGAAGTAAGACATTCAGCATTTATTAACCTTGGACCTCCATTTTTAATTATATATCAACATTGATTATCTAACTGGCATTATAAGAAGAACAATATATTTTATTTATCTAACTTTTACTCTTATTTTATTTTATACGTTTCTTTTTTTATGCATATGGCTATTTTTATATTATTATATCATTTTCTCCGGATCAGTCTTCCTTCATTCCTGGATTATTGGGAATTTCGTCTAAATCCTAGGATAAAGAATGTCAGTGGAAGATTGATTGAAGTTATCCCGAATATTTCAAAGCCCAGGATAAACTTCAGTATAATCTCACACATCAATAGGCCTATTTATTTTATACTTGTATACCAATATCCAATTACTCCTATAATCTTTACTGGTATTGCATCAATCAACAACAGTAGTGGAATAACGAAGCTCAATGTTATAAATTACATACAGGTAAGAGAAAGTTTTAAATAAACGAGAGATGCAAATGTTTACGTTGCTTTCAGTTACAAAACTTCATAAATGGCCTGGGCCAACTACTATACAATATGAAATGTTCTTACCTTCGATTGTCAACGCCATTGTCTATTTTACTGACATAACCTAAAAAACTCTTCCATGAAATAACAAGAAAATGAGTTTCAAGCAAAAGAAGGTACTCTGAAGCGAGCAACGAAATTTTCCTACCTATGAGATGGTTCTAAGAGATTTTAATGGGAATGTTATGCTTTATAAGTAAATACGCGTAAGTACATACTCTCTGGAACTTGGTCTGAAGAAAAGCCGTAGAAATGGTACTGTCGTTGAAAAAAATATAGGGAGAGATAACATGAGCTTTCAACACATACAGGTACTTAAAATTGAAAGCTCAATTCTATGTAAAATTATTTTCAATATTACAAAATAATGTTTTCAATGTTTGAAAATATTATTTTTAATATAAAGAAGCAGAGGAGGTGCATTCTGAAACTCTCCAATCCTTGCAAGCAGCAAGAAGCCAAATTGACACAATTGAAATATCTAGGCATACTAAGACCCTTGTAAAAAACGAAGCTCTCGCAAGGTTCCACCTAGAAACTGGGCACGACATCCACCTCCACCGCCTTAGCTTAGCAGACTCAGACATTTGCTCTGTCTGGAAAGCCGGCAGGATGGTGGGAAGTCACCTCCTAATCCGTCCTAAACTCATCCATCTTCACACGGCGCGATACTTGGAGGATCGGAGTCAAATGGCTCAACCGCCACCGGCAAGCGTTGGGTATAATAAAATAAATATTATTTTCAATATTAAGTTACTTGATATTCTCTGATGTGGCACCAATGAAAGTAAGTAGATATTCATGCTGGACAAAAAGTTGCATTTACCTTGCATGACGGCAAATGTTTCATGAAAGCTGATGTGTAATCAGTAATTTCTCTGCCGACAGCATTAAGTAGTCAGCATCAACAAGGCCAGGTGGTCTTCAGCGTTTGCCCAGCAGCTCTTCCTGTTGGATAGAAACTGCTTTCAAAGTGTCAGCGGGGTTTGACCCTAATATGAAAAATTTTCATCTGGAATTGGCAATTATTTCTTTATTGTTCATTATTATTTAAATTTTTCTGGTGTTTAACGTCGGCCATACTTAATAACTTAATATAGGAATTAATAAAATTAGAATTTAGGTGTCCTTTTTTTATTTTTATTTTATTATTTATTACGGCCATAGTTGAAGAAATTGTGATCGGTATTAAGGCAAAAAGCCATTTTAAGTTTAGAATGCAATATAATGTACAGACTGAACCTTTCTTTTATTTATATAGAAGCTTTCCTTAACCTTGCAGTAGCGGCGTCCCTATTTGGGACATCATTAGTGGCGCTGCACCTCACAGGTGCGAACCCTATTTCGCGCGGAAAAATAGCAGCCACTTCAGACTTGATAACAAAACAAGACTTTTTTTTTTTTCTTTTTTTTTTGCGGGGGACATAAGAAACCACCGTTTTTGATGAATCGAAATCATGTCATGTTTGATATGAAATGAAATATTAATATAAAATATGAAATTGAATAATCAATCTATGAATAGGAGTTTTTACGCCTAAACCCCGCCGTACTTAAAAACACTCTGCTGATATTGTTATAAGTGCCAAATTTCTGATTCTTTTAAAAAGGATCATTTTTCATGCCTATACTATTACTAGGTACTGTTAGTGGAATCATACTATACTTTATGTTAAAATAAATATCATTTGTTATATACCAGGTATAATATAAAACATTAATATAAATTATGAAATATGTCTATAAAATATGAATTTAAAAATCATGAATATGAAATAATAATTAATTTCGTTTAGATCCTTCTGCTCAAATTCAGGAACATAAATATGCTTTAAGTCCACCTGTCAAACCAATGTAATGTACGGACTGTATAACATACAGTCTTCTTTTTCGTACATGTCCATCGCGCATTTTTTGTGACACTTTTTTGTAACGCATTTTTTCAGTTTAGTCATCGCTAAGCATATTTATGCTAATAACAACGTCCCTTGATCCTGTGTTGCTAAAATGTATGTAAGAGGCCATCTAAAATCCTACATGATATTCTTGTAAAAAAGGGTAGGAAATCACACGCATATTGGCGCTGTACCTAGCAGTTGAAGACCAATTTTTACTCCTCTCAGTTATTCTACGGTTGAATAAACTCACCTACATACTCATAGATGATAGCATAATAAGATAGAGAACGAAAAGTGTAAATATCTCATATATGTAAAACTTCCTTGAGTTGTGGCGCGGCACCTGAGAGGTGACAAGGGCAGCCACTGACAATGATGAGCTCACAAAAAGGCGTCAATGTGACTGGCCGGAGGAAAGACGGAAATCCGGAAGATACTAAAGCGGAGAGCCCGCCAAAACACGGCTGCCAACCGTGCTTCAAAAAATAAAAAATTATACACCTGTCAGGTGCGCGCCATTAACGGAGGGTTAATAATTTCTGGCTGAATATCCAGATCTAATATCTAAAGGAAGAATTAAAGTACACGATATAAGCGTTAACATATTCGAAAACCATGACTCAAAGTGTAATTATTCACTGAAGGATATGAGTAAAGTTTGGAAAGAGTGAGTTAATTAAGTTCAGATCCCCGGGGAATATATTAGCATACATCTACGACAAGAAGATTACATTTTTCTTATTGCAGGAATGTTCCTAAATTTATTTTAGCTGAAGGAATTTCCAAGCTTTCTCCGCCATCGCGCGGGGCTTTGTGCTCTGCTTTCTAATGACATGGAGGCACTGGGGGATTTATTCAACCCAGTACACAGTACTTCTCTAATTCCAATTAAAAATTAATTTCATACTTCTTTGTTACTCTTGTAGTCTGCGAGGATTTTTTTAATACTAATTAACTCGGATCTCATGATTAATGGCTCGCTGTTTCAACTTGATTTTAATTAGATAAGAACCTTGACTTGGTTATTTGTCATTATTTTTTTTTTTTATCGTGTCGTAGATTTAAATGCATCTCACTTTTTCCCGGACACAGGAAAAGAAGATATGTTGTAATCCTAATATACTACCATGACATGTAGAGTTTATGGGGGGCCTAGGGGACATCCCGCCTTGTTGGTAAAATTTGTTTGTGTTTATATATATATATATATATATATATATATATATATATGTATGTATATATATATATATATATATATATATATATATATATATATGTATACACATATATATATATGTATATAAATATATAACAAATATGTATATAAATATATATATATATATATATATATATATATATATATATATATATATATATATATATATATATAGTACTCCTTTTCCTTATGTAACACTTTATTATTGTCTTGCCCAATATATACATATATATATATATATATATATATATATATATATATATATATATATATATGTATATATTGGGCAAGACAATAATAAAGTGTTACATAAGGAAAAGGAGTACTATTTATATATATATATATATATATATATATATATATATATATATATATATATATTTATATACATATTTGTTAGGATATATATTGGGCAGGTAAAAAAAAAAGTACTCCTTTTCCTTATGTAACCCTTTATTATTGTCTTGCCCAATATAAATATATATATATATATATATATATATATATATATATATATATATATATTTATATCGGGCAAGACAATAATAAAGTGTTACATAAGGAAAAGGAGTACTATTTTTTTATTTATTTTTACCTGCCCCACATATATCCAAACAAATATGTATATAAATATATATTTATATATATATATATATATATATATATATATATAAATATACACATGATATATATGCATATATATCATATGCATCATATATACATCATGTAACGGGCATCATATATATATCATGTAACGGACAAAATTACAAACGACAATTATGAAACAAAACGGAGTCTGGCCATCACCAGAACAAACTCAGCTTATGTGCTATAATAAGGCATTAGGAGAATTTGCTGAGCAGCTTCACTTGGCAATGGGAAGATTGAATGCCTATTACAAATAAAATAGTATTAAGCATTTTTTGTAATTGTACTAAAATTTATTTTTTTTCTAATTTTATATCTTCTATATTATTCATGTTTTTGTTTTACTTCATTTTTATATTCTGTTCTTTTGTTAATTTTCTCCATTTAAAAAAAACAAAATATGTTAATATACAAATGCAAGTGATATGCTGACTATTGCATGAGACTTGCAGACAAAAAATAAACTCCCTTCTTGCAGGGTTACTGTACGGAGGAAACAAATAAATGATATATATGCATATGATATATATGGATTTATGTGCGTGCGCGTTTATTAATGTTTCTGGTAGAGGTGTTATTATATTATATGTTACAATCAATGAGACGATTGTGAGCTGTTAATTATTTTTATTGTAATTAGCGGAACAAATTTTTTTTCGTGTAACAAGCTTTTAATGTTATCATTGTTTGTTTTTATTTGTTTTTTATTAATCAGATACCTACTCGCTTAGGGTGCTACTAACGAGGAAATATCCCCAAGTAGCTATTGAGGTCGCACTCATGATGGAATTTTTAAAAAATCTCTTCGAATCTTTATCGATCCTACCTAGTAGAGACCGAAAATGACCTCAGTTAAAATTTATATTTATATCTATATAAATATATATATATATATATATATATATATACACACACACATATATATATATATATATATATATATATATATATATATATATGCATATATAGTTATATATGTGTCCGTTAACACGATACAGGCCAGAGTTTTTGTTTTTTCGCCATGAAACTTGGTATGTAGTATTCCCCCATCAAACGATTGAACGAGTTCGTTAACCAACAAAATCGGTCCATCATAATTTTTGTTATATTTCAACGAAACTCGGTATTTGTTGTGGTCAACTAAAGAGAAAAATTTGTTACAGAAATAAAATAAATCGGTTGACTAGAAGGGGGAGTTTAATCCGGAGAGAAATTACTAATTTGCTCATACCGGTCGTAATTTCTGCTGTATTGTAACGAAACGCGGTATACGTCCTGGCTATCTAATAAGGAAGAAGTGTTGTAGAAATGAACTAAATCGGTCTATCGGAAGGGGGGGGGGATTTACATTGTACGATGTTTGGATTGAATTGAAACAGGTGTTATTTATGTTTTTATTTTATTTATCTATATACGTTATTTTAAGTAAATTATTCAGAAAGGCAATCGACACTATCCAATTCTGAGGAAAGTGCTTAGTTATGCAGCTCATGCGTGACGGACTTTTTTTACTTGATATAAACATTTTTTTATGAAAAAAATAAATAAAATTTTGGTGCTGAATTCAGCGATTTATGATCTTGATTTTCACATCAGAATTTGGAGTATATCAATATGATAGATACGCACAGTGCACAAACGGTGGCGTGATGCGGTACATGAACAGCAACGCAGTTAACTTACTTTTATAAAAAAACAAAAGCATCAAACTTCATTGCTAAACGTATCGTTGAATTCAGCAACGCCTTCCTATTCTTTTGTTTCATAACAAAAATGTTGATATCAAGTAAAAAAAAAAAAAAAGCGCAATATTTTTTTTTATTATTTTAATATATTATTATTTGAACAAATTGTTTACATATTTGTTTTGTATGTAAAATACCTTAAAATTTGTCCTTCTAAATTTTTTTCTATCTAGGACAGTTAGAATATTAGAGTAAAATTTCTGAAGTGTAATTTGGAAGGGTGGTTACACCCCTTAAACTTACGACTGCACTAATATAAAAAGAAATACGTATAAATTATTTTCAAGTGTTTAATAAATATACAAAGATTTGAGATTGATATACAAAGAATTGTCTCCGAACACTTGGGGATGTTCCCTTGTTAGTGCAGGGTTGTCCGGAATGTTCTTAGCGAAATGCAGGGAGAAATAAGTATTCCTCAAATGTCTAAAATTTACTTTTACAATTTAAATGTAATGACCGACATTAGCGATTACCCTCCCAAGGGCTATGTGGGGTCATAAACCCATTTTCCCCCCAAAAAATCGTCATATCCTAAGTCTTTTTCAATATTCAAGGATTTCTATCCCATAGAAGATATGAGCGGAAAAGGTGTGGTTTTTACCTACTATAAATAAACTGGTAGATGGTTTGCTTTATTTCAATAGCTTTAGGATGTTGATAGATGATCTGAACTATCGTTAGTTAACGAATATTTATTTTAGAGTATAAAAGAAATGAAAATAAATTTAGTAAGCCTATATTTAAGAATTAATTTATAAGTAAATGTATAAAGGGCGAATTTGGATTTTAGCACTTTCCTCCGAAGGAAAGTAGCTATTGAGGTTGCACTCATAACGGAATTTTTGAAAAATTTCTTCGAATCTTTATCGATCCTACCTAGTAGACACCAAAAATGACCCCAGTTATATATATATATATATATATATATATATATATATATATATATATATATAGTTTGTTATATATATATATACATATATATACTCTGTTTATGTGCCATAATAAGGCATTAAGAGAATTTGCTGAGCAGCTTTACATGGCAATGGGAAGATTGAATCCCTATTACAAATAAAATGATATTAAGCATTTTTTGTGGTTGTACTAAAATTTATTTTTTTCTAATTTTATATCTTCTATATTATTCATGTTTTCGTTTTACTTCATTTTTATATTCTGTTCTTTTGTTAATTTTCTCCATTTGTAGTATTTTGTATAGTTATAATTTGTAAGCTTTTAAATTTTAACTAAAACTAATATGTTTTTAAAAAAACAAAATATGTTAACATACAAATGCAAGTCATATGCTGATTGTTGCATGAGACTTGCAGACAAAAATAAACTCCCTTCTTGCAGGGTTACTGTAAGGAGGAAACAAATAAACAAATATATATATAGTTATATATATATATATATATATATATATATATATATATATATATATATATATAGTTATATATGTGTCCGTTTACACGATACAGGCCAGAGATTTTGTTTTTTCGCCACGAAACTTGGTATATAGTATTCCCCCAACAAACGATTTGCCCCGGAGCCAAAGTAGTTATTTGCCAATACCAACCATAATTTTTGTAATATTTTAACGAAACTCGGTATTCGTTGTGCTCAACTGAAGAGAAAAAGTTGTTATAAAATTAAACTAAATCGGTTGACTAGAAGTGGGGGGGGGGGGGGGGTTACTCCGAACAGAAATTACTAATTTCCTTATACCGGTCGTAATTTCTGTTGTATTGTAACGAAATTCTTTATACGTCCTGGCTATCTAATAAGAAAGAAGTGCTGTGAAAATGAATTAAATCGGTCTATTGAAAGGGGGGAGGGGTGTTACTAAGTTTGAATTAAATTCTTCCGCTAAACGTAGGTTCGCGAAACTCATCAAGATCAATAGATCAAAATGTGGAGCTTTGTGTATTTAGTACGTAGTGTAGTACCCCGTATGCACAAAACTCTGGAAGGAAATTAATTACAAAATTAATAATTGAAACAGCTGCTCATAAAAAATAGAACAATTCATGTTTTTATTTTATTTATCTAAATAGGTTATTTTAAGCAAATTATTCAGGAATGCTCTTCACACTACCCAATTCTGAGGAAATTGCTTAGTTATGCAGCTCTTGTGTGACGGACTTTTATTAAATGTAGTTAAAACAATAGATGTGATATTATCATACGTAAATTTATATAAATAAATTTTTACTTATATTTATAAAACAACTGAAGTTTAAAAAGCAATGCAAAATCCCAATGACGAATAAAAAATCAAAAACGTCAAATCCCTTAAACTACGCAATTATTATTTTTTCATTCATTGTTGTTAGTGATTTTAGCGTATCCCGTACATGTTTTGATGGTTTACGGGAGTAACTGATAATTTAAAAAGAATGCATTATGTGATAATGTGATTTGATTATCCGTTGGTACATTTAACGTTTTTGGGGCTCTCTAAGGAAAGCTTGGCACTGAGTAGTTTTGAGTATCAATTTGCATTTCTACCTCAATCTCATTTCATTGGCACCTAATGAGACTCTTCAGAAAATTCTAGGTTAATATCCAAGAATTCTTTAAATACTGAATACATCCTCATTGTGGCTATCGATTGAAGATAGCTTGTTACAGTTTAATTTTAAGATGTAAGGAAGTTTTTGTTATGATCGAATTGCAATATAATAATTAAGAAAATAACGCTTTTGGTAATATTTCAGGTACTGGATTACACACAATACTACCTCGACTTGGATAAAGTCAATAAGAGTGGCGAAGACAACTGGACCATAGAATACAACTTTACAAGGTATATTCATAAATTTAGCACAAATAAAATAAAATTTTCACATTTTGATACCCTGTTTTGATTACGAAAGATTATAATAGAAATTCGTAATGTTTTCTTATCGTACTTCTTCTAATTTAGCTTGAAGCTTTTTAACTCATCATAAAGGTAACAAATTTATGTGCCCTCTGGTTTGCTTAATCACTTAAACATTTGCTTAAGCAGCCTGCTTCCACTGTTTTACAAACAGAAAAAAGGCGACATTTCCATTTTAGCTGTCTATTTTAATTAGCAATCATATTTCACTAGTAGAAGAAATTAAAAAAAAATATATGAAAAAGGGGATAAAGAGATTGCATAGAAAAGATCGAAAATTTCTATGAAAATCTACCGAATTAAAGATAAACCAAAAGAAGAGGAAACCAATAACAACATATATCACATTGATTGTGCAATGTATGACAAGTTGTCGAGGAATCGAAACAACTATTAAAAAAGAGAGTCAAAAAACACGCGAAAAACCTTTACGAGACTAACAAAAAAATTGGGGGATCATACTATACAAAATAACCACAATTTTAATTTTGACACAGAAAACATAATAATTAAGCAGAAAACCCGATAAAACGAAAAAAAATAACGTATAAACATAATAAAAAACTGGAAAAATGCAGTTAGTAAATAAAACTGGAATAAAATAGATAAAATTTTCTTTTTAATTTAACAAACAAGGCGACATGAATTATTTTATAAAATGACAATTAATTTCGTTTAGAGTATTCTGCTCATATTCAGGAACATAAATATGCTTTAGGTTCATCCGCCAAACCTATGTAACATACTGTATAACAAAAAGTATACTTTTTCGTACATCGCCAACGCGCATGGGCGAACGCCTGCGGACACTTTTTTTTTCAGTTTAGTCATCGCTAAAGCATATTTATGCTAAAACCACAAGTTGGAAAATTTACATTTACCCTAAAACTGTCGATTTTAAACACTTGATACTTAATAGACATGCTTTATCTTATGAGTCTAGACGTGGCCCTACATTCGGAAGGTTCTCGCTGGTGTAGGCTGTAATTAAATATTATTTTTAGTGCTCCTGAAGAGGCGTCATAGGGACGGAAATATATTGGGCAAAATAAAGGAGTAGGAATGAATGTGAGTGTTTTGCTTGAAATTTAACCTTCCTTCGCATATAAATATATTCAAATAATAAAAAAAAAAGAAATATTCATAAATAAATAAGTAGTCATTTGGTCGGAGTTAATGCCATTTCTCTTATCATCTTTTCTGTTATATAGTTTGATATTTTTTAGATATGTGTTAAAAACCATTCATACAATGTCACAGCTAACTATTTTCATCTCACTATAAAATATCTTTTAAGAAATATTTAATTATTTCAGTTTTGATTATCGAGCTCTATAAAGTCAAAAAATCCACCAGGGATATGTTAATTATAATTAATTATAGAAACGCACTAAAATGACGCAGTTCCTAAGAGTTAAATCTTTTTTATTTATTTTTTTTTTTCATTAACCAAAATTTTCTACAGGAACGTTACTTGTGTCATCTTAAGAGTCCAGAAGCTGTTTCTATACTAACTTGATGGCCTGTGCATGTAACAGCAGTTGTTATATGATGAGAATATGCATATGCAATTCAGAGTTTCTGAAGCGAAACATGTAAATATCCGAAGTTGTCTTAGTATTATTCTGTCCAACTACAAAATTAGCATAATACAATTCAACTTTGAACTGTCCTTTGGTGAGAGTCCTTCAAGAACTCAACCTACATACATATATTTGCACTTGACCTAACCTTATAAATTAAATTTTTATCACATGTTATATATTATTATTTTAATGGCTTCTAGACATGCCGGTTTTGTTAGGGTTTATTCCGAGTTAAGTTCTTACCCGTTTGAAGTCCTAGGTGACCTTGCATTCTTCCTCCGGATTGCATTGTAGAACTGAAAGAACTTGCGGGTTTGAATCTCGCTTGTAGCAGGTTGGCTTTTCTCATCAACGTACTGGTTTAAAAAATATCTTGGTACACCATAATTGTTTAGTAAATCTGTACAAACGCCGGTAGTAAGTAACCAATAAACCCAGAAACCGAAACAATGCAAAGAAAATGATTTTTCAATATCCGGCTCTCCTCCTCAAATAAAGACTAACTGACTTTCCACTTCAGTGGAATAATTGGTGATAATCCAAAATTATATGCATATATATATATATATATATATATATATATATATATATATATATATATATGTATGTATATATTCAAATGTGAACGACAGACTTTTGTAATCTATAGATTATGAAAAGTGACGATTAAGTACATGCAGATTCCTTTACTGCTATTACCCGATAAGCGGATATCTGGTCGACGGGTACCAAAAACCATGAGGATTAAAGTTAATATACAAGTACATAAGTCTATCTTGGATGACGTTTATGGTTTACGACTCGCTATGTTTAATGCGGTATTTTAAGATTTTAAGACAAGAGTCGATTACGACCCCATACTCTCTGCAGACAATACTCCAAGGATGAATAGAACCCCCCTCCCCCCTCTTTCTTGGCTATTGTTCTTCCAATTTCTTCTCGCAATTAGCCTTTGTTCAAAGTTTGGCAGAGCTCAGACTGTTTAGATTAACCACTACTAGCATCGGGGGGATTATATTTTAAATGGTTATTTTAGTAATTTATTTCATTATAAAATCTAAACAACAACTACACAGCCCACTCCACATGTCTTAATACATAGGCCGTTGCAAGAACACCAAAAACTTTTTATTTTTTTATTTTGCGAGCTTCGCAACGACGGCGACCTGCTCTTTTTAAAATACTGAAAAAATACAACTTTATATGCTCACAATTATCAATAATTTATAGAACTATATACAACAAAAGTTTGAGGAGAGCATACGACAAAATTTAGTAGATTTGTGTTAAGAATTAAGGGCTAAACATTATTTACAGCATTGCTATTTACACTATAGTTAACATATTTACATAACATATCACTAAAACTACAGCCAAATCAGACGTCCCTACGTACCGATGCAGAACCTGTGTGCATTCATACGACTCTTATCAATAGGCAAAGTGACTCGTGCTTTATAGATTGAGGTACTAGTTCCACCATTATTCTGTTTTCCAACTAGATACAGCCTTTATTTTATTTCTTTAAATTGTGGATGATTAACACTTGAAACAGTACAGTAATAATTAAAGTATTTTTTAGACACTTATACAATGCATCGGTAATTTGTTTGAAATACCATACTATGGTTATTACGATTATGAGATGCAAGGGTTCTAATGTAAAACAAGAGCACCTGTTTGGCCTGCGGTGAGAATCCCGCTTTCAGTAAGCAATGCTTAATAAGAAAGCAGCACTGTAAAAAAGCAGGTAGTTCTGAAAAGTGATATATTTTTTTGCTATGTACTCTGTGTCAAACGTATTTATCCGTTTTTATAGCCGAATTATCGAATCGAACACTTTAAATTCCAGAACACATACATTCCATATATATATACTTGGAGTAAGACAATGATTTCAATATGATCATCTCATTTGGAATTAATAGAATTGGAATGACCGTAGGCATTAAAAACTGAAAATCACTAAATAAATATTCTCGGTTGTTTATTTATTTTAACAACCGTTTCAGCTGAGACACGTTTCATAAATAAATATGGAGAAAGGCCAAAAATGTAATAAAATAAGCGTTTATTTATTCATCGAGTTTCGACTTATACTTTTATGTTGTGATAATTTATCGGTAAAGAACATAAATGTGAATAGTAATGATATCCTTCCATTTAGCGAGTGAGAAAATCGTGACAGCTTGTGAAAAATCGTGATAGCAAGGAAAAATCGTGTCACCATGGTCTTGGAAAATTAGAGACGTTTCTAATAATCTTAATCTACATTTACATATTCCTAGTGTATTTTATTGAGATATTTATGCTTAATTTAATTTAAGTATATTTAATTATTACCTTTTATAGGTACTACGACCTTGAGGACATCACAGCACTCCAGCTACACGACTTAGCTCAGCTATTTCCCACTGAAGAAGGAGTTGGCTACTTCAAAAGGTACAAAAAACTATTTTGTTACGTTATTTGACACTAATTATTTTTAATGTACATTTGTTAATATATATATATATATATATATATATATATATATATATATATGTGGGCGGTAGGGTTTAGAAAGCCACCAGTATTCCCTTACCAACCATCAAGGATGAATGAAAGCCAGGAGGAGCCGGAGAGGAATCCTGCGAAATATCGCACAAAAACGAGGAGCAACACCACTGGGAAAAGAGGTCCTATCAAACACACACACATACGATATATATGTGTATGTATGTATATATATATATATATATATATATATATATATATATATATATATATATATAAATATAATTACACACATATATATCGTATGTGTGTGTGTTTGATAGGACCTCTTTTCCCAGTGGTGTTGCTCCTCTTTGCTATATATATATATATATATATATATATATATATATATATATGAGTGTGTGTGTGTGTTTTTTCTTCTTTTTTTCATCTAGTGTACACGTTTTTTAGAAGCAGTAAAAACTTTGGTATGATAAAGATTATACCGCTTTGGAGCGTTTTAAATTTTGGAGCCCAAAAATTATTTTGTTTTTACAAATAATATTTTAGAAAAAAAAATATCAAAATAGAATTTTTGATGTGTCATTTAAATAACTTTAAAAATCATGGATATGATACTACTTGCAAAAAAATATTCTAAAACTGGGAACTGAAGTGAGAAATAAATGCACCTACAGGACTACTTTATATCGAAGAGGTAAGCGCCTGCAATCGTTGCTCAGGCAAAACCCGAAACCCCTGAAGGACATCTCCCTAATTGTCGACATGACTTATGGAG
This sequence comes from Gonocerus acuteangulatus, assembly GCA_946811695.1. NCBI lineage: Eukaryota > Metazoa > Arthropoda > Insecta > Hemiptera > Coreidae > Gonocerus > Gonocerus acuteangulatus. The sequence continues at coordinate 65,081,590 of OX328123.1, forward strand.
AATCTATTATGAATGAATGTCCATACTGCGAATTTAACCAGGCTCCCCCTACTTCCTCATTGGTTCGTACTAGAAAGAAAGGACCAACCAACTTCTGGATTTTAGAATGAGACTCTGGCCGTTAAATACATGCAAATTTCAGACAACTCGATAACTTAAATATATCGATACTCTACTCAAATATTTGAAAAGCACACATTTTTACTTGAAACTGTAAATAGTTCATTTCATTTTTACGGCTATAATTTAAATTCCTATTTTTAATTTATTCATTTTTTATATTTGACTTTATCTTCTTTTTCACGATGTTGTTGACCTGTAATTTCTTATTTATATGTTAATTTTTTTTTTTATATAACCATCAGCTGAAAAATGAGTTTGTCGCCAACTTTCTGGCACTCAATAAAAAAAATAAAATAGAGAGAAAGATGTTTTAAAAATAAATTGAGGCAGTCCATTTGAAATTGGGGTTTATTCTAAAACCAAGTTAATAATTTTACCCTACCAGCCATAAATTTTACTTTCATGCATCAAAGCGCGGTATATAATATGTGGAATATGGGAACATGTGTTGTAAATATAAAACAAATTAGTTCCTTGAGTTGTTTAGGTTTACGGGACGAAATATTAATGTTTAATAATTGAACCTGCGGTTCGTAAAATATAATCGAGCAAGTCGATTTCTGATTATTTTCTGCGTTTTTAGGTTATTTTAAGCGAATTCCTTAGAAATAGGGCTTACACTGCCCTCCTATCCGAGACATGTGCTTGGTTATGCAGCTCATGCAGGACGGACTTTTATCTTCTAAGTTTGTATAAACCATGGTATATGTTGTATATACAAATATAATATAATGCAAAATCTATAAATCTTAAGAAAGCATAGAAATTACGATCCAAAAGTGGAGGAAATTAGTATCTTATTTAAATACTATTCCATTTTATGGCCGTTTAACAGCTTTGTGAAAGCGGAAAATATTAAAATATGTTTTAATATTCACATAAGCTCGATGTGTTTTTCTGTTATTTATTTAAATGTGAAAGTTTATTAACACAGATTGCGTAGGTTTATTGTTATCCAATGATATTATTTATTTTTTAATGTAACCTTTAGAGATTTTTGAAAATTTAAAACATTAAAATAAACGTTATAAAAACGTATTTTTAGCTCTTTAGATTCGGGTGTTCCCTTCTATTTTAAAATAATTTGTGTACGTAACCTTTCAGTTTATACTTTTGTTGATTCTTCAAATATAAATATAAACTTTCTTTTGAAAACATATTCATCAAAATATGAGATCAACTTAGAGGGACCTACGTACATGCAATGGACTGAGGATCTTGGCTACTGTTTGCACAGATTGAAGGGTTGGTGGCATTTGCCACCATTCGCCACCCCATCGATAGCAGGTGTGTCAGCTGCCAATCTGTATTCCACCAAGGCAGATGAACGGATATCATCATGTATAATCTCGAGTAGAATTTAGGCAAGGAATGTAGGAAATGACCCTTGATTTTGCGCCGATAAGGTGAAAAAGACCTCGGATTCGTATTCAGCGACCCTCAAAACCATGGAAGCTCCAGTTATTTCTTCTTTAACGATTTCATACGAAAGTTTTCCTTCAAATGCCCTTAAACCTGACTTACTGGGGTGACACGGACTCCGGATTTGAATTCAGCGTGTCGAAATACATAAGAATATATGTAAGTATGGTTTCTTAGAAAAATACCACTGTTTTGTGTGCCTGTGTTATGTTATAGATTTCTCATAATTTTCTTTTTTCGAAAAATTTGAAAGTTGGAACGATTTTAAGACCGGATAAGTCGTCATGTAACTCTATCAATGGTAAGCCTGAAATTCGAGACAAGTACAAGTAGTTCATTGTATACCAATGCGTGAGGTTTTAACCCAAATTTGTATCGTTATATCATAAATATGCATAAAGGATTGAATATTTCGACTTAATATTTGTGAGAATATACATGGTGTCTTTTACCTCTAATTGTTTCATTGGTTCTGTTTGACTATGATCAATACTTCTAATTACCTATATTCTTAATGCATGTGCGGATGATCGCTTACACTTCCCCGCGAGTATAAGTATCTCACTACGAGAAGGCCTAATTACTTACCCGCTGCTAACGTGCAAATGTCAATAATGTTTAGTTAATGCTCTATTAGTGTTTTAGATATTTCATGATTAGAAACAAATAGGTAAGTGATTTCATAAAAATAAGATGTCCATCTTTTTTCTGAGTCATTATATGCGCCCCCTGCTTTAGTAAAAACTTCACCAATTACTGCACAAATGATCTTGAAAAAACGAAAGACTTAGCAATATCCCCAGGATTATTATATTATTGTAATGATAGAATGTTTTTAAAATAAATGTCCCCGGCGACAGGTACCACACTGGGAGACTGCTTACATGACTCCGGGGATATGTATCGCACCACGATATAAATATATATTTTCAGTAAACCTGCTAGTATATATGGATAAACATTCAGCCAATTACAAATACTGTTCATAATTTTAAATAGTAACTCTTTACTATAAATAACTTTTCGTAATCTTTGCAGATATTGGCTGGCCAATTCAGTCCGAACCTACGACTTACCTACCAAGGGCTCCTGGAAGACAGCTCACTACTGCGCCATAACCCAGATCGACTACAGCCAATATCACCAGTGCATCGATAAACGGACCAGCGCTTTAGCAGCGTCCAGAGCAATGCAGAGCGATGCTGTTCGACTAGTTGCAAGTTTCATCTCCATCATTACAGCCGCTGCTCTCCTTTCGAGGTGATAGACAGGAAGAGAAATTCATTAATTCATAATTTCTTTCCGACATCTTTGCTGAGCCTACAGGAACGGAATGCGCGGACTTCGGGGTTCAGGCTGAATGTTTCATTTAATACATATTTTATGGATACATATTTTTTAACTTTATTGGTCTTAACTATGAATGTCGTCCTTATTTTTCAGCTGTTTATTGGAGTTGTTTATAATGTAATAACTATACAAATAAGAGATGATCATTACTACAGTGTGCACGATATTGTTAAAATGGTTCGGGTTAGAAGTCACAATTATTCTCAGTTTCTTATTTTAAAAAAAAACAAAAAAACTTTCAGATAAATCACTCAATGGGCAAAAATGGGGAACGTTTATGAGTAAAATATCTAAACTCAAAGAAAAATGCTCCAAAAATGATGTGCAGTTTGTTTACGGACCCATTCTATATAATGGAAGAAACTCGATTATTCTTAATTGATTCAAAAACTCAAAGGATAAGAACATGAAAATACTATTCATAATGTGTTAATACGATTAAAAGAAGGAAATATTTTAAAACGGAGTACATACCATGGTCTCAGAGTACCTTCAGTAATCAGTGAGATCATGAAAAAGTTTGCTGTTATTAACATCAGGAAAATGGTTTTGTGGATTTTCCAAAATGACATTCCACAAACCAGCTGTCACTTCTTAATGGTCACCCATTCAAATTGGTTAGCTATACGAGTAAAGGTCCAAGCACTAGTCTACAAATCCCCATCAATCCGTCAGGACAATTAGCCTTAAGAGTATTCATAATATTTGTATTGCTATAGCCACTGAAAAGTTCCTTGCATGAATTAAAACTGCACAAACATATATTCATTTTTCATTCGATGAAAAGGAAAAATTTTCAGCTATCAATAAAAAATCAGTCCCGTAACAGGCCACAAGGCAGGTGTAGAGGAATCCGATTCTTGACCATACGGCACTCAAGGGAGATACTGTGGTGAGTACTATGTTCCGACTGCCTGATTTTTCACTTTGTAGGTACACGTTAATGCAATAAAGGCTGGGTGAGCCTAGGGTCGATCTGGAACCCAAAACCCAATCCTCGAATGAAAACATTAGAAGATAAAAATCTTTAGTTCATGCCTGGGTTTTGAACTCAGGTCCTCCAGTTCATTAGTCGATTGCTCTACCACTGAGCTAACCTCGCCCCAAAAAATCAGACCCGTAACTGGCCACGAGGGCCCTGAGGGGCAGATACTTTAGAGATATCGGATTTATGGCTATGCGACACGCTAGAGAGATAGTGTGGTCATTACTATGTTCCGCCCACCTGATTTTCCCCTTTGCAAGTACCCTTTTATAAATTAATTAAAGGCTGGGTTGGCCTAGTGACGTTCACAGAGGCCGAATCCAACCCATGAATGAAGACACTAGAAGATAAAAATCTTTAGTGCACGCTCGTTATTTGAACTCAGGTCCTCCAGCATATTGGTCCCATTCGAGAGCACTCTCTACCACTGAGGTTTTTTAGATCTCACATAAATTTCGACTTTCTCTCTTCACTAAACGAGGTATAATAAAGCATATGTTAGAATGCAATTATAGCCCATTTGGTAATACATTTTCTTAACAAAGACATTAAGAAAAATATTATATGAAGACAGTCTGGAATAATGCTAGTCAAACTAAGAAATTTAGATTTTGACATTGTCTCTACCAGTTATGAGAAAACTATGTACAACGCAAATGTTTTAAATATCCAAGATAATGTCACAATTTTTAATAAGAAACTGTGAATAGTTGAAACAAATTTTTCTCTTATTTTTAACGATTTAACTTATCATTAAAATCTTGATAGAAACGATAAAATAAAAAATACTTGGAAATATGGAAACTTATAAAACAAATACAGCACACATTCGAGTTTAAAATTTCACAAATAAGAATTGTGTACATTAGGTGCTAACACTTTACTTACCAAAGTCACAAATCGCTAATAAGTTAATAATATAACTATTTTTTAAAGTACACTATAACAAATTTAAGGGCCTGAGACAGTAGTCTGGCCTAAGTATTTTAACAGTTACCAGATAATAAGTGTCTTATTTATGAAAATAAAATTTATTTAAAAAAAAAAGTCTTTATTTTCAGGCATTTGAAGGATATAAAACATTTATTATTGTAATATAATTCTTTAGCATATTCATTCAAATGAAAATATCTGATAGATACCTGAGTGAATGATGTTGTGAACTGTTTTTTTTGTAATGTAAAGTAAAAATAGATATAAGCATGTTTGTCATTGATTAACATACAACACAAGGAATAAAAATATTCATATATACCCTCATTTTCATGTGTAGAAAAAATCTAAAGAATATTACATGTTTGTATATCTTTTATTCTATGTTGTGTGATTATTATATGTTGTTAATGTTCTATATGATAATACATATAATATAAGGATTTCTTAAATTATTTAAATGTATATGACTGGTAATATAAGTGTTGTTATTTCATTAAAAAAAACTCAATGCATTAAACACTCTGGACAGTTCGCAAATAAAAACGCATACCATTAAAAGCATATTTGAATTCACTGCACTTTTATTTCAACAAATAATCTGAGATTTAAATGTATGGTAGTTAAAAAAAACATTCATTTTTAGTAGGCAGAAACTCACTTCTAAGAAATTAATAGTTGTCCAGAAAAATATGAAACCTACAGAAAAATGATTCTTTATTGTCATGAAGGTGTAAAAAAGTTTTCACGAAACCAAGAATTAAAAAACAATTTGTAATTTTAATTTTAATCACAGTCAGAGAGCAAAAAATTATTTTATTTTTCCTTTTAATATTAAATTATTATATTCAAAGGATTATCGTTCAATTCCATTAAAATAACTTGTTGATAGTTGAGACTATTTCTTCATAGCGATGAAGGGTTGGAATAATAGTTAATTAACTCTCTAACTATCTAATAGAAGATCACGAATAACATTCCTAAACTAAAACAGAGTAATCCAAAGATATATTTTCAAGTCAGTTTTCTTATTTTGATGTAGAACTTTCTGACGGTTGCTTCTGAAAATTCAGTCAGTCTTACAAGACCCCCTATTCTATTTCAATTACTGACGATATACTGGTTCTTAATAAAGCATTTAATTTTTATTGTAAACATATAGACATGACGACATACATCATAAAAATTAATGTAAATTTAACAATAAGGAATGAAATCATTTTCAGAACTAAATTAATATTCAATAACTACTCGAATAAAGATAAACGATCTTTAAAAAGCTCTTTGATTATGAAAAAGATATAAATATTTAATTTTGGGGAAAATTTTTAATATTGTATAATAAAGAAAATATGTTGATTAAGACTTCTCAACACACTTTCATCAAAATTTGCGCTAAAAAGACCAAATGTTCCAGATTTAGGTGTACATTTAATAGTTCATTATTATATTAGCTGATGCTTCATTATTCTTGAACTTCGTTTCGAAATCGTCAAAAATTTAAGAAACTTAGATCAACCATAAACACATCCCTGGCAGATACCGCTGAAACAGAATCAATAAAAATATATTCATGACAAAGCGTATATTTTTGTATAACACTCTTGTAATACATTCATCGATAATTGTGCTTATCCGCATTTACTTTTCCGAGACTGATTTTTGGTAATTGGTTTAATATATTCGCACATGTCGCAATAGAACTAAAAGCAGATTTGATGAGCGGGAAATTACTCTCCTAAAAAAAGAAACAACTGATTGATGTTAATGGATACGCATATTAAAAATAACCAAACTCCCTGGCTGGTAACTAATTTGTCATACACAGGGCAGTTACTGTGTCGAAATTTTGCCATGTCGCTATTTTAGAATAATTAACGATAATCCCATGATTGGCACTTAATGAAAAAATAGACCTGCTAATTACCATTTCGTTGATATATTTATAATGATAATTGACTTTTCAGATTTCAGAGAGCCTCTGTTCAAAGATATTTTTTATGCTGGACACATTTTTTTAAATTTTAATGTATTGAAATAATTGTTCACGTATTTACAATAGGGCTGTGTTAGTATGTTTCGGAAACAGCATAAATGTAAAATTTTGAGTCCCTGAATATCCGTAGCTCTTGATGATTAAGAATAAGCCAAGGATTTTTTTTTTAATTAATAAAAACGAAATAATTAATTTACTTCAATACAAATTTACACTACATTGAGGTTACTACATTTTTTTATTAATATTATTTTTTTACGTTTGTATATTTTTTTGTTTGCAATATTCTAAATATTATGCTAATTTATATTTTTTTTATTTTTTGAGTTTATTAAACTTATTTTGGAAAGCTATTTCCCAACATAAACTAAACAGCAAAAAAACCGGCGCACCCTATATTTTGCGATTAATATGTATAAAAATTACATTCTGAGTGTGTTGTTTGTTTTGGTTTGGCGAGATAGCGGTTAGAAAGATTTTCATATCAATAATTCCCGACCAAGTCCTTTCCTGCCCTAGAAATAATAATAGTTTCCATATTAGTTCATCTACAGTAGTTGTGTAGTTAAGTTCATTTATACTTTCACATTTATTTTTGCAACTTTTTCCTTTTTGACTTATCCGTGTCTACTTGGCTGTTTACAATGGTTTTCTCCACCAAAATGGTCGTGAGGATCGTCGGGTTGGTAGAGGATGGGAGAAGCCAGCGTTACGTTGCTAGGTCCTTACGGATACCAGAAACCAACGTTCGCAGGGCAGTCCAGAGGTACAGGAAGACTGGTAACTTAACTAGGAGGCCAGGTTCAGGTCGGCCCAGAGTGACTGTTCCCGCTGACGATAGATATATTCTGATACAGACATTAAGAAATCACTTTCAGTCAGCTGTGGAGACCAATCCAATGCTTCGAAGTGCTCGAAATGTGAGTATGAGCGTGGATACGGTGCGGAGGCGGCTTCATGAAGCTCACCTTCAATCGAGGACCCCAGCTACTGGAGGTCAGCTCACCCCAGCTCACCGGGCATCCTGTCTTATAAGTGCTCGGGAACACTCAGCCTGGACAGTAAACGACTGGGCTCAAGTAATATTTACAGACGAATCGAGATTTTCACTCTTTGCTTCAGATCATCGGGCTAGAGTGTGGAGAAGGCCAAGACTGCGATTTGCACCCTGCAATATCTCCGAAAGGGTGCCTTACGGTGGTGGGTCTGTAATGGTTTGGGGTGGGATCACTTTAGTGGCGAAGACTGATCTCCATGTGTTCCAGAGAGGATATCTAACTGCACACAGGTACATATCCTACAATCTGGAATGGTATGTAGTGCCATGCGCCCCTTTCATAGGCGATAATTTCATGTTAATGCACGACAACGCAAGGCCACATGTTGCAAATGCGGTTGCACACTATCTTAATGAAGTCCCTATACGCACCCTATAGTGGCCAGCCCGCAGTCTCGACCTTAATCCCATAAAACACCCCTGGGATAGTGTAGGTCGGTGCATCCGAAGGCGACTCGATGTTCCCATGGACCTTCAACACCTCCGAACCCCGCTAGTGGAAGAATGGGACGGTATCGAACAGGAAAGAGTCGCCAGCTTAATCAGCAGCATGCCTAGGAGAATCCAGGCTCTCATACAAGCAAGGGGAGGAATTACCCGCTATTTTTTTTTTTTTTTTTTTTTTTTTTTTTTATGGCGCTTCGACATAAATCTTGGCCATTAGCGCCGGTTTTTTTATTACCCGCTATTAAAAAAAATTGAAAAAAATAATATCCGAAATGTAATGCAGAAACATTACCAAAGAATATTTTATTAGTTTATACGAGATTGGAGTTTTTGTAAATAAAACTTGTTTCCCATTAAGATATTTCTTGTTTTTCAATATTTTTCCATTTTTTAACTCATATGGTGTATACTTTACTGAGTACATACAGAAAAAATTAAATTATTTGCACTAGAAAGAAAAAAACGACAATATTTCAGGTGCACGGGTTTTTTTGCTGTTATTTTATTTTATTTCAAAAAGGCAAATTTATTTTAGATATGAACCTAAATAAATATTATTTTCTTTTATAAAAAATAATGTTTGAACAGATTCCAAAACTCATGTCCACCTAACCTGTCAGTTAAATTTCAAATGAAACTATCAACTAAAAAAAAATATTTATGTTTTATTAATAAAGAAAAATAATACACTACTGTATTGATAAGTAATTCAACCAAAATCCAAATTATTACAATGGATATTCAAGGCAGAATATAATATAACAACATTGAATAATTCTTGATTCGTGAAAAAATTTTAAATCTGTAAATTCATCATTAGTGAATAGTTTTCGTTTTAAAAACCTGTAAATATGTCTGTAAATACAAGTAGAATCAATGTAAAAGATCTTTAACTGGAGGGCCACAATAATGTGAATACTTAAAAAGCTTAACACATAGCATATATGTTCCAGGGAAAACTTTTAACCCTGTAAAAAAATAAAGATTATCATACGTATGTTTACATTTTATAAAATTGTATTTGAGTTTTCTTTATGAAAATTTAACTCGTTGTTTTTACAAATAAATGCAGTTTAATATATAGTGAAAATTGTCACTTTATTTCAGATTATTGATTATTGGTGTTAATAAAGTATAAGAATATTTTTAAAAGTGCATTTTTATTTATTTCCTTTTGCTATTAGTATATAAAATTTTCCTTTTAAACTTCCTTGGACATTATGAGGTTTACTAGATTACTTGACACTCAATTCAACAGTGCAATCAACATTTCAGGATCTGGAGAAATTGGGCACTTTCACAGATTCGGACTGTGCAACCTTTTGGAATGACGATACCAACAGTAACCAAAGTGATGACGGTTACCGTAACAATACTTGCAATGCGAGTTGATTCTGAAATTAACCAAAGAGAAAGAATGACCTCAAAGGTTGACACGCCATAAATCCCTAAAAAAAAAAATAGAACAAGAAGGCCACGTGACTCTAAATACCGATACACAATGCTTCTAAACTCATCGAAACGTATCGAATAGTGATTTAAGTAATTATTATCCAACAACAAACATTTTATGATACATTTCTATTAGTAAAACCGCCAATAATTATAAGTTTTTGTCATTTTTACAATGGGTGAGTGACTTTTTTTTTCAGAAAGGGAAAGTTATGACCCCGCTTCTATAAAAATGTAGAATATGTTCAATAGAATAACCGTTGCGAAAAATGCACGCCGGTAAAAAGGGGTGATTAATTTAAAATACTAATAATCATCAGTTCTCTTATATCATAAAAACCCAATGTAAAATGGCCAATTGTTTTCACCACACAATTCTTTTGTAGGGCGATATCCCCATAGAAGCAAATTTCATTGGCCTTACATACGTACACAAACTATGCATAATAGTTTAATACTTTGGTCTACTATACACTGAATATTAATCGGTAATTAATTGTTGACAAAACGATTGCTCGGGAAAACGCTTTTAAACGAAACACTCTATTGCCCAAAAACTGGGCATACAGATTCTGCTAAGATCGCTGACTGAACTGGCTCCGCTTCAAAAAGACGAATACAACTAGCTTCGATGAAGATTGAATTTGATTAATTTTTACACATTAGAAAATAATACAGCTTCTAGTTCGTATCAATGTGAATTCGAAATGTTTAATTAAACAAAACAAATGAGATTAAGTGAGATTTCAAAGGAAAAAAGCGTCTTCTTGGAAGTAGCACAATACTAATTTTCGTAATGAGAGGACAATCCGTTGATTGGTTGAACAAATCTTGCAAGAATGTCGGAAGTATTGATCATATATGGATGTCAAATTTTCTAAGCTATGGACTGTAATGGACAAATTCTCTCAACAGAACCACGTGAAATCTAGAGCGAATTTAGATTTTTCTGATATGGTTGTCTAGAGTTTACGTTAAAAATCAAGTGACTGACAGAGTGAACTGTCTTGTGTATTACTAAGCGTAAGAGGATCTAAGCGTACGGTAAGTGCACCAGGCCATGTTCCGGCCTACGCACACTGTGTATATTACAAGAGAAATTAGGGACGATGTTTCTCTCGCATAACTTTGAACCAGAGTTGGGAAAACTTGCCTTGAATAACACAATAATGTCTATCATCCTGCAAAATTTCAAGTCTCTAGCTTTTCGGAAAGTGCCTAATAATTTTGATGAGTGGGTTAGTTAGTGAGTCGTATAAAGTCCGATTTTCCATCGCTTACATATCAGAAATGCTTTAATGTAGAATTTCGGAGCTTTCAAATCTATTAGTATAATACCTGTGTAAAAATTCACAAGTTTATCTTTAACTGGTTCAAAGCAGAGTTGGGCAAACGTTAGCGGTCACTAATATCTAATACCTTCTCGCTAATTTAGCGGTACTGATAAGAGCCTGCGCTAACGATTAGCGCATAGAGACGCCAGAGCGCTAATTGCGAATTTATTTATGAAATGTTTAAATATCGTGATAGCTAACAGCTTTAGCTATAGTTACAACATTTTGTCATCTCAAAGTTCACTTCCGGTCTGCTCTGAGAAAATTCTACCTCACTCCTGTTCCACTTCCGCTTTAATCTAGATGATTTCCGATCACAACAATGTCAATTTCTATTACTTACGGTCGACTCATGCCCATCGCTGGGTAACTCCTTTTCGATCTGGGTCACTTCTGGGCTATTTCCACCACTTCCGATTACACTTCCGGTCGCTCAAAACGGCTTCCGGGTCACCGCCTGTTCACTTCCGGTCTATCATAAGAGCCCCGAAAGCCCAGGGATGCTTCCGTACTCAGGGATGAATATCACGTTAACTTCGGTGCATGAACCGAAGCCGGGCTCTGGGGGGCCTGCGGTGCCTCAGGGGGCATGCACCGCTTATAACTTTAGGTAAAACCGAAGTTAAGCGTCCTCAAAACCGATTTCTTTCAAATCTTGTACAATAACGTATTTTGAAGCACTAAACATGAATCCATTAAAAAAAAAGTTCGCTTTCAAGTAGGAAAGAAGTTATTAAGCACTAACGTTCACTGTTAGGAAGGTTATAAAATTAGCCGCAAACAGCGTATTTGTAATCACGCGCATACGCAGATATGTAACATTGGGAAACAGAGAACTCTCATTTGAAATGTTCTTACACCATTTATCCAAAAATATTGTCAATTTTAAGGGCATCCTCACCCCTGGGTTTTGATATTTTCTTGAGCGAGCGTAGCGAGAGGAAACGCATAGCATGCATGCCTAAATTTCGTCCTAGACATTCTTCTTATCTTCCTAGACATCCTTCTTAGCTTTCTTCTTCTTCTTGAGACGCGATGTTCGGTGGACACAAATCCCCAATCGCACAGAAAAATGCTTTTAAGCGCTTTTCATATTTAAGAGCACGTTTGAAGAGAATAATAAATTCGTGAAACTTCATTGATATTTTTTTAATAAAATAAGAGTATGTTGACAATTAAAGTTTAGCAGGCGCGAATTAGAACGAACTAATAATTATAAAGGCATTAGCTAATTATTTAGGGATTTCTGTTATATAATACTTTTCATGAACGAATGAAGAAATGTGAAGAATGTTTCATTATTTTAAAAAACTGGTTGTGAATAAATAACTTACAAGTTTACAAATAAGCTGTTTACGGCTACTTTTATAGCCTTCCGAACAGTAAATGTTAGTACTTAATAACTTCGTTCCTAGTTGAAAGCGAACTTTTTTTTTAGCAGATTCGTGTTTAGTGCATCTAGATACGTTATTGTACAAAATTTGAAAGAAATCGGTTTTGAGGATGCTAAACTCCAGTTTTACCTAAAGCTATGAGCGGTGCATGCCCCAGGGGGCATGCACCGAAGTTAACGTGATATTCATCCCTGAGTCGTTTACGGAAGCATCCCTGGGCTTTCGGGGCTCTTATGATAGACTGGAAGTGAACAGGCGGTGACCCGGAAGCCATTTTGAGCGACCGGAAGTGTAATCGGAGGTGGTGGAAATAGCCCAGAAGTGACCCAGATCGAAAAGGAGTTACCCAGCGATAGGCATGAGTCGACCGGAAGTAATATAAATTGACATTGTTGTGATCGGAAATCATCTAGATTAAAGCGTAAGTGGAACAGGAGTGAGGTGGAATTTGCTCAGAGCAGACCGGAAGTGAACTTTGAGATGACAAAATGTTGTAACTATAGCTAAAGCTGTTAGTTATCACGATATTTAAACATTTCATGAATAAATTCGCGATTAGCGCTCTGCCGTCGCTATGCGCTAATCGTTAGCGCAGGCTCTTATCAGTACCGCTAAATTAGCGAGAAGGTATTAGATATTAGCGACCGCTAACGTTTGCCCAACTCTGCTTTGAACCAGTTAAAGATAAACTTGTGAATTTTTACACAGGTATTATACTAATAGATTTGAAAGCTCCGAAATTTTACATTAAAGCATTTCTGATATGTAAGCGATGGAAAATCGGACTTTATACGACTCACTAACTAACCCACTCATCAAAATTATTAGGCACTTTCCGAAAAGCTAGAGACTTGAAATTTTGCAGGATGATGGACATTATTGTGTTATTCAAGGCGAACAGTGAAAAATCCTGAAAAGTTGTATTTTACTCCTCTTCCAAGGGATTTGTTGTTCCTTCGGAAACCCATCATTTCTTCCGAAAACAATTATGTGGGGTATCAAATGAATCGCCTCAGCAAGGAGAACATAAAAATAAGGGGAAACATCCGAAAATATAGAATAATTGATTTGGGGCCTTTACCCAGGGCTTTTCGTACACACGCAAAAATACCTGACAAACAGCTCGACGCACTACCAAGTGTCATGTCCCCGCATCGTTCTCCTTAAGCCAAACGTTGAAGGCACTGACTCAAAATTCACTTACCAAAAGTATTGATATCCTCCAAGGAAAACTAAAGTTAAAAAAAAGAGAACAAGTTCCAGGTCCCTCCCAAAAATAGTTCGCCAAAGTTATGATATAGTATTGGGCCACGTTTTCGGCTCTTAATACCTTGCCAAGAACCTAATTATACCCTTTCTTTTATTTGTGCATTTTCAACTTGGTCAGTTTTCACTAAATTATGGCCACTATGTATTTAGTCGAATTTTATTGTTTAAAAAAGTAAACTGTGTCAGAAACAGTTATAAATACAAAATATTAAATTCTAGAGAATAGGATTCGTTATTTCGTCATAGTATTTACTCATAATTATAGCAGAGCATATTAATTCAAATATAAAACATAACTATTATTTATTGAGATTAAAATTTTAATTCATGATCTGTAATAAAGTTTCATAGCGACTACATAAATTCAATGCGTTCAAATCTAGTAGACCTTAATGATATCTAACTTTATATTTGTGCAGTAAATCAGGATAAAACAGTCGCTGATTAAAATAAAGTCCAAAGCTTCGCTTAATTAACAATATAAACCAGATGGTTTACTTTCCTCGAGGGAGTGGCATGTTTACTCGCAAGGATTTATGCCGAATTTAAATAAATATATTCCGAAGGACAATTGATTTTTCGTTATTCTCCGAATAAATAACAGCAACAGAAACAAATAAAAAATACAACAAACAGGAAATGCGTAATCGTATTGTGTTTTACTAATATCCCTCGCTCAATATTTTCCTTAAAAATGAAGTGAAAACGATCATGTACTACCGTTTTCTGCAATTGGGCACAGATATAGCCTGAATGAATCAAGTCATTTAAATTTCAGCATACGTACTGCGAAAGCATAATAGTTCAGAGTGCATCTGTAAAAACGTAGCAATGCTTGTCTGTTGGGGGGAGGGGCATGCTAATTTTTGCTGGAATATCGGAAGGACGAAAATAAAATAATTAACGTACGTTGAAAATCCCCACCTCCCCCAAAAATATATTGTTTTAAATATAAATAAATTACGTTATTGTTGTATCTATATCACTCTTAACTCCAAAGCGTAAATATTAACGCTAGACATTTTCCTAAGGCGTTACAGCATGATGCTAAGACATCATATGGAACCAATGATAAAGACAGACGGCATAGTATTATATTTCGCTGATGCTAGATGAAGTTTCAGGCACCAGTGTAAGTATCACTACTTGCAGACTATATTATTTATGTGTCTGCACAAAAATCACAAAAATTTGGCATAAATCCCTGCCAGGCGAGTTAATTTCTTCAAAGTCAAAGATTTGAAAATTACAGCTCTGAAGCTGTATACTGTTTTCCTACTCCTGCGGATTCTTCTTCTTTTTTTTTCTTTTTTTTTTTTTCTGTAGTAGTTATTACATTCTGTAGATGGATTCATCTCGTAATATGATTCAACATAAAGGCTCAGTTCTAAAGGCCTCCTTATTTCATCCTCCATTATCGTCTTAAAGACGCTCAGATCACGTTGAAATGGCCATCCCAAGCTTCATTTCTGCTCCGACCACTGGCTGGAGTCAAAAGGAGATCGATGAGCCACAGATATTGACGCACTTGAAGGGAGAGAAAGTTATTCTATTCCGCGTGTTCGACCAATAAATCCCCACAAAAGAGAAAGTTATTGCTGACACTTATTGCTTGGCACTGCAGCAGATCTCTGGGCCACTGTCTTCTGAGTCATCTTGGTGGAGAGAGTGGATGGTGACGCTAAATAGGCAGAGGACTTTAGGATTAGGAAAGTTTGGTGAGGAAAAGTTGGAATCTAGATAATATAATATCTTTAAAGAAGGTGATTTTAAGGATTTTCTAAAAGAAGCATCGACTATGGTTCTTAGGACTTTGGATTGGAATGTTTGGATACACCTGATTTAAGATGAGCTCCCTAGAGTTCTCTTATATGATTTAAGATGAGCTCCCTAGAGTATGCTCTTCTATGACATCTCGTAGGTGCTTGACGATTCATTTTCGTAAAGTAGAATGTTTGAAAAATAAAATTCTATATTTATTCCAAAACCTTATACGAGTAACGTCTAAGAACTATGTCGTCAAGATTGGCCTAGTTTTTCTCACAGATGTTTGCTGAGAGTGAGCTGTTAGTAGAATCCTCGTAAATAGGCACCACATGTCCAGCCTTAAACAAACACCAGACTCTACTAGACTCAGGAGCAACCATGCGGAAAGGCCGCTTAATCATAGAATACACAGTGTAGGAATACTCATGGATCTCATGTACATACTATTTTATTTATTCGCCGAGAAAACAACCGGACACAAAATAGAGTACGTTCTGCAGTTAAGCTTACTAAACTATTCAAAAAATTCTCATAATAAACTCTATCAAGGAGTTTATATAAATTCAACAACTGTTTGTTCAGTGAAAATTCACTATGTTTAGTGACAGTTCCAATCATATTCATATATGCCCACATTTAAGGACAATATATATATATATATATATATATATATATATATATATATATATATATATATATATATATATATGGTTGGTCTGAGAAAAAAATGTCAGAGGCAAAAGTTGTAGGCCTTGACCTAAGCTTTCAAAATATATCGATTATTTAACATATTGACCGCGCATGTGCGCTCGGCGCTAGATGAAATGTTGGGGTTTGCAGATGACCCCTATTGTTATGAATATCATTTTAAAGGGAATTAAAAAACAAAGCCTTTGGTGCAAACCGCACTTCGATATCTTTAAAATCAAATATGTCTCATGCGATTCAAATTTCATCGTTTTAAATTAAAACGATTTTTTGGAAGCACTTAAAGAGGTCGGTAATGAATGTGTGATGCATGACTTTGAGGTATTTTTTCCTCAACTTTCTGAAAAAAATATGGCCCATCCTCTAAAAGAAATATTTTTCCTAATAACTTTAATAAAATTGAAAATAAGGCATATTTTTTAAGTATTTATTCTTTAGGGATTAACTAAGCTAAATCTGATCATTCATGTTATCTCCCTCACATCCATATCCCTATTTGAAAGGTATTGATGCAGGGATGGGGTGGTACTTACTGCGCTGAAGTTTACGGTGATATTTCTTCTTGAAATCCGTGTTTCTCTGGCAATCTCCCGAACACGGATGTGGGGATTTCTCCTAACAAGGTCCTAGATGATTTCCTGGTCTCTTCAACGATGTCTTCTGGTGAAAGAGAAATGTCCACAGACGCAAAATCGTTTTGTAAGACGGATGAACTCGGGTTGGGTATACGGAAAAAAATAATCATATCCACAATCTCACAACTTGTGAATTTCGTGGTTGAAAGCGAATATTACACTAATAATGAACAAAAGCAAAATAATGAACCAATAAGGAATATCGGATCCAAAGGATTAGATAGATACGTAACATGAATGATCAGATTTAACTTAGTTAATCCCTAAAGAATAAATACTTAAAAAATATGCCTTATTTTCAATTTTATTAAAGTTATTAGGAAAAATATTTCTTTTAGAGGATGGGCCATATTTTTTTCAGAATGTTGAGGAAAAAATATCTCAAAGTCATGCATCACACATTCATTACCGACCTCTTTAAGTGCTTCCAAAAAATCGTTTTAATTTAAAACGATGAAATTTGAATCGCATGAGACATATTTGATTTTAAAGATATCGAAGTGCGGTTTGCACCAAAGGCTTTGTTTTTTAATTCCCTTTAAAATGATGTGCATAATAATAGAGGTCATCTGCAAACCCCAACATTTCATCTAGCGCCGAGCGCACATGCGCGGTCAATATGTTAAATAATCGATATATTTTGAAAGCTTAGGTCAAGGCCTACAACTTTTGCCTCTGACATTTTTTTCTCAGACCAATATATATATCGTTGGAAAATACCGTTGAAGAAAGAAGCCGTTCCATTTAAAATATATATACATATATATATATATATATATATATATATATATATATATATATATATATATACGTTTATGTATAAATAAAATTGAAATTGCAAGCCCAAAATTTTGCAGAGATGAACCACGATTCCAATCCAAAAAATGTTCAGTTCTTAACCTTAATACTAATAACATTATTGGAAAAAGTATAAATTTATATTACAGGAAAATATATCCGAACAGTGGAATATCCCAAAGGACTTCTTCCTTACCAGACGAACTTTATTCTTGGGGTCTGAAGATTTTACAGCTATTTTACAGTGGTTCAGCAATACTTGAATATATGGCTGCTGAGCTTGCAGCAAGTCAGAAAATGTAGCCTCGAAACGTCTTTCATAAAGTTAGGTCTCAACTTTCGTGATTACTTCAGGCTATCAATGTCACGCTTTTTAGAAGCATGTAGGACTGTAACTGCATGATAAAAATATCGTAATTTCACCATGAGTGTGAACATTTAACACATTATATTTATGGCTTCACCTAGAAATCTTTGTTCGTGAACAAAGTCATTTATACAAAATGCAAAATATATAACCACTTAAGACACTGTCGACAATGAAAAACGAAAAAGGGATATCAGGCTAAAATCACTATCAATTTGTCTCGTGTGCTTTGAAAATATAACCACATTCTAAAAAAATTAAATATTTAGCGATAATGATTGTAACAGTTCAAAAGGAAAAGAATATACAAGTAAAAATAGAAAGCCCCCCCCCCCCAAAAAAAAAAAACGATTATGAACTAAACTTACAAGAACATATTCATGAAATAATGTGCTTATAAACTAAAATAATAATAGCCAAACTAATTAATTTCAGAAAGAATTTATTAATATATTAGGCTGGGAACGCTCTAAAAACGAAAACACGGAACTTTTTCTGAAGAAATATATTAGTATAATCTCATTGAAAACTTAGCTTATTTGGACTAAAAGATCAGAAGAAATAGAACATTCCTGAGAGGCAACTGACTGGCAATCATTGAAACCAGGTAACTCAAATAAGGCCTCATATTTGAGGCTTCCTAGACCTCTAATAACTAATGACTGCCGACTCTAACATTGATCAAGTACCGACACATTCAACGATGAAATACGCTAACGCTGCAAAGAATAAATCGACTCACGTTACATCCAACAGACCGACCAAAGACCAGGGAATTATATTCAGTGCTGCTGATGGAATTCCTCTCGCTCAATATATAGTTGGAGTGGGACAACTCATCGGACCGAAAAACATAACCCACGCCTCAAGAATATCTAACAACCGTATATCACTATTTCTATCGAGTACTGACTGTGTCGATACATTCATGAATACTCATAAAGGAATTACAATCGATGAGCAGTTTATACCGGCTCGTAGACTTGTGGCAAAATCAAAACGGCTGGTAATTTCTAATATCCCACCATTCATCTCTAATGAAGACATAGAACTTCAACTTAAAGGTCTTAAACTGAAACTCCTTTCCCCGATCACCGAACTTCGAGGAGGAATGAAGATTCCAGGATATGAACATATTCTTAGTCACAGAAGGCACGTCTACATAGAAAATGAAGGTATAGAAGAAATCCCGTCGCATATTGTCGTAGAACATGATGGAATCGGCTATCGGCTGTTCCTCGGAGGAGATGAGCCGAAATGCTTTCGATGCGGTATTTATGGCCATGTAAGCACTGCCTGTGTGACCAAGGAGGAACATGTAAGTATATTACAATCTGATAACTCAATGGTAGCACCATCGCTAGTACAAATCAGCAACTGCAACACTCAAAGGTCCAATTCTCCCACAACTAATAATAGTGTTAATACCGACGAAAGGAAAGTAATACACAAGAACAAAGTAGAAAGTGAATCAGTAGGAAAAGAATTGCCAAACTCTAAAAACATAACCCTACTTGAACCTAAAAATGCCTTAAACGAAATCCAGCAGTTAAGCAAAAATGACGCCTGGAAAGCTAATAGTAACACCTCTCACAACCATGATATGACAGATAATCAACAAAATACAGACTTATCAACAAGCAAAGAAGCTGGTAAATGTGAGACTCCATCAAAATCTGGCAAGGAAATAATCTTAGACGAGGCTAAATTTACTTTAGAAACTAATTTAAAGAACTATCCCATTACATTCTCAGAACTAAAGAAATTACTTGAATTGACTGCACAAGAAAAAGACAAATTAAACATTATATATGAATTCACGCATGACACTGAAGGTCTTTTAAAAATGCTTTCAGATGCCAAAAAAACTGTAAAAGACAGATCTACAAAAATACGAATTACTAAACTTCTGAAGGTATTATACAGTGAAACACTAAACGAATCGTTCAACCTTTCTTTGGAGAACAAGGAGGAAAATCTACTTCAACAAAACTAACATATAAATAATCGTGACAAATAACCTACAGCCTTATCTAAAAACCTCTTATGAATGTTATCAAAACAATACAGTGGAACTGTAACGGCCTCTTCCAACACATCGAATATCTGAAACTCCTTATGAATGATAAAAGTCCCTCAGCCATCTGCCTTCAAGAAACTCACCTTCTACCATCACAAACAACAAATTTCAAAGACTTTGAGATTTTAAGGAAGGACCGAGAATATGGATCTTCCGCTTGGGGTGGTGTTGCCATTTTAATAGATAGACACATTCACTATCAAGAAATAAAATTGGAAACACACTTAGAAGCTGTAGCTGTCCAAATGTACTTTCCAAATCCATTAACTATTTGTAATGTCTATATTCCTCCTTCTCAAGACTTTACAGAACAGGATCTGCATAACCTCACTCTCCAATTGCCAGGCTCAGTATTATTCGTTGGTGACTTGACTGGACACAGCCAATTATGGGGTTCCCTTCTGCCTGATTATAAAAATAGGGGCAAAACCATAGAGTACTTTATCGCAAATCACCAAAACTTGATACTCTTAAACGATGGATCGCACACTCATCTCAATGCTAAATCAGGTTCCTTTTCAGCCATTGACTTATCCTTCATTGATGCTAGACTAAAACATAGAACTGAATGGATCGTTGAAGATACTTTACATGGTAGCGATCACTTTCCTATCACTATATCAATAAAACTAACCAGAAATGAAGAAACATATGATCTTGAAATATGGAAATTTGACTTAGCCGATTGGAATTCATTTGCAGATTATATTGAAAAATTACTGGATGACAATCTTAAGGATGAATACAGTGACATTAACCAAGAAATAGAAGTATTCAATAGATCTTTAATAAATGCTGCCAAAAAATATATTCCTCTTGTAAAATCGTCTAAAGGAAAGTGCAGAGTTCCATGGTGGAATAACTCATGCAAAACAGCTATTAAGAATAAAAAAAAGGCACTAAATAAATACAGAAGAACTAGATGTACAAATGATTTAATAGAATTTAAAAAGTGTCGTGCAATAGCAAACAAAGAAATTAAACGAAGTAAAAGAGCTTCATGGAAAAACTTTGTATCATCAATAAATTCAAATTCTTCTATTAAACAAATTTGGAAAAGAGTTAACAGTATTCAGGGAATGCGAAGATTGAATCCAATTACGGGAATCTCTGTACATGGTGCATTAATAACTGACAAGTCGGATATAGCTAATGCTTTGGGAAAACACTTCTCAAAGATGTCAGCAGATGAGAATTACGACCCGGAATTCTTGCTTGTTAAAGACCTGGAAGAACAAATAACTGAACCTCCAATTCAGGGTGGAAATAATGAAATTAATCAATCTTTTACGATCATTGAATTAGTCACTGCCCTCGAATCATGTAAGCTGAAATCTTCCCCAGGACCAGATAACATCGCCTATATATTCCTCAAACATCTAACACAATCAACTCTAAATCATCTCCTTCGAATCTACAATCACGCTTGGATCAATGAAGACTTCCCCGATATCTGGAGGCAGGCTAAAGTCGTACCAATAAAGAAGAAGTTAACTTCATGCCTAATGGACGATTTTAGACCGATTTCACTCACTTGCTGTATCCAAGGTTCTAGAGAAAATGGTTAATTCTAGACTTATGTATTTCATAACCAAAAATAACTTAATGACAGAGCATCAGTGTGGTTTTCTCAGGAACCACTCAACATTGGATCAACTTCTCATTCTAGAAGATGAAATCCAAAAGGCTATTGCAGCAAAAGAACACTTGGTTGCGATATTTTTCGACATACAAAAAGCGTATGATATGATTTGGAGAGATAGAGTTATCAAACAATTAGTAAAATGGGGAATAACTGGGCACATTCTTGAATTCATTAAGAATTTTCTAGAAAACCGATCTTTTCATTTTAGCATTGGCCATCATAATTCTAGACAATATCCTTTAAAAAATGGTACGCCTCAAGGGTCGGTCTTAAGTGTAACTCTGTTTTTGATAGCCATAAACGACATAGTTACAAACATACGACCTATGGTTAAATGCTCTTTATACGCAGACGATTTCACAGTTTTTGCCAGGGGGAAAACATTGGATTACATACAAAAGAAGCTACAAAACACTGTTTCTAATTTGGAAAAATGGAGTCATAGTAAAGGTTTTAAGTTTTCTGAAAACAAAACCAGGTGTATACACTTTTGTAGAAAACGAAATTGCAAGACGAATCCGATTCTAACATTGTTTGGTACGAGCTTGAAATTTGAAGAAACATATAAGTACCTGGGAATGTATTTAGATAGAAGATTAACGTGGATACCCCATCTGAAACATTTAAAAGTTACCTGCACTAAAAGACAAAATCTTCTAAAATTATTAGGTAATTCCAACTGGGGATCGGATAGAAAAACATTACTGCACTTATATCGAGCGTTGATAAGACCAAAATTGGACTACGGCTCTATAGTGTATGCCTCAGCCAGTCCTACAGCTCTGAAGATGCTCGATGTGATCCATAATTCCTGCTTAAGGATTTGCATTGGTGCCTTTCCCACGTCTCCTGTAGCTAGCATATTAGCTGAAAGTGGGGAACCGCCTTTAGCAATGCGACGAGCTTACCTTACATTGTCTTACCATGTATCACTCAAAGAGAGGAGACTACATGCATCTCTGCACGCTATAGATCAGAACAACCTCCACGGACAGCAGAGGATTCCTAAAAATTTCAAATATCGAATTAAATTAATAGTGGACAAACTCGACTTAAATATACCTGACGTATTTGCATTTCCACCAGAGGTTATGCCATTATCGAAAACCAAGCAAATAATCCTTGACTTCACCTTAACAAAACACACCAAATCTACTACAAACCAAATCATCTATCAAACAAGTTTTTTGGAACATGTTCAAAAGTACACAGACTACACTAAAACCTATACAGATGCATCAAAAATTGACTCCCAAATAGGATGTGCCTTTTTGAGGGACAACTTCTGCAAAAGATATAACATGCATGAAGCAAACAGTATATTTACGGGAGAATCTTTCGCGATTTGGCAGGCCATTGAAGATATTAGGTTTCAAGAACATAACAAGCACCTTATCATCACGGACTCACTCAGCGTGATGAGGGCACTACCAAAACTCAAGAACCGCCATCCTATAATAGCTGAAATTAGGGAAAATCTTGCAAAACAAAATAAAGATATTGCTATTTTATGGGTTCCTTCCCACATGGGCATTGAACTTAACGAGAAAGTAGATATTGAAGCCAATAATGCAAGAAAAGAACAAAGTGATAGCATAAAAGTGGCAGAGGTGTGCGGACAAGATTTAAAAGTATTTATTAAAAAACAAATATTAACAATGTGGACTAAGGAATGGTTAGAAACAGAAACAAAACTAAGAAACATTAAAATAACTCTAAATACTTGGAAAACCCCTGAAAGGCTGAACAGGAGGGAGGAAGTAGTTTTGGCAAGAATGAGAATTGGCCACACTAAATTAACCCACAGTTATCTCCTGAAAGGACTGTACCCTCCCACCTGTAAACATTGCAATGTTATATGAACTGTTGAACACTTCTTAACAGAATGTACCGGATACACACTGGCGAGAAAAGTGAACAACATTGAAGGCAACCTTGCTGAAATCTTACAGGACGACGAAAGGGCTATACAAAAGGTATTCAAATTTGCCAAAGATATAGGCCTCTATCAAGAAATATAGAAACATAGAACTGCCAATGACTCATACGGGTAGAGGCAGTATAATTAAATAAATATAAATATATAATATATTAGGCTGGATTTTGTGGATAAAATAAATCACGAACCCATCTAAGCGTTCGAAGATCAACTTTCAATATAAAAGGAAACACGCAAATATAAACTATAACCGTGCACATAATTTTGTAGCTTAACACTCCGTGCTAAAGGGTCGTGGATTCGATTCCCACTAGGGGTGGTGGCATTTCTTTAGAAAAAAGAAAAGGCATCAGACCTATCCTGGCAAGAAAAGGGTGGTAACCTATAGATAACCCGCCCTAAAATTCGTAGTTAATAATAAATGGACGTTATAATTTAATAAATAAATAATTTTATAGATTTTATTATTTACATATGATCATAATAAGGTTGTAGTATGATCATATTAGTAATAATTACAAAAACATTTCTATTCAAATATATATTCTTATCGTCATCATAGACGTTCAATTGATTGTTTGTTATAATAATTTATAAAATGTCAATAAATTTCGTTAATGAAAATATTATTCCCATATTTGAGTACTAAACAAAAATGAAAAGCAATAACTTGGAACAATCGCGTTAAATGTATAGCAAAAAGAAAACAATATAGGCTTGGTAAATGTGCAAAGGTACTCGGGACAAAGGAAGATTATTTCTGACTGGATCAAACAGATTAAATATTCTATTTAAGCAATCCCATTATGAGGTGAATTTAGTTTTTGTCCGAATTCCTCTTGCCCCGTTCCTCTGCGGAATTCTCTTTACCTATCAACTTTTCAAATTGAATTTCGCGGAATGGAAATGAAAGGAAGTACATTAAAGCCCAGAGTTCCGGATCAAATACTCCCCTGGCAGCGGGCTCTTTGTTCTTGAATGTTTTTGTACTCCATTGTAACACCCAAGGTGAGTGTTTAAAATGACTTTTATTCCGTATAAAAAGCCTCAAATATACTTTGTATGTTCACACTTTTTAATTGTTACCACCAATATTTAATTTGTTATCTGCAGATCTTGTTTGATAAGTCATGTTGGTTATATGTGACTACTTTACATCAAAGTGGCCATTTTAAAATTTGTTAAGCTATGCAAAGGAAAACGATAATCCAGAACTGAGTTTAGTAAATTGAATAAAATTACCAAAGTACATCAATCATTAGAAATAGTTTTTATACCTTGACTCATTTATCATTCCCTTAAACCAGAGCTACGGTATATGAAAATATTCTAACAATAAACACATTTTTTTCCTCAAAAGTAACTCCTTAATTCAAGTTATAATAAAATACATCTGATCAAAACTTAATATGAAAAAAAAAAAAAACAACTAAATCTACTTCATGAGCTGTAAAAATCAAAGGAACGCGCAATGGTCAATTCACATGAAATAAAAAAAAATATATATTTACCCGAGAGAATATCAAAAACAAATTTTTCATTTTTTTTTTTTTTTTTTTTTGTATCAGAGATAGTGGACATGGCGGGCATAGTTGTAGTTTGAATGATTTTGGCTATTGAACTTCTGATATCACTTTTGAAAAACGTTCGTCTATTACTTTTTTCCAACAAATTAGGCTGTTCTTGGTATAAAATTAAAGCGAATGCTCCTCTCTTTCACAATAAGCTATAAAAGTCATACAATAGAGTAATGCCGCTCATCTTGCAAAGTTATTTTTGAAAGGGTTTTCAATAAATAGGATCTCACATAAAATTACCACGTATATCATTATATTTTTTCTAGAATGAACAAACCATGTTCTTTTTATGTTCAACGGTTAAAAAGTATTTTATTTCGGTTATCAAATTTTTAAAAAAATGACGAAAAAAAAAATTTCCTAGGAAATGTTTTCCTTAAAATGTCAACTCCTTGCAATGTAAATTTAAAGACTATCTGAGCCCAAAGTAAATCAACACTTTTGTTTCAGCTACTAAGATTTCTCCCTATTTTATTACAAGGCCATTTGAGAAACATTTTAAAAAATGTCTGAGACATAATGGCGCATAGCCACAGCTATCGGATCTCAAGCCAATTTTATTGATCTAAATATTGTAGCAGTACTTTTTTTAGGGGTTTACCCAAACCAGCCAAAATTCTACTTTTTTTCATCGCCCGTAATTCAGATTTTTTTTACATTTTATTTTGTATTTTGTAAGCTGTACAAGGACTCAAATGTTTGTTTTCTTTTATCAGTGTGTTATTACTTTATTTTAAATTTCTTGAAAAATGAGTTTAAAATGTTTGCTGCCTTTATCTAGGGACATATAATATTTCATTATATCATCGATACAAATGCAAAGTATCGAATGTGAAAAAATGCATCTTTCATTTTCAATCATTACTAATTTCTGCTGGACTTGTGTACGGCAAAATCTTAAATCTTATTTCACTCTAGGAAAGGGAAAGTATTCCACTGCCAAAAGGTCAATCTGCCGAATATTTGACTGTCCAAAAAAAAAGTTATGAATAAACGCTTTTCCACTCTGAAAAGTAGTAATTTTCACATTCGATACTTTGCGATTGTAACGACGATATCGTCTCTACCATGTCAAACTATGGAATATGAAAAATCTTGTTTTTCAAATTCGAGACTTCCTCTTCGATTGTGGACGATACGGCTTGTCGCAACTCTAACACCTTTAGAATAGCCATAAATAAAGTATCGACTAAGACCATTTTCAGGGGACGAGGTTAGCTCAGTGGTAGAGCACTGGACTAATAAGCTGGAGGCCTGAGATCAAATCCCGAGCAAGCACTAAAGATTTTTTCTTCTAGTGTCTTCGTTCACTGGTTGAATTCGGCCTCCCTGACCGTCCCTAGGCCAACCCAGCCTTTAATTAATTTAATAATAGGTACCTTGGTTGGTGCTAATGACTCTAGCAGTCGAAGCAGCCAAGGGGAAAATCAGGCGGCCGGAGCATAGTACTGACCACACTACCTCCCTAGTGCGCCGTATGGTGATGAATCAGATACCTCTATAGTATCTGCCCCTCAGGGCCCTCGTGGCCTGTTACGGGACTGATTTTTTTTTTTTTTTTTTTTTTTTTTTTTTAAGACCATTTTCAATATAGTGTTTCGCACGTGGGGTACAGGACTTATATTCTTGGCCAAAAATATTTCTGATGCTTAATCCATTTGCTTTGATGATATACTCTGAAAAATGGGTAATATTTGATTTCAGTAATGGGTTTTAAGGCAACAATAGGATTTTTTTGTTTTAAATAATTTATTAATGTTAGGTATAATACGTATATTTTTATACATTTACTATCAATGTTAACAGATGAAACACACACATGCAGACACGCCTACTACACACACTCACCCACCCACACGTAAACACGCACAAACACACACACAGCTACAAATACACAACTTCCTTGAAATCAGAAAGTAATGTAAATTTTGAACGAGCCTGCTTGTATTTATTTGCACGGGATGGGAGCTAGTTTATCCTTTAATATATCACCAGGTTGTGGATTACCTTCAGAATTGCATTTATGTAGCATACAGCAATTCTATTGCCATCTGTAGTATTATGTAACTTTTCACTTTTACTATCTTCGACTCCGCTCACTAGATTCTTCAAATCTATAAAATAGTCTTATGTCTCATTTTTGCCCTTGGTAACAATATTTTACCCTGAAGCAACACTTAATTTTTTTTCTAATTCTTTTTTATGTGCTGCCATCCATTTTTATTTAAACTGTAATTTGAAACGAGAAAATATGTGCTTGATTTAATTTATTTGTTTTTCTGAATAATCGTCATATCTTAACAAATAATTCTGAGCAAATTCTAGTTTTTTTTTCGGGCCATTAGCACATTTAGTTTTTATTTATAAATAAGGTTCTTTCCTTTGACGCATGATATCAAATACATTTTATCTAGTCATTATTTTGACCTCGGAAAACAACAAACATAAGAAATGCATTCGTGAACTATGACATTAACTGGCATGTAAACGCACATCCGCGATTTCTGATTATATGTTCTTACAGCTGAATACTTCCTCTTAATATTGATATAAAAACAACAGGTTGGAAATGCTTGGAAGTATAACAAAAACCTTCGAGTTATGGCAAATTTGACGTTAAAAAGACCAATAGATTTTATATTTTTTCTTGTGGCAAAAACAAATGGCCTAATTATTGCTAAAAAGCAATAAATTTACTCTCGATTACCAGTTCCAGAGTGATCCATAACCAAAATTGCAATCAAAATTCCAAACTCGAGAAAAATTAATTATTTACACAGATAAATATACGGAGAAGAGTTAAGAAGTCAGTGTCCTATTAATAACTGTAGACTTTGTTGTGGTACGCCTGGCTTACAGGCAATGTCAGGACAGGGATTAGCATTACATGTTGTACACTATTCAACTATTTTTAGCACTAATTCATTTTCGTCTCGGATAACTTTTACAAAATGGACTTTTGGCCACCTTTTCAGGGCAAATACCCCACTTTGCATCGTCAATGGATAGAATATGTTGGTTCTCTAGTTTGCTCCGATTTGCATATTCGATAGATTGACATGGTAAGAACGATATGATATTACCTCTTTGGGGAAAGGTTTGATTTTATCTATTTT
This sequence comes from Gonocerus acuteangulatus, assembly GCA_946811695.1. Taxonomy (NCBI): domain Eukaryota; kingdom Metazoa; phylum Arthropoda; class Insecta; order Hemiptera; family Coreidae; genus Gonocerus; species Gonocerus acuteangulatus. Next base: position 65,109,984 of record OX328123.1, read on the forward strand.
AGTTTTTAGCGCGGTTCCTCCCTCCCCCATTGGGAGGAACCCCGCTTATAGGGTTGATACAATGAAACAATCCGGAAGTGCCGACTAGAAAATTTCGCGTTTCAGAACCCCTAGAGACCGAAAATAACGGTGGTTCAAATTTGTATATATATATATATATATATATATATATATATATATATATATATATATATATATTTGTCTGTTCGCTCATTTCTGGCATTCCTAATGGTCCGATTGTGATGAAATTTGGTACAAAAATCTGTCGTCCAATTTGAAAGGTCAAGTTCGTTAACCAGCAGAATCCACCCACTGAAAGATGGCGTTTGGGGCGAAATTCGCGCAAAAAAATTCGTAACGCTTACGTTTTCGAGTTCATAAGCTTGTAAGTACTCGTTTTATAGGCTTCTTGCGCTAGGAAAACGAATGAAACCATTTTCAAGGCGATAGCTTTAACCGTTTTCAAGAAAATTGGAAAAATAGTTTTTGAATACCGGTTTTGGTTTGGGTACTTAGAATCATGGGATTCAGTTGAAACATTTTCTGCATGTTCTACTTTCATTAAAACTAATATGTTGAAATTTTTGTTACGTTTGGAGTTTAGGAAGGGTTAGAAAAAAATATTTTATTAACAGACATAAAAAGTTTTGGTAACTTTGTATACTTTCCTTAATATCTCGAAAAAAGTCCGACTCGCAGGAACTGCATCATCTTAGCGCGGTTCCGTTCATATCCCTAGTGTCATTTGAAAAGCTTAGAAAAGATATAAACTTCATATATATCTCGTGAAAATTGGCAAAATCCTCTCGAACATCTCGAATAAAAGTGATATTAAGACGTCTGGGACACCGACAGTAGCTAACTTATACACAGAAGCGGAAATTACACAATCCGGCTCTAATTCTAAAGCAAAGCTCTATAAATCAATACAAAATATGCCTAATAAAGCCCTTTCTAGTGGAAACAGAAGGATCAAGAAGAAGTACTCAAGATTGAGAAGAATACCATGCCTAATATAGCCTATATAGAATAATATGCAGAATAAAGCATATCTAGTAGATACAGAAGGACAAATAACAAGTCAATAAATAGAATAATAAACCTAATTAAGTCTATGGAGTAGATACAAATGGAGCAAAAACAAGTCTTGAGGAAGCTTGTTTTTTTTTCTACTTAAATTCTTATTATCAATATTTAGTATATAACCTGTGTTGAAAACTATTGATTGCTAATTGATGATTTGGGTTAAAACTAAGTAGTCTTTATGAATATTTAGTATATAACCTATGTTTGGAAGTGTGTTATTTCAGAATCTAGTGTAGTTTAAGAAATTTTGGTGAATGAAATCAATAAATTGCTCTCTGTACCCTGCCTATGCTTTGTATTTCTGACGGCAGATACCTGGGGTATATTTACAACTCTTGAGGATTAACTCCTAGCAGGTAAATATCCTGGGGACCTTGTGTTTCTTTGGGGACTCTCTATTCGCTCATAGTATCTAACCATTGTGAAGTTTATTTTTTTGGACGTAGGACTTAATATACATATGTAGACTAAATCATAGCAAGAAGTCTACCTCCGTCGTCGGTTCTTAACTATGTAGACTCGCCAATGTTACCCAATCTTAGATACATCATAATTAAAATAAACAGCAAAAAGACGACATTTCATCAGAATCCCCTGCTGAATAAAACTTATATAGAATAATATGCAAAATAAAGCCTATCTAGTGCATAAAAATAGAGAAAAAAAGTCGTTCGTGGTGGTAGAAAATCTTAAAAGTATTTCGCTCAGAAATCTCCGAAATATTGTCACTAATTTTACGTATCCTGTTTTATAGCCAAATAGATTTATATTCTATAATCAATAAGAAAAACCTACTAACAATAAAAAACTATGGGTAACAGATGAAAATAGGGAACACCAAGAACAATTCTAAAGAACGAAATCAACACCAGTACTGTAATCTAGATATTCATACGGCATCTTCGAATTCTAACAAACAAAATATTGATTCTAATTATACGTATCCTGTTTTATTGACAAATACATTTGACTACTATAAGCAATTAAAAACACTAGGGAATATGCCAAAGAACTCGGAGTAGGAGCCTCGACAGTTTCAAGACATTTGAAGGAAATCGACAAATCCAAAACTGACATTTCATACGGTACAGCCTGATATATTTTTAACAATGAATTGTTTTTCTTATTTTAATTAATCTGTTTTATTGTCAAGTACATTATCCAACATTAAGCAATTAAAAAATAACAAGGAATAAAAACAAACAAAAAGAACCGTTCGAATAAACGAAATCAATTACTTCAAAGTGTAAGCACTTATTTCTCCGATTGACATAGCCTAATCAAAAATTGTTTCAGAATCTTTTTTGTAGAACATTTAGTAAGCTTTCGCATGGTAACCCTCCGTTTACCAATATTCCTAACCGTCTTTGAGATATTAGGGAATGTAAGTTCCCAAAACATTTCATGTCTGTTAATAAAATATTTTATTCTAATCCTTCCTTAACTCCAAACGTAACCAAAATTTTAACATGTTAGTTTTGATGAAAGTAGAACATGCAGAAAATGTTTCAACTGAATCCCATAATTCTAAGTACCAAAATCAAAGACAAAAAGAACTGTTCGAATAAGCGAAATCAATTACTTTAAAGTTTTATGCACTTATTTCTCCGATTGACATGGCCTAATCAAAACTTTCATCAGAACCATTTTTGTAGAGCATTTAGTAAGCTTTCTAATGGTAATCTTAAGTTTCGCAAGATTCTCAACCTTTTTCGAAATATTAAGGAAAGTATACAAAGTTACCAAAACTTTTTTATGTCTGTTAATAAAATATTTTATTCTAACCCTTCCTTAAATCCAAACGCAACCAAAATTTCAACATATTAGTTTTAATGAAAGTAGAACATGCAGTAAATGTTTCAACTGAATCCCATGCTTCTAAGTACCCAAACCAAAAACGGAATTCAAAAATTTCTTTTTCAGTTTTCTCGAAAACAGTTAAAGCTATCGCCTTGAAAATGGTTCCATTCGTTTTTCTAGCCCAAGAAGCCTATAAAAAGAGTACTTACAAGCTTATGAACTCAAAAAGGTAAGCGTTACGATTTTTTTTTGCGCGAATTTCGCCCCAAACGCCATCTTCCAGTGGGCGGATTTTGCTGGTTAACGAACTTGACCTTTCAAATTGGACGCCAGATTTTTTTACCAAATGTCATCAAAATCGGACCATCAGGGAAGCCAGAAATGAGCGAAGAGACAAATATATATATATATATATATATATATATATATATATATATATACATATATATACATATATATATACAAATTTGAACCACCGTTATTTTCGGTTTCTAGGGGTTCTGAAACGCGAAATTTTCTAGTCGGCACTTCCGGATTGTTTCATTGTATCAACCCTATAAGCGGGGTTCCTCCCTATGGGGGAGGGAGGAACCGCGCTAAAAGGTTGAGAATCTTGGGGAACGGAAGATGACCATTAGAAAGCTCACTAAATGCTCTACAAAAATGGTTCTGATGAAAGTTTTGATTAGGCGATGTCAATCGGAGAAATAAGTGCTTAAAACTTTAAAGTAATTGATTTCGCTTATTCGAACTGTTCTTTTTGTCTTTGATTTTGGTACTTAGAATTATGGGATTCAGTTAAAACATTTTCTGCATGTTCTACATTCATTAAAACTAATATGTTGAAATTTTTGTTACGTTTAGAGTTTAGGAAGGGTTAGAATAAAATATTTTATTGACAGACATAAAAAGTTTTGGTAACTTTGTATGCTTTCCTTATTATCTCGAAAAAGGCTGAGAATCTTGTGAAACGGAAGATGACCATTAGAAAGCTCACTAAATGCTCTACAAAAATGGTTCTGATGAAAGTTTTGATTAGGCGATGTCAATCGCAGAAATAAGTGCTTGAAACTTTAAAGTAATTGATTTCGCTTATTCGAACTGTTCTTTTTGTCTGTTTTATTCCTTGTTATTTTTAAATTGCTTATAGTCAGATAATGTATTTGACAATAAAACAGATTAAGTAAAATAAGAAGATCAATTTATTGTTAGAAATGTAGCGTTCAAAGAGAGAGATCCCAAGGCTTTCCAAATGCCTCTGAGCGGAGGCCTTTCTGCCCGACTTATGGGATAGCTGACCCATACAGGTAAGATTGTAAATTAAGACCTTTCAAGACTGGTTTGTTTGAGATTTCATTTGGATAGCTGTTTTGCTATTGATCTAAACAAAGTAATAACTGTTTCTATTCTATGCCTTCATAAACACTAGAGATAAGAACGGAACCGCTCTAAGATGACGCAGTTCCTGCGAATCGGATTTTTTCTCCTAGAGGTTTAGCTTCAACAGGCAGTATGTTAAACTAATCAAACATGTTTTTGCATACGCGGCTTCCTTTGACATTTTACTTCTAGGTGCATTTCATCATAGACATCTTTAACATGTTCTCGTCCGCCGTTCACTAAATCTGCGATATAATAGAAATAGCTGGCTATAACGTTTTTACTTATTATCTTTAGGCCATTGTTTTATATTACTCCTTAATCGTTTTAATTATTCTTTTTGAGGTATATAGAGTTAATTTCAAAGTTTGGAATTCAAACCTTTCTTGGTACAGCACTTCGAGGACTATGTGGAAAAAATTCCTTATTTAGATCTTACATATTCATACCTTCTAGACAAAGACTGCCGGTTCCATCTTCAAATTTTTTGGAAGCTAAGAATTTCGGAGACCAACGAACGGCCAGACCCCTTGCAGTCCAATGCGTTGTCCCTTGCAGAAATGTTTTCAGATAATTGAAGACTATTTAAATTGTTTTTATTTTTCTCTTTGGGGAAATTAGAATAGATAGTAAAAAAAATCGTATATTTTTCTCAAAGCAATTTTTTATTGGAAGATTATTACAAGGATCAACTGAATATAAATTGTTATTTCTAGGCACTTAAGGCATGCAAATTGTTAGCAGCAATGCTTTAGCTATAGGATTACAACATTACAAAAATATTAAGAGTGCAGACATCCATTATTGTTAAGCTCCCCTTAGAACTAAACTTTATAATTTATCTTTGGTATTAGCAAACATAATTCATAAATAAATAGGCATAAATATATTTAACTTATAAGTACCTTAACTAAATTAACAACAAATATTAAAAATTAATATGAAAAATGAAAATAATTCAGAAAAATTAAAACGTATTAAAGCTGTAAAATAAAATTTAAAACTTCACATACATACTCTCTGTCATAAGGACACTTAAGGTATAAACATACAAGATACTACAATAAACGTAATGCCAATATTATTATAATAAAAAACTACAATTATAATGACAGTGCATAACTAACTAAATCTTTGGACGACCTAACTTTTTTCCCCAATATATTTTTACAATTATTTCGACTGCAAAATATTGGATAGCACAGCAGAAAAATGAGATAATTCGATAAAAAGATATTCTTAAACAAACAAAAACTTTTCTTAAAGATTTAAAATAGAAATATACATTACAGGAACATTAAACAAATTACAGACTTACATAAATATTTATATTTCCAAAAGGATATTTATAAAAATATACGTTAGGAATAAATTAATTAAAACCATGCTTTACCATAGCATATAAAGAGTAACATTGTAATATGATTAAACATAATGTTTCTTACTTAAGAAATTAAAAGCTCTGCATAGCAAAGCTACCGGAGCTTTTAGAAAAATGTAGACGCTAAACAAATATAATAACTTCTCTAATCAATTCATCATCGCCAAAAAAATATGAAAATTAATACAAAGGTTAAATTAAAAACCATAAATTTAATTAAAGATACAGTAGTTTCTGCAGCTTCTTAAATATTGTGTACCCTAATTTTATTCCTACAAGTCTAAATTGGACCCATTTCCAAGGCTATATGCCAAACGTTTTTAATAACCAATTAAAAAATATAAAAAATATATTTAAAACTTGATATGATAATTTATAAATAATATTTCGATAAAAGCGAAAATATAAATGAATGTAATATAAATCCTATCATATATTCCGTTTTATAGTTTAATTGTCACAACATAATTAATGTTATTATTTATAAAATTTACAAATTTACCTGATTTTAAAAAAAAATTAATTCAATGATAACTTTTATTACTTTAAGCTATTTCGCAGTACATTTTTTTCTGATTTATTATCGTATAATATGTAGCATTATACTTATATGAGCTGTTTTTAGTTTTAATTTTTCTTAAATTCCTTCTGATAACCATGTAATTATATTGTTTCTAAGTACCATTCGAGTTAAACTATAAAATATAATATTCTACTAATAAGATAACAAGAATTAAAGTCTCTCCGTAAGATGACTTAAGAGAGTATGATGTTTAAACTAAATAAGTATAGTATTCTAAGGGGAGCATAGAGGGCGGAGTTTTGGGCCTTCGAGTTATGTTTAATACTCGTGAGTTTAATATTAACGAGTTAATACTCGTCTCCTTCATCGCCTTCTCCTTCAGTCGAGTCTACAGCTACTTCTTCATAGTCCTTCTCCAGGGCAGCAAGATCCTCTCTGGCTTCGGAAAACTCGCCTTCTTCCATTCCTTCCCCGACATACCTATTAACAAGATAATGATAAAATATGTTAAGAATATTTTACATAATATAGGAAAGATTAAAATAAATAAAATCGTTTAGGGCTTAAGCGATGGTAGAATTTGTTAGGGTTAGGTCGTGGTATCTTAATAAAACTATTTTTTTTCATAAGAAAATGAGTTTTATTTTCTGCTGACGTCTTGCCGACATCAAAAAAATCAGTCCCGTAACAGGTCACAAGGGCCCAGAGGGGCAGATACTGTAGAGGTATCTGATTCTTGACCATACGGCACACTAGGGAGATAGAGTGGTTAACACTATGCTCCGGCCGCCTGATTTTCCCCTTGGCTGCTTCGACTGCTAGAGTCATTAGCACCCAAGGTACCCATTATTAATTAAATTAATTAAAGGCTGGGCGAGCCTAGGGACGATCTCGGACCCCAAATCCAACCCTCGAACGGCAGCACTAGAAGAAAAAATCTTTAGTGCGCACTCGGGTTTTGAACCTGGTCCTCCAGTTCATTAGTCGAGTGCTCTACCATTGAGCTAACCTCGTCCCCTTGCCGACATATTTTTATTTAATTTTTCACATTTTTGGTTCCTATTAACTGAAAAGAATTATAAATATGTATAACAGTAGGTTTTTTTACTGTAAATTTATTCATTTTACAGGTCTTAAACTTAGAAATCCTGCCTCCTATGAAGCAGTAACTGCGTGTATGGTCTTATGCCAGTCAATACATATATATGCATACATGTACGTAAACATATATACATATATATATATAAATATATATATATATATATATAAATATATATATATATATATATATATATATAAATATATATATATATATATATATATATATATATATATATATATATATATATATATATATATATGAGGGCGAGGTTAGCTCAGTGGTAGAGCACTGGGCTTATATGCTGAAGGACCTGAGTTCAAATCCTGAGCAAGCACTAAAGATTTTTATCTTCCAGTGTCTTCGTTCATGGGTTCGATTCGGCCTCCCTGACCTTTCCTAGGCCAATAGGAATGGGCGATAGTCGATAGTTCAGCACTATCGATAGGCCGATGCTATCAGTTAAAAATAACGATACTATCGATAGTTATTCGATAGTGGCTTTCCCTATTCCTTACATACCTGTCCAATGAAGAATTTAATGTTATTGAATTGAATTATCTATTACTTGCAGGACTGGGTATATTTATAAGATTGCACAAAGGTTTAAAACGAAAAACGAATTTATCTAAATTTATAAAAAGTATTTACAAAGATAAAAATATAAAGACGGACAAAAAAGTGCAATTATTTCAAACTGTTTTAGTTGTGCTCCTTGAGGCACATATTACCAGAAATGAAAAACAACATTTCCGTTTTTCTATAGCTCAGTCTTTTCTGCTGCTCATAAATGATTTTTCCAGCGGTTGAAAATAAATGTTCTGAGGCTACAAATGAGCCTGGAACACAAAGGTATTTATTGGCATTATTATGTAGTTGGTTGTTTACACCAGACGGTTCCTTTTCAGTATTTAATTCATCGGTCGTCACTATTTAATACCGCAGCCCTCCAGATGATGACAACTTCAATTCTAAAAAAAAAAGTAATAACTCTATCGATAATCATGAACTATCGATATATCGATAATAACTATCGACTATCGCCCATCCCTAAGGCCAACCCAGTCTTTTATTAATTTAGTAATGGGGACCTTGGTGATAATGACCTTAGAAGTCAAAGCAGCAAAGTTGAAAATCAGGCGGCCGGAGCATACTACTGACCACGCTATCTTCTTAGTGTGTCACATGGTCATGAATCATATACCTCTATAGTATCTGCCTCACAGGGCCCTTTTGGCCTGTTACGTGACATTATATATATATATATATATATATATATATATATATATATATATATATATATATATATATATATATATGTATATGTATATATATATACATACAAATTTGAACCTCTGATATTTTTGTGAGGCCTGAAAAAGAATTTTTTTCTTGGACGTCATAAGTAGTTTTCCTCTCTACTTAGGGAGAGAGAAACGCTTTTTCGGAATTTTATGGTTATTAGTGTAACATAATCTAGTGGCTTTCTAAAAATCCATGATGATGACATCTTTTTAACGAAGGGACCACTGGAAATAATCAAACACTTCAAATGGGTATCGAGCCGTCATTTCCTTCGTGGCAATCCGACACTGTAGACATCATGCCAATATACAACACCTATATAACAATTTGCTGACTAATCAATCTTTTTTTTTTATTTTTATTTTTTATTTATTTATTTATTTATTTTTTTTACGGCGCATCTACAACTTGGCCATTAGCGCCGGGCTATCTATAGGTTGCCACCCTTTTATAATGCCAACAGAACGTGGTCGGTCACCCATTCAGGTACTGACCACGCCCGACGTTGCTTAACTTCGGTGATCTACGGGAACCGGTGTATTCAACGTGGCTATGGCCGTTGGCGACTAATCTATCTACATCCAAATGATCACGTTGACGCCAGGTTTTAGCATGTCACTAATAATATTTATAGAAATCGTAGTTCAGAACTGGTCTTTCATATAAAAAACAATTTTGCGCAACAAATAATTGTGTTGACCCGTTCTAATAATCGCATAACAACAGGACAAATCAGTAATTCATGTAAAACTTGCACTTGTCAAAACATTATAATGCTTGACATTACTGAACATGTTTTTATAAATTAAATTACACGGACTCCCATATTTAAAAAAAAAGCTATGCTGTACTAATGTTAACAAAGGATTATTATTATAGGAATATTATATTATTTCAAATAATATCCCAATCACATCCAAACTGCAGACTACGTTTCCCAATCAAAATAATGATATAGAGTTTTTATTACCATATTAACATGAAAAGGTAAATCAATAAACCAGGGTATACACTAGGTATTTTGACCTTTTGTATTACTCGGCAGGCTATGTTTTTTATAAAATATTGTAATAATAAAATATTGTCTAATCAAGCCTAAAAAATATTGTCTAAAAATGCATAGGTTAACCATTTTGTGTGTGTTTTTTTTTTTTTTTTTTTTTTTAGTTTATACCCTTTTATCAAGAGCTGAAAGCTGAATTTAACTATTTTATTGTTTTATTTTCTTCAATTCACATTCGTGCTTAATTTTATAGAAGTTTTTATTTCTCCAGTCATAAAGGGATAATTTTTTCTTTGTTTACGTGTATTTGCTTCCAGGCCATTAGCGCTTCACTATCCCTTCAAAAATACCCATTGCTACAGCAGGAAACGACTTCAGGGAGACCATTCCTAAAAAACTCAAACTTCCTCCAAGAGCAACTTGAACCCATGCCTACAGAATAAACAATAATTATTGGACCAACAACGAAAAAAATAAAGGGGTGCTAATGACCCTGGCAGTCGGAGGACCTATAATTAATAAATAAATAATAATAATAACAAAAACAATTAGAAGCTTAAAGATTCCCATAAACCTTTGCCTGGAAGTCTTGTTTGAAGATTCAACAGTTGTCCATGATATATATTTAAACATGAATTTTCACTTCATTTAGAAATTAAACAAACCTTAAATGTAACGAAAATTAAAATTTAAAATGTACAAATGCAAACACCAGGGTCAATATTAAATAAGCCAGCACCTGTACGACACACTTGCTGGATATGGTTTTCATAGCAATTAGGAGTGAAAAGGTTGAAACTAATGTTAAATTAAGTATGGAAACGAAATGTGTAAAAGAAAACCTTGGAGTAAAAAATCCGCGTTAATTAACGAACTAAGCCCACATTGCCTTTGTATTCTCAAAGGCACAAAGGCCAAAAAAAGTGGAAAAATTGAAGCATTGTGTCACCTTCCCTTCTCTCTCTGTTTGCCTAATTTAAACCTTTATATTACTTATAATGGATTTAATTAATGGCTACAATACTAATTATTATATTATTCGTATTTTTGTTTTGAAGAATCTAAATGATTCTAAAATACTTAAATTTCATATATTAATTGTTTTACAATAGCATCTTTAAAGCGCCTCCCTCTGGTCCAATGGAATTTCTTGTAGGAAAAGCAGGTCCAATCCAAGCCTGCAGCAGGTTGAATTTTTTTTATAATTTTCGGGTACGTTGAAAAAATTCCCTGCTGGATGTTAAGAAAGAGTGGCAACCTATAGATAACTCGGCGCTAATGGTTCCCATGCCGTCGAGCCATAAAAAAAAAAAAAAAAAAAAAAAAAAAAATTGACAGATGGTAGGACGTACAACAATTCTTGAAACGGACAATGTCACCCTATTATTAGAGTCATTAGTATAAATCAAATTCCAACTGCGTCATTTTAGCGCGTCCATAAGGTTCTTACGCCATTTTAAGTCCCTTGTTTTACAAATAAATTAAATGTAGTGATCAAAGCGATTACAAAAACAACAAACTGAGGAAATAATATGTAGAGAACGGTTAAAAACAACTAAACTATACCGTTCTAAGTTTTATGCAGATATTTATGCTACTTGGATCGTCTCATCAAAAATTACTGGAGAACCATTCATGTAGAGAGTTTGGTAGTCTTTGGAATGTTTCCCATCCATTTACCGTGATTTCCCAACCGTTTTCGAGTTATTTCATAAAATATACGAAAGTCCTAAATCTTGGATATTAATTTGTTTTAATAATACTTGCTCAACTCTATACCTAACTAAAATTAAATTATCTTAGTTTAGATATTTGTTAAACGGTTATAATGCAATTTTTGAAAGAGCTGTCTCATTCGTAGAAATGGGTGATTAAATAGAGCAATGTCCGCTCAGGATACTGTCGTTTTCCTGTTGTCGCGCCAAATATCATGCTTCGCATAGAGATTACATTATTCACGAAAAATTAAGATAAAACACTAGCAACTGTCTACTTTAAGCTTTGAAAATGACACTAGGAATAAAACGGAAACGCGCTAAGATGACGCAGCTCCTGCGAATCGGACTTCCCTTAAAGGACAGATAAGCATGATTATGATTTAAGGAATTTCTTAAAATAAAGTCTCTATTCTAACTCAGTAGGTTCCTTCTCTTCTTTAATTATGAACTGCGTTTTGAAGGGAGACCAGAGTTTCAGTGAACTTTGACTGGCCGATGAATATGCTTTGCAACCATAATCCAGTAATGACCTGGTAAAGGCTCGATAGAACATCAGCATAGAGCACCTGTCAGCACCCCATTTAGAATTACTTAATATCCTCAATAAATTCATTTTTTATTTAAATGTTTTATTTTTGATGTGCTAGACCTTTTATTTTGTTTGCACTCTACGTATTTATAGAGCTAATCGCCTAGTTGCTAGCTCTTAAATCATATAAATAAATAAATAATTATGAACTTTACTATTTGGGGGTAAATGCGCGCTTGCAACCACGTGCATACCCGGAATTAATTAAGCATTGAGCCTATCCCACACAGATGTACACTGCATACACCCACCAGTGGTTTAGGAGTTGCTTGGAAAGGACAAAGTCTACACCTAATTTATATAATTATTTAAATTTTAACGTCCACTTATTTAAAACTGATTTTTTAAAACGGGTTATCTACAGTTTACAACTCTGCTAATTTAAACTTTGTTTATATCTGTTTGATCTTCTCTGTATTCAGTTTCCTATGAGTCTTTATAGAAAAAAATAAAATAAAATTAATAAAAAAATCACAAAAATATGCTCAATTTAATTAATGTGAAACCGATATCACACAGTAGACACTTCATAGTATACAGTCAAAAGAAAATCGTTAAAATCGAAATTTCTTATTATTCGAGAAAGTTTCATCGTACTAGTCTCCTTAGGAATCGTGGATTTGTATTAAAATATTGAAATTGACAAGAACACTTCTATGAAACGGAGATGCACTCAATACTTTACCATTTGGGTGTTTATCGGCTGAGCAGAAGATATGTCACTGCTTGGGTGTGGGGCATATTTCATCAATCCAGCATATAATGAAAATAGAATAAGACAAAATATTTATTTAAGATATTTCCTGTACTATTAAATGCGATTTTTCGTGCATCGTACAGTGTGTAATTTTACCATTCTGGGACGACAAAAATATGAAACGTTTTCAAAATGATACTCTAACAATTTCTTTGTATGACAGTTGTCACAGAGTTGCAGTTTTTGAGCTTTATTAAGAATTATAGGAAAACAGAAAAAATACAAATAAAATATTTTGATTACATTAAAAGAATAATGAAAACATTCGCAAACGTTTTCAATTAAAATTTCACGAAATGTCTAAGGCATCAAATTCAGAGCCTGACTCAGAGGATCTAAAATTTTTGCAGGATCTCGCCATATTTCATAAAGCATTTCTCAGGTGACTACACCGTCCATTATAAAATAAAATAACATTTTATTGATTTCGGGAAATCGGCAAAAACGGGAAAACTTTGGTTGTCAGGTTGTCTTCTCCACCTTGCTAAATAATTATTTCGTTCAAAACAATATTATACGATATAAGAAAGTAAATTTACATCAGACTTTTTGAAGAACAGCGAATTTTTAAATTTTACTCATGTAACTTTGACTATTTTTTTAAGTCCTTGAAATTACATATATTTTTATGAAATCATATGAATATTTACCTCAAAAGATGCAGAAAATAATTAACAAAAAAATAATAACGTGTAAGGAGATCCGAAGAAAGTGAAGGTGAAGAAACAAATGATAGAAGTCTAGCTCAAATCACTTTTATGTAAACTATGAAAGGGCATGCTTGGGTGCGACTTACGCTCCTTTTAACTGGCTTTAAAATTCCCAACACTTTCTATTACCCAAACCTTTCACATTGTACATCTAATTTGTACAAAATCATTTTTCGATTTTTGTCCTTCTACATTTGCATTATTACACACAATACTTAGTCTTTTACATTCCACGAATCATGTGGAATGAAAAATATAGAAAGCCCCTTAAAAAACCAGAACAAACGAAATATAGAACTGCGTGACTTTTTTGGGCGTATATGAGAAGGCTAAATGCTCTTGAAACGTTTAGTGGAAAAAAGTTTTTTTAACAAAAAGATTACTCTAACATATTATTTTTTATTTTTTTTTTGTTTATTTTCTTTAGGTCGCCGTGTGGGCACATTTAGGCTATTAGACTTGGTCTGTCTAAATGTTGCCACCTTTCCTGAACAAATATCGTAAAGCAGGCAATTTTTGCAAACGGGTCCTGAAATGGAAACCCTGCAGGCAAGACTCGAACCCGCATTTCATGCATTAGCCGTTAGCCAGTGTATCATTTCAATGTACTCTTACCTTTAATCGAATAAAAATGCTTTAATTTTCACTAAATATTTTAAATGTCATATTATGGCATCACTTGAGCATGTTTAAATTTTAATTTTAGAAAAAAAATGATTTAGAAAAGCGGCTTCCTTCCTCACGAGATTCAAGACATATTCACATTTATCATTTTACTAGAAATGTATTTTTAGATTGTTGTAAATTCTGAATAAATAAATAAAGATAATTTCAGAAAAAGTTACTAGTCAGGATGAAATTCCTTATGAAAATATACAATATCAATTTATTAAATGTTTAAATTTTAATAAACTTAATAAATACATACCAGTGTACGAAGGCCCTCTTAGCATACATAAGATCGAACTTGTGATCCAGCCTTGCCCAAGCTTCAGCTATGGCTGTGGTATTGGAGAGCATGCAGACTGCTCGCTGTACCTTGGCAAGGTCGCCTCCAGGAACAACTGTAGGAGGCTGGTAGTTAATACCCACCTATAACAAGCAGGCAAATTTAGTATTAGTCATGCTATACAGCAGTGGACGAACCACTTACTTTATTTTACTCTACCAGCTGAATGTTAGTACAAAATTTCCAAAATAATGAGATCATCACTAAAATACACTCAACAAACATAGAAGCAAAGTCCTTTTCATATGGACCCCTAGTCATGTAGGAATAAGGGGTAATGAAATAGCTAGGGGGTAAGTTTTTAAATAGCTCATAGAAAATGTTGTCTGGACCCGGTGAAGTGTGACGTACGTCTGATAGAACGCATTTAAATTCGTTCAGTGCGAATTCGTCATTTAGAGGATGTTCTAAGTCAGTATTTATTTCATTTTCTCGCAACGAAGGTGGTTCTTTACGGCGGTAAAGAATTCCTTAAGAGGTAATTTGGCTATGTGTAAGTGTGAATCTCTTTCTGAATCAATTAACTTCTGCGTTAGTCCGTTAATTTTTGAGAGAATTAGGGCACCCTACGAGCAAAGGAATGTCTCAAATAAGAATCTTGTCCATTCGTCTAAATAATTATAATTGTCAACTTATATATGTTTAAATTTCCAACCTTGCTATTTAACGTGACACTTAATTCGAATAATTTCAGATGTGCTAATAATAAAAAATTAAATTAAAAATACAGATCAAATGGATTATCTCACCTTAAATCCAGTTGGGCACCAGTCTACGAATTGTATGGATCTTTTAGTCTTAATTGTAGCGATTGCAGCATTGACGTCTTTAGGGACGACGTCACCTCTGGAACATTATTTTAAAAAAATATAATTTAATATAAAAAAATCAGTTTTAATGGTACAAACACAGATGTGATTTAAGATTTAAGCATAAGTATTTTTCTGGTAAAAACACCAATACTTATTTTAGTTTCTCGCAGCAACGGCTATTCAACAATGGTAATAAGAAAAAAATTACCATAAAATAATATACAATCTTGTTATCAGGTTTTGAATGTAAATAATACATCCGTGTAGAGGTTATTTTCAGTCTCTGAGTCAATAGTTCAGAAGGTACTACAAACTTTTTGCAATTTCACATAACAGAAAGCCCCAGTAAGAAACAAGTTACTGCGTGATTAGATGTATGCATAGTAACCTCCGCTACAAAACCTCAGTTGTTTATTTAATTAAATTTTATCGACCATTATTATTAACTAAGAATTTTAGGATACCACCCTTTTCTAGCAAGGATAGGGCTGATGCCTTTTCTTTTTTCTGCTGCAGCCTGTGGAAAAAAGTCAAAAATGCAACTATTTTTTCCAACATGTTTTGCTTTACTAATCCTTTTAGATTGACCTCAGTGACATGGAATGGGAGCTTTTATTCGAATATTATTAACACAAAGGATTCAAACCATGTTTGAACATGTGGCAGTTTGCTTATCTTTCTAAACGAAACAATTTCCATACAAAAGTCTTTTCGAATTTTTAGTATCTATCTATTAGTTTCTTACCTTCTTCAATGTCTTCTCATGGACGAAGGTAAGATAATGTCCATTGTCATTGTTTTTAAAAATTTTCGTAAATATTTTCAAAAAACATTTTTTAAATAACTTCAGATACACTTTTTTCAATTTCGATCCAAAAAAGTCCGTCACGCAGGAGCTGCATAACTAAGCACTTTCCTCAGAATTTGGGTAGTGTAGATTGCTTTCCAGAACAATTTGCTTAAAATATCCTACATAAATAAAATAAAAACATGAATAGTTCTCTTTTAAATTTGTAATGCGTAACTGATCAATTAATAATTTGCTTCCAGAGTTATGTTTACACATGGTACCTATTACACTACGTAATAAATACAAAAAACCTCATATTATCGTATTTTGATCTAACGCAGGAACAGGATACAGTCACTCTAGTGGTAGAAAGCGCTCCTTGCGGCGGCTTTTTGAACCTACGTCTAACGGGCTTTTCTATTGAAATATATTACAAATTAAACCCCCGCTTTCCGATTGACCGATTCAGCTCATTTTTACAAAACTTCTTTCTCATGAGTTACCCACGACGTATACCGCGTTTCGTTACAATACAGCAGAAATTTCGACCGGTATGAGTATATTAAGAATTTGGGTCAAGAGTAAACCCCCCCTTCTAATGAACCGATTTAGTTTATTTTTACAACACATATTTATCTGTAGATTACCACTACGAATACCGAGTTTCGTCGAAATATACCAAAAATCACGGCTGGTAGTGGCGAATTGGTATTGTGGGTCCGGAGTAAACCCCCCCCCCCCCCTCCTAATGAACCGATTTAGTTTATTTTTACAACAGTTATTTACCTGTGGATTACCACTACGAATACCGAGTTTCATCGAAATATACCAAAAATCACGGCTGGTAGTGGCGAATTGGTATTGTGGGTCCGGAGTAAACCCCCCCTTCTAATGAACCGATTTAGTTCATTTTTATATCTTACTTTTCTCTCTATATTACCACTACGAATACCAAGTTTCGTTGAAATGTAACAAATATTACGGATGAAATAGTCAAATTAGTGTTTTGGGTTCGGGGTAAACCCCCCCTTCCGGTGGACCAACTTTGGTGGTTAACGAACTCGTTGAATCGTTTGCTAATTGAATGCTATATACCAAGTTTCGTGACGAAAAAACAAAAACTCTGGCCGCTATCGTGTTAACAGACACATATATATATATATATATATATATATATATATATATATATATATATATATATGCATATATATATATATATATATATATATATATATATATATATATATATATATATATATATATATATAAATTTTAACGGGGGTCATTTTCGGTGTCTACTAGGTAGGATCGAGAAAGATTTGAAGAAATTTTTCAAAAATTCCGTCATGAGTCCAACCTCAATAGCTACTTTCCTTCGGAGGAAAGTGCTAATAGTTCTCTTTTAATTTTGTAATGAGTAACTGATAAATTATTAATTTCCTTCCAGAGTTATGTTTACACATGGTGCCTACTACACTACGTAATAAATACAAAAAACCTCATATTATCGTATTTTGATCTAACGCAGGAACCGGATACAGTCCCTCTAGCGCTCCTTGCGGCGCCTTTGTGAACCTATGTCTGGCTGGCTTATCTATTGAAATATATTAGAAAGTAAACCCCCCTTTCCGATTGACCGATTCAGCTCATTTTTACAACACTTCTTTCTAATGAGTTGCCCACGAAGTATACCGCGTTTCGTTTTAATACAGCAGAAATTACGACCAGTATGAGTATATTAGTAATTTGGGTCCGGAGTAAACCCCCCCCCCTCCTAATGAACCGATTTAGTTTATTTTTACAAGACATATTTACCTGTAGATTACCACTACGAATACCGAGTTTCGTCGAAATATACCAAAAATCACGGTTGGTAGTGGCGAATTGGTATTGTGGGTCTGGAGTAAACCCCCCCTCCTAATGAACCGATTTAGTTTATTTTTACAACACATATTTACCTGTAGAGTACCACTATGAATACCGAGTTTCGTCGAAATACACCAAAAATCACGGCTGGTAGTGGCGAATTGGTATTGTCGGTCCGGAGTAAACCCCCCCTCCTTATGAACCGATTTAGTTCATTTTTATATCTCACTTTTCTCTCTATATTACCACTACGAATACCAAGTTTCGTTGAAATATAACAAATATTACAGCTGAAATGGTCAAATTAGTGTTTTGGGTTCGGGGTAAACCCCCCCTTCCGGTGGACCGATTTTGTTGGTTAACGAACTCGTTCAATCGTTTGCTAATTGAATGCTATATACCAAGTTTCGTGACGAAAAAACAAAAACTCTGGCCGCTATCGTGTTAACAGACACATATATATATATATATATATATATATGCATATATATATATATATATATATAGATATATATAAATTTTAACGGGGGTCATTTTCGCTGTCTACTAGGTAGGATCGATAAAGATTTGAAGAAATTTTTCAAAAATTCCGTCATGAGTCCAACCTCAATAGCTACTTTCCTTCGGAGGAAAGTGCTAACATCCTGGGTTTCTGAATTATTTTGCTTTAATAACAGTTATACTCATGTATATACTAATTGTTATTGCTTTGAACTGCTTTGAATGATTCTGTGTTTATTTTTCTCTTTTAGAAAACAAACCCAAAAAATGTTGACATTTTAGAAACAATAGGATCAATTTCAATGCTGACCTTTTAAATCGTCTTTTAATATCTTCGTACCCTTTAATTTCTTTAAGCGGGAAAATAAACCATTCAAATTCAAAGCTTAATGACCGCGACAACAAGAATTTAAACTCTCTCCAAGTTGAACTGGACAACTCAACTTATCGCCATCCGAAGATAGTTTTTCGGACAGCAAACAATTGATTTTAATTCTTTATACATGTTTGTATTATTATTTCTAATTTTTTGTATAATAATTTATTTTTTCTTTGATTAAATTTGGATGGTCGATAAACCACTTCAAATAAATATTTGTAAATATAATTATAATTGAAAAAAAACTTGGTTTTTATTCAAGGCCCTTACAATACATGTGTTCTTTAGTGATCAAATTAGTTTACTCTATAAATGTCCGTCAAGAACGACTTTTGTCCACTTACTCCATAAGAACACCGCACTGTGCATCGTGGGAATCAAACGCACGACCCTTGGCACAGAGTGTTAAGTGCTCGCGCCTTAACAATCACGGCTACCGAGCCTCCTCAGCTGTTTATTAGGAATTTAAGCAGATATCAATGCTTAGAAGAAGTGAAGCTTGCATTCTGGTAGTATAGAGGATTTTCTTTGGTTAATTTCACTCTAGAAGGGGCTGAGAGAGAAGGAAGGGCGTGGACGTCGAGGCTAAAGGAAAAACATTCTGCTCTCAGCAAAACGCTTACTCAACAGCGGTGATTGACATATCAACAGGAAGATGAGAAATACAACTTCATGCTTCTGCAGTTTGACTCTGAGAGACCGTCTCAAAGTAAAGAAACATTTTTTATCTTTGGGTACCCCATGGTCTGACGGTAGACAAAATGAATTTAGGCCAAAATATGCTGAAGCTATTTCTTAAGGGATAATGTAAACACGGCCATGACGGTTTTAAAATTTTCCGACCAAGCCATAAAACAATGTTTGAACATAGATGATGAAGGTACAGATGTAACTGTCAGAAAATCTCGATCTGTAAAATAAACGTGATCTCTGCATTTTTCAGCTCGTGTATAATTGTCGTTACGGACAAACGGAGGTCATAAAAAGCTATGTGATACAATGTGTAGTGCCTGCCTGAAAAGCCTTTGAACAGAGTAAAAAAACCATGACAACGCTCCACTTTGCTAGAACCTACATCAAAAGGCCAGTATTGTGCATAATGGCTTATCTTTTAGCGCGGTTCCTCCCTCCCCCATAGGGAGGAACCCCGCTTATAAGGTTGATACAATGAAACAATCCGGACGTGCCGACAAGAAAATTTCGCGTTTCAGAACCCCTAGAGACCGAAAAAAACGGTGGTTCAAATTTTTATATATATATATATATATATATATATATATATATATATATATATATATATATATATATTTGTCTGTGGATTCAGTTGAAACATTATCTGCATGTTCTACTTTCATTGAAACTAATATGTTGAAAGTTATGTTACGTTTGGAGTTAAGGAAGGGTTAGAATAAAATATTTTATGAACAGACATGAAAAGTTTTGGGAACTTCGTATATACTTTCATTAATATCTCGAACACGGTTGGGAAATCGTGGTAAGTGGATAGAAACTATTTGAAAGCTTACTACATTCTCTACAAAAATGATCCTAAAACTATTTTTGATTAGGTTATGTCAATCGGAGAAATAAGTGCTTAAAACTTCAAATACGTCTGTTTTGTTCTTATGAACGGGTTTTTGTCGTTCTTTTTGTAATTTTTGTCTCTTTCCCTTGGTTTTTTATTGCTTTTTATTTTTTTAATTTATTATGTTACGAAAATGTATTTGTTTGTAAAACAGGATAGGAAAAATGAGACCAATTTTCTGTTGCTAGAAATAATGAAAATTTTGGGAACTTCGTATACGTTCATTAATATCTCGAAAACGGTTGAAAATCTTGCGAAGCGAAAGGTTACCATTCGAAAGCTTACTAAATGGTCTACAAAAAATGTTCTGACGAAAGTTTTAATTAGGCGATGTCAATCGGAGAAATAAGTGCTTAAACCATTAAAGTAATTGATTTCGTTTATTCGAACGGTTTTTTGTCTGTTTTTATTCCTATTTTTTCATTGCTTATAGTTGGATAATGTATTTGACTATAAAATAGATTAATTAAAATAAGAAAAACAATTCGAACAGGTAGATATCGAAAAAAGCTGTGCTTCAAATTAGAATCTATTGTTGAGTAATTATATGAATCTTTGGATAATAATTCCAATAGTTAAAATAAAATTATAACTAAATTGGAAAATATGTATTTAATAGAACTCATTAAACCTTTTACAGAGAACTCTATTTTTTATTTTTATTTTATTGATCAACAGGTCTTTGCATATATTTAAAAACTCTGTTGATATAACCTCTATATCGTTTTTTGTTTTTAGGCCAATCTATAATTCCTTTGGGTTAATATGTTTTTTAAATTGAAGCTTTAAAGCCTCAACAGGAATATTTGTGTAATCACCCTTCACAGTTAATTTATTAGAATCATGAGTGACTGTTTTTGTGTAACAACTAACAATCTTTGAAAACGAAGTTTGACTATCCTTGTTATTGTTATTTTCCTTCTGTTTGGCCGAGATTTTCTATTCATGATCTAATTCTCCTTGAATTTTTTGACTAGATCAAGAACCTAATTTAAGCACTCTTAAATTCCTTAATTTAATTGAGGAAGTTTATCAAGCTTGATATAATCACTTTTGGGTTAATACGGGTGGTCTATACCGAGTCCTTTGTTTGTAAACACAAAGAGCCTTCTGAGTAACGGTAAAGGGCAGTAAAAGTATGACTTTACCTGGAAGCAGGCCCTGCATACAGAGAATTACAATACGAGACCTCATTCTTTCTTTCAACAGCTCCCGTGTAACACCTTAGATCTGTTTATATTGTTAGCGCGGTTCCTCCCTCCCTTCATAGGGAGGAACCCCGCTTATAAAATTGATCTCATGAAACAATCCGGAAGTGCCGACTAGAAAATTTCGCGTTTCAGAACCCCTAGAGACCGAAAATAACAGTGGTTCAAATTTGTATATATATATATATATATATATATATATATATATATTTGTATGTTATTTGAAAGGTCAAGTTCGTTAACCAGCAAAATCCGCCCACTGGAAGGAAGATGGCGTTTGGGGCGAAATTCGCGCAAATAAAATCGCAACGCTTACATTTTTGAGTTCATATGCTTGTAAGTACTCGTTTTGTAGGCTTCTTGGCCTAGGAAAACGAATGAAACCGTTTTTAAGGCGATAGCTTTAACCGTTTTCGAGAAAATTGGGAACATAGTTGCTGAATAACGTTTTTGGTTTTGGTACATAAAATCATGGGATTCAGTTGAAACATTTTTTGCATGTTCAAATTTTATCAAAACTAATATCTTAAACTTTGTGTTAAGTTTGGAGTTAAGGAAGGGTTAGAATAAAATATTTTATGAACAGACATAAAAAGTTTTGGGAACTTCGTATATTTTCATTAATATCTCGAACACGGTTGGGAAATTTTCATAAGTGGATAGAAACTATTTGAAAGCTTTCTAAATTCTCTACAGAAAAGATTCTGAAACAAGTTTTGATTAGGTGATGTCAGTCGAAGAAATAAGTGCTTAAAACTTCAAATACGTCTGTTTAGTTCTTATGAACGGGTGTTTGTCGTTCTTTTTGTAATTTTTGTCTCTTTCCCTTAGTTTTTTATTGATTATTATTTTTGTAATTTCTTATGTTAAGAAAATGTATTTGTGTGTAAAACAGGATAGGTAAAATGAGACCAATTTTCTATTGCTAGAAATAATGAAAAGTTTTGGGAACTTCGTATAATTTCTTAATATCTCGAAAACGGTTGAAAATCTTGGGAAGCGAAAGGTTACCATTCGAAAGCTTACTAAATGCTCTACAAAAAATGTTCTGACGAAAGTTTTAATTAGGCGATGTCAATCGGAGAAATAAGTGCTTAAACCATTAAAGTAATTGATTTCGTTTATTCGAACGGTTTTTTTTGTCTGTTTTTATTCCTTGTTATTTCTTAATTGCTTATAGTTGGATAATGTATTTTAAAATAAAACTAGGTAAGTAAAATAACAAAACAATTTATTGTTAGAAATATAGATTTCCTAGATTCCAAGACCTTGTAACTAGCGGGACCCTTTCAAGTGTTGACCGACCCTTCCAGGTAAGATCGTAAATCAAGACCTTTCAAGACTGGTGGAACCAAAATAATAACTGCTTCTATTTTAATCTTAAGGCGATTCGTCAAAGTTGCGAAGCCTTATCAATAAATAAATATTTTAATCTTTCCAAATTAGACTAGGGATAAGAAAGGAACCGCGCTAAGATGATGCAGTTCCTGCGAGTCGGACTTTTTTGTTTTGAAGCTTGGAATGACTCCTTTATTTCACTATCTACAATTATCGATCCCTACTACGAAAAAAGAATAATGTCGGGGAAAAATTAATTGGAAGAGTTACAAAGAGCAGGGGATAGGCTAATATGTTCTCTTCTTCTGATAAAGAGCCGGAAGAGTTGATTGGACTTTATGACATCGATGACGTTTTAAAAGACAATTTATTCCGCTATTCGTAATATCCCATCAAAAAAAAAAAAAAAAAAAAAAAAAAAAAAAAAAAAAAAAAAAAAAAAAAAAAAAAAAATTGATTGGTTACATTAGGCTGGACGTAAGAAGATAAAAAGGGCAGGAGTAAAATTAAACCAAATACATAAGAATAATACAATACATTGCAATATTATAAAACCAGACAAAGAAATAAATGATAAAAGTAGGTACCCTGGAAGACTAAACCAAGTACCAGTCTTAGCTTAGCTCTCGGCCGAGTAAGACGTGTTCTCAGCTCTCCAGGGAATTAGCTCTAATTCCTACGCTCCCTATCTCAGATAAGTAACCTACTATATAGCACTATATATTATTTTTTTTTAATTAATTATTTCTTTATTATTATCTGTCCTATTTTATATTGTTTAGTATACAACATATAATGGAAAATGATAGACCGGGGGGTTCAAAGCCCCCTAAACCTCCCGATCCTGTTTCTTTTAATTTTGAAATTCCAAATGGTAAATGGTCGAAAAAATTCTTATTAATGTCTCTAAAAGAGAATCCTGAAAAAAAGACCTTCAAAGATTTTAGTCCTTTTAAGGTCAGTAGATTCATTGAAACATATGCACCTCAATCAAATATTAAATTGCTTCGCTCGGGAGCAATACTATTAGAAGTAAATATAAAAACGGATTATACTAATCTTTCAAATATCGCATCTTTCGAAAATTATACAGTTACGTTCTCACTCCACCGATCATATAATTATTCCAAAGGCATTATCAGCTGTGAAGAATTTTCGCAGTGCTCAAACGAAGAACTAATATTAGAACTCGGAAGTCAAAATGTTGCTAATGTTCAAAGAGTATTAAAAACAGTTAATGGTAATAAGGTAGGCACTTCATCTTATATATTAACATTCAATATTCCTGAACCACCTCAAAGATTGATTTTAGACTTTCTGAGTATTAGAGTTAGTCCATACATTAAACCTCTTCAATGCTATAATTGTTATGCATATAGAACCGGGAGTAGATTCTGCAAAGAGTCGCCAGTGTGTGGTAGATGCGGATTAGGGAAACATGATGGCGCGTGTAAGGCTAAGTGCAGACATTGCTCTGATTCTCACCCGGCTTGGTATACATCCTGTCCTATTTACAAGAAAGAACGGGCTATTGAAGAATATAGGAAAAATAATAGAGTAAGCTATGCAGAAGCAGAAAGGGCTGTCAACCCCCCACCACCAGTACAGGCGGGTGCGGTTAGTTATTCACATGTAACTAATCAACAATCCACTAATAATTTAATATTAACACAATTTGAGAAACTCACCTCCCTAGTTGAACAATTAGCAACAAAAATAAACTACCTCGAATCAATCGTCATAAACAAAGCATCACCAATGTTCTCTGAATCTGCTCATAGTGTACAAGTAAATAATAATGCTTCTCAAAAACAACAAAATAGAATTCCACAGCAAACAGCTGCAAAGCCATATATTACTCTCACAACAAATGAAAAGAGGTAGACCCCCATCCCAAGGATCTGTTCTTTCGCTGACAGATCACACTGGATCTGATAAAGGCGGGGAATCTACGAAAACCAATCCCCCTAAGAAGAAACCCCCCAAATTGTGACACACTTTGCATAATATGTCCACTATGTTACCTACTATTTTCCTTTCTCCAATCTAACATATAAGTATGATAAAGTGGCATACAGAGTCGTATCTCACAAGTAAGCTTTTTAGTCGTGTCACTGATAATAGAAAACTTATCAGCTGTAATTATATTATCCTTCACCTTACCTTTTATTATTATGCTAATTCTCCATTATATAGTAGAAATCAATGCCAATAAAATTCTTTTTTCACTCTATAATAAGCACAAACAATTAAACGACGAAATAAAACTATTTATAATGAAAAAACATTCTTGGAACCTTAATGCAGCCTATTACATGACTTCGAGGAATCGGAGTGTACATGTAAGGTTTAATAGGGTGAAATATTTTATAATCTCTAAATATCATTTATATATACACATAACTCAAACTTTTAAATTTTTTAAATCGTCAAAAACTATAACTTATAAAAAGCAAAACGCTTTATACTTTTTTTCCTTTTTACAATATTACAAACAATTATCTATATAAAAGTAAGCCCCATTATTATATAAGTAATCATAAAAAAGCATATACAGCAGAAACTTTCCCTTGTGCCGTTCAAGCCTTTTACATATGGAGTTTTAATACAAATATTTTTTAATATGATCATCTTACATTGGAATTGTAATGGAATCAATGGACATAAATCTGATCTCCAAATTCTTTTAAAAGACACAAACTTCGATATTCTGTGCGTCCAAGAAACACATTTAAAACCCGAGGATAACTTCTTTCTTAATAACTATAAAATATTTAGGAAAGATTATATAGATGGGCGCATAGCTTGTGGCGGTGTGGCAGTTCTCGTGAGGAATGATATACCCTGTATACAGGTAGATTTGGCAACAGACCTCCAAGCAGTAGCTGTACAAATCCTTGGTCCCGAGTCTTTCTCTGTCTGCTCACTCTACTTACCACCAAATGCACAGATCACCTACTCTCAACTACAAGGACTGTATCAACAGTTACACTCTCCAGTCTACATATTAGGTGACTTTAATTGTCATAATACCCTTTGGCACTCATCCACTACTGATGCAAGGGGGAGAATAGTAGAGGCTCTCATAGATCACATCCCATTAGGAATATTCAATGATGCTTCTCCAACACACCTCAATCATAGCTATGGCACAGAATCCATTATAGACCTTTCTTTGGCTAGTCCTTCTCTTCTTCCACGATCTGAATGGCAAGTTCTAAATGATTTATAAGGATCTGACCACTATCCTGTGAGGATTGAAACCCTTCATAGAGTAATCTACAGCACTTCCCTACCCAGGTGGAAACTTGACGAGGCTGATTGAGGTAAATATTCGTCTCTTTGTGAATTATCTACCATAAACCTAGATGACCCGGATATAAATGAAATCATTTGCAATCTTAACCACAAAATAAATCTGGCTGCTGAAACCACAATACCAAGAACCAAGACATCTGCTAAGAGAGTGCATATACCTTGGTGGAACAGTGACTGTGAAAAGGTCGTTAAAGCGAGGAAAAAGGCTTTGCGCAAGTTCAAACGTAACCCATGCAGAGAGAACTTAGAAGCATACTTAGCTGCTAGAAGAGAAGCCAGGAACAAAATAATCACGGCGAAACGCCAATCGTGGAGGGAGTTAGTCAGCAGTATCAACAGCCAAACACCCATAGCAAAGGTCTGGGAGATGGTAAGGAAAATAACTGGTCGGAATAAATCCTCTACAATAAATGTAATAAAAGATGGCACGATACACCTAACACAAACTAAAGACATATTAAACCATTTAGGAATCCATTTTCGAAATATTTCATCTGACGCCAGTCATACAGCCGAATTCCGTCAAATCAAAACTGCAATAGAATCAAAGCCTCTTGAAGTCAATATTGATCCATTTAATCCACTAAACCTACCTTTCAGCTTTACAGAATTTACAGCCTCTTTGAGATGTAGAAGAGACTCTTCTCCGGGACCTGACAACGTATGCATCTCAATGATCAAGAACCTATCAAGCCAAAATAAAGTAGTAATACTAAAGATATTAAACAACATTTTCTCGACAGACTCTTTACCAGCTATATGGACACAAGCTATATCTATTCCAATATTAAAAAGTAACAAACCTCCAGATAAAGCAAATAGCTACCGCATCATATCACCCACATGCTCCCTCTGCAAGGTATTTGAAAAAATGATCCTAAACCGCCTTCTGTGGTACATGGAAAACAAAGGATTAACAGCAAACTGGCAGAGCGGTTTTAAACCTGGCAGGTCTACAATGGACAATCTCATACGGATAGAAACGGACATACGAACATCCTTCAATAATCACCAAAAACTTCTAGCCGTGGGTATCGATATAAAGTCCGCCTTTGATTGCGTGTGGAGCAACTAGACCGGTTGCTTGAGCATGGTGTAAATGGACATATTTTAAACTTTGTCAAAAATTTCCTAAGCAACCGGAGTTTCAGGATTCGCATTGCAGGTCAGCTATCAGATGAATTTGAGCAGGAAAATGGTATACCGCAAGGAAGTGTCATCAGCGCTTTTCTTTTCTCTCTTGCCATCTCCAGACAAAACAGAGAGCATCATGTTTACACCGAAGCAATCTCATTTTCAGCCTGTACTCTACATAAACAATAACCCAATCTCTCAAAAATCTAGAATTAAATACCTAGGAATCCATCTTGACCGTGCACTAAATTTTAACTTACACATAAAACAGTTAAAAAGTAATTGCCAAAGAGCCAAGAACATTATTAAATCAATGACTTCTACATCCTGAGGATCAGATCGTCAAACAATGTTGATGCTATACAAGAATCTGATTAGGTCTAAGCTTGAATATGGGTGTACTGTGTACGGATCTGCATCAACACGAACACTGAAAATGATTGATTCTGTGCATCACGCTGGTTTAAGACTTGCAACGGGAGCTTTTCGATCAAGTCCGGTGATTAGCCTCTGCGTAGAAGCTGGTGAACTCCCACTACAATTGAGAAGAGACCAGCTTACCCTCAATAATTATATCAATATTTTGGCATCACCACTACATCCCCTAAAAGAATACCTCAATAAATCCATCACCAACAATAATAATTACCGCCTCTCTCTAAAACCTTTCCCGTTGCGTGCCTCCCTTCTCATCACTCAGCTTAATATCAGTCACATTTCCCAGCTTCTCCCAGACAGCATTTCTTCAGTGGCACCCTGGGTAGTTCCACAGCTAAAAATCAATATCTCTCTTGCAAAATACATAAAAAGGAATACAAATCCAATAATTTTGGCGAATGAATTAAAAAAACTCAGGAAACAGCTCCCATCAGGACAGGATGTTTTCACGGATGGGTCAAAAAGCAGTAATGGAGTAGGCGCAGCAATAACTACTGACGACCGACAATATATGTTCAAACTTCACCCTTCAGCCACTATTTACACTGCCGAAATGACAGCAATAGAAAAAGCGCTGCAAATAATAATACCTAAAAACAATAGACTGAATGTTTTCACTGACTCTCTATCCTGCCTGCTATCTCTCACCAACATCTTCACAAAACATCCACTCATTGTTAGCGCACAGGAGGCAATTTATGATCACCAACGTAGTAAACAATCCACTGTCCTAACATGGATCCCAAGTCATTGTGGGATAAGTGAAAATGAAAAAGTAGACGTTTTTGCAAAAATAGCAGCAAATGAAGGAATTCTCGTACCCAAAATACCTAAAAATGACCTAAAGGGGTGAGTTAAACATATAGTATGGGAAAAATGGCAAAGGACATGGGATAGCACCACTGACAACAAACTAAAGGAAGTCAAGGAGTCCGTAAAAGCAAGGAAAGGTTTACAAACATTGACAAGGAAACAGGAAGTAGTAATAACTAGACTAAGTATTGGGCATACCTTCCTCACGCACTCATATCTAATGAGCAAAGACCCACCTCCTTACTGTCAGCCATGTAATGAAAGACTGTCAGTAAAACATATTCTCACTGAATGTGCAATCTATAAAAACTACCGTGATAAATGTCAACTAGCCTCAACCCTCAAAGAAATTCTCAACTTTCAGCAAGATCCATTAAATAAAATACTTAAATTTCTTCAAGACACGAAATTAATTGGAAAAATTTAAATGTAATACTCATCTCAGACAGCCCTGACCATATCCAAATAAAGTAACAATACCCCCAAAAATGCAATGATAGAACATAGCAAAGAGAGAAAACTTTTCAAAATATTTTAGAATCCTCTAGATAAAAACAAATAAAATACCCCACAAAAATCTAAACACAATTGCTGCTATTAACTTGAACGGGACATGGGGATGAGAGAGGGAGGGACGGGAGTGTTCCTGGGGCGACACTCGGACGGTCTCTGGGCCAGCAAAGACTCCAAGGCTTGGGGCCACCCAAGATTCCTGAATTATAGAATTATACGCTATAAAACCGCAGAGTGTTTTGACTGTATTTTCTTCACAAAAATATTAGAAACTTTTGGAAAATATACCAACTAGAAAGCAGGTCGTCAAAGAGCCTCATACCAATCGAACCATTCTTTCAAGAATGATATGATCATGAAAGAACTAAAGCCATTATAGAGGATACTTGCAAAGTTGTAACGACTCATAGATTCTCATCATCATTGATATCACCACCCAGGTTCACCTTCCTTTAAATTGCCTTCGCTATAGCGATAAAAACATGATTATCCGCCGCACGATGGTATTTTTAACTGCTCTAGCTGGACAAAATTCAAAAAAATCATGAAAACGAATCTTTAATTGGACCTTGCAGTATTTTTCTAGATAGTATATAGATTTCAAAACAAGAATAAGTCGGCTCAAATACGCTAACATTTAGGGATTAGGGATTGTTTATATTAGGGTATGTCATGCTGCAAAGTTTATTACTCCATCTTTGAATGAATACTAGAGTTACCAAAATGATTTGTCAGTACAACAAATTTATTTCATGCTTCAGAAAGGTAAGTATGATCGTCTTTTATTATTTATCATAATAAATTGCCATTAATGTTTGCTTTAAGCGATGCGATTTGTAATACCCTTATTGGTAAGTTATTATGGTACAGAACTTTTCCTGTCCGGCCTCTTCCGGCCTAGTTTTATTTTTTTCTTATGTGTCAATTAAGTATTGACTAGGAAAAACAAGAATTAGCTGCCAGAATCTGCCAATTTAAAAATGATAACTGATTTTCTGAAAAGATGCTCATATCGAAAAGGGAACTTTTCGAAGTTTGGATCTTACAAAGTCCAAAAAAAAAAAAAAACAAAGAAAACAGGAAGGCATAAAAAATGTACACCAACAATTTCATTTACGAGAAGAAAAAAAAAATGGAGACTTTCTTAAGACATTTACGTGATAAGTGGCAAACAGCAAACCGAACAAAAAGTGTTATTGAGAAACG
The DNA here is from genome assembly GCA_946811695.1 of Gonocerus acuteangulatus. Taxonomy (NCBI): domain Eukaryota; kingdom Metazoa; phylum Arthropoda; class Insecta; order Hemiptera; family Coreidae; genus Gonocerus; species Gonocerus acuteangulatus. Next base: position 65,140,245 of record OX328123.1, read on the forward strand.
TTTTGGTGAATGGCTTGATACAAGTTTGGATTACGATACACAATCAGATGTAGAAGAAGATTTAAGTATATTTGCAAGTAGTGGGGAACTATCGAATATTCAAGATATATTTCATTGTTTACTATACTCGAGCGATCCGTATATTTCTAGTATGAGTACAGACATTCGTCGACACAAAGAAGAGTTTCATTCCTTCACAAGTGAAATAATTAATTTGTTGAATGAAACGTTACTTGACCAAGAATGATTTATTTGATAACTTAATTTTGATTATATTTTTTTCTATTGTTGTGTTTCCAATTATTATTTTCGATGTATTTTTTTTTTCAATTATTATTATTATTTCTAATACCTAGTCTTGAAGCTTCTTGTTGTTGCCTTTAAAAAAGTTATAAAATTTATAAAAAAAAGTACAAAAATAAAAAAGTTTTAATTTTGGTTAACACTTAAAACGTAATAAAAAAAAACGGCCTTTTTTGCTGAAAAGTTAGAAAACAACGGTAAGACATTATTTCTGACCCCTAAAATAGGGTATATTCGTGATCAGCAAGTCATTTTCTATATGAATCCGTGATAAAATAATTTTGTCCAGCTAGATCAGTTAAAAATACCACTGTGCGCCGTCTACTGACAGGTTGGCGTCATTATGGTCTTAATAATGGCCTACTGATCAAATTCCGAAAACGCCGCATGTACCTTAAATTTTTGTGCTAAATATCGTGATTTACAGCTATGTTTGTGAAAATGACGAACAACTTGCAAAATGTATACCAACAGGGGTGTTATCCAGGCTTAATTCTTAAATATTGTATTCTATCTATCAATCATGAAATATTTCTCAACCAAATGTTATTCAATGCAAATAAAAATTACAGAATCATAATTTTCTTATAAAATTACGCCTTCAATATTAAAATAACAGAATTTTAGAGTATTTTATGAATTGTAACCGCCCATTAACGTGACACTTGAAAATCTCGAGTTAGTTTACAAGCCTAATTAATTTTCTGTATCTTGTAACTAAATACTTCTAAACATTATTTCCATCATTGCTTTGTTCCTTAATAGCTCTCTTCTAGTGTTACGTACTACTCTTCCAAGAAAGAGTACCCCTTAAAATATCCCTTTCAGTTTTAAGAAAATGCTTGAAATGAAACTCGACTACTTTTAATCTAAGTCATTGAGACGAGGTAATAATGAAATTATTATTATTACACTCTAAGAGGCATTTTCTTTCACTTCAAAGGGTATCACAGGTTATGCTCAAGAAAATAAATTAATACTCAAACAGTTTGTAAAAATTTCTACTCAGGCGCCTTTACTCGACTATCAAAACAGCGACAAATTTAAATCTATATTTAATATAAAATCAAAAATTAAAATTGTTATATTCTAGGATAGGTCGGATTAAATTTATCATTTTATGTTATGAAAGAAGAATGACTTTCTGGAATAATTCTCTCGAGTGCCTACTGGGAAACATTTAGTTTTGTCGTAAATCTTAATTGAACGTCATTGTTAATTGAAACGATCCCATTCTCAAAAATTTGAAAGCCTCAAAACAGCACGTAGTGTCGTCGCATTAAATGCCTAACTAATATTATCAAAGTATAGTACTAAGTAACAAAACAAATATAAAATATATTAAAAAATAATTGCAGATTATTTATTTAAATTTTAACGTCCGTTGTAATTAACTCAGAATTTTAGGAAGGGTTATCTATAGGTTACCACCCTTTTCTAGCCACGATTTTCTTCTCTAAAGAAAAGCCACCACCCCTCTTGAGAATCGAACCCACGCCTTGGCAAGGAATGTTAATTGCTCACGCCTAACGGGACTAATCTGTCGCCTCGGAGATGAAGATGTCGTATCGGATCTTAAAATTATAAATAATTAGTTTTTAGTTGGTACAGATAATTTTTTTCAGTTAGTGTTAGTCAGAAAGTAGAAATTTTACATTAAACCCCCTTATTAGCTTTTGGATTGCCTACTGGGCACAATGTAGTTGTGAATTGGCTACAAAGTAAACTCATAAATCTTTATTGAACGCCTTTGTTCATTGAAAGCTATAATTCTACGAGTTGGGAAAGCCTCGAAGCATGCACGTAGTCTTATCGCGTTAAATACTAACTTCTATAGAACTTCTATTCCTGTTTCAGAAAAAGGCGATATTATCCTAATATAAAACGAAGTAACAAAACAAATATATATATATATATATATATATATATATATATATATATATATATAATTGTAGATATATATGAAGTGCAAGTAAATGCAGTATCGCTGCTGTTAAATCAATTGGTTTATTTAGGGTTATAAATGTATTATTTATTTTGTAAATAATAAATATAAAACAGAACCATCTAAAATTATTGTTTTTTTACTGATGGTTTCAATTCTTTTCAGTTGATCATGTGCGTATTTCTGCCCAAGTATTACACTTTTCCAAGAATTATCCATTATCCATCTTATTAAACTGTTAAATAATAATTTCGTCAATAATAAATGTATATTACCTGTATAACATGCAGCATGCCATGTACTTTCCATGTCGAGGATCGCACTTCACCATCTGGTTGGCTGGTTCGAAACAGGCGTTTGTGATTTCTGCAACTGTCATCTGCTCATGGTATGCCTTTTCTGCCGATATCACGGGGGCATATGTAGCTAGTGGGAAGTGAATACGAGGGTAAGGCACGAGGTTCGTCTGGAAAATTGGATGGAAGAATAAATTGGAGTATATATTTAATTATAGTCACAATAATGAAATCTTTATTAGGTGTAGGTTATTTTTTATAATAATATATTTGTTGTTTTTTTTTTTTTTATGCTTCTCACTTGCCACTTTACCACTGTGTGTACTCAAATTACCACTTAAGCTGAAGGGCCCTGCCCAAGCTTTTTTGTAAATTTGGTTCAATTATTTGATTGTTTTATGTACATATTAGAACAGAAATCTACTCGTATTGACTTTATTCATACATTTATTCATAAAATTCTTATAATAATATGACACAACTGTTAAAAAAAATCGAAACATTTTATAACATCCAGACGTTTTAAAGTTTGAATATATGTTTATATTTCAAAATTAGTCCTTTTTATATTTTATTAAAAAACATAATTGCATAAAAATTAATTTCTATTTAAGACAGAATATCGGAAAACGTATAATTCAAAGAAAAACTTCCAGAGAGAAAAATGTATTTTTACATGTAAAATAAGTAGTCACAATGAAATCATTATTTATGAGAAATGATTTTTTTTTTTTTGTTTTCTTCATTTTCTACCCTACGTTTTTAAATATTATTGTTTTATCAAATTAAAATATATAAAAAAAGGCATTTGATCTCAACAATTTCTACTATTTTGTACATTATACAAACTTTTTAATATTAAGTAAATATATTGCAATATAAATCATCACGTTCATCTAAAATCAAAGGATATTGAAATATAATAAAAATAAAATTAATTGATGGACCAGTAATATATTAGAAAAAAAATTATTCAATTTACACAAACGTAAAAACTTTTATTCTTGGAAGTAATTTGAAACTATTCAAAACTACATCACAGGTGTTGGGAGCTGGTAGTTAAAGGTTCATCAATTGGAATGAAAACACCAACATTCACTGTTTGAAATGTTTTATTTCAAGCTACATAGTGCTTTCGAGACCATAAAAAAAAACGCACTTTTAAGCGAAATAAAACAAATTGCAATCACTTTCAATTTTCTTCTATTGCTGCTGTAAATTTCGAAGAGGTAGAAATATAGGACTGAACAGTTCTGAGCTTGTGAAACTGTCCAATGGAATCAGCAAGATCGACCATAAAAATATGAATAAAAAATGAGAAAAGAAGCAAGCGTGAGCTCCAAATCATTTATTAGCCACGTGAAGAGTTAGGAGCCCATACATTTTTCTCAGGGAGAAGGCTAGATAAAAACAAGACTAAAGCACAACAAGAACAAGTTACAGACTTGTTGCGGGGCATGCGGGTAAAACATAAATCCATTATTTACAACGGTAAGATAAAATATTGAGTTTTGGATAGGATTGTACACTCCATTAGAATAATGTCTTGCATAGTGTGTCTTGAGTGTGCGCTTGTATATATATATATATATATATATATATATATATATATATATATATATTTGAAAAATAGGGATAAGGTTTGGCTCAATAATAGAGCACCAGACTTATGTTCTGGAGTTGAATACTAGGACGCCAATTCGACTAGTTCAAAAAAAGATCTGGAGACGTCGAGCAACCCAACCTATCCCTAGTCCCACTCAGTATTTAATAGGTGACTGAAAAAAGTACAGTTAAATCCGTCATTTTGAGCAGCTGATACATAACAATAATACAGTGTTCTTCATTTTTCACAAGGGATACTACATAACTGGTTGTATTCTATTGCCTACTGCCAAAAAACTATAAAAATTGTATAAGGAAGCCCATTATAACAAACCAATAAGTAAGTCTTTTTATAAAGTATTCCAGAGGAAAAAAAGCTATTCAACCAACATTCGGCCAACCAACAACGAACATAAGATGAAAACCCCATAAGACATAATGGAAAAAGACCAGATGAATGTTAAATGATGTAAAGCATACAGAGATAAGGAAAAACTTGTGAAAGAATAATCACTTCTCAAAGGAAAAGATGATGACGCAGGAAATCCATTGCAGGTTATCTACGAAAATGTGAGTGAAAGATGGGAATTTGAAGTTATTCAATTATAAAAAGAATTCCAACAAGTGTCTTTTGTCAACGGTATTGCCGATACAGGGTGTCAACTACTTTTGTGAAAGCAGATTCCATGACTTTTTCAAAATATTTTCATCACTTGAAACAGAAATTTCATGCCCATTAAAAAGAATATAATTTCACATAAAAAGAAGAAGCCTTAACTTTTAGCTTAAAATTATTTGTAAAATTTTACATACATTTAAAACAATTAATAAAACTGTTTAAAATGTATTTAATATTTTCAATAGGATAGTTACATTAATTAAAGAAGTGAAGAAACGAAGATACTAAAAAAAATAGAATGACTATGAAATTAGCAGCCTAAAAAATATTGAATAATTGTAGTAGAACTCAACATTTCTAAAGTTATTACTAGCTGAATATTTATTGTCAATGTAACTAAATTTTGTAAATTAAAGTGTACAAAATTTAAGCCTGCGTAAAAAACGATGAATATGAATAAATAAAAATAAAAATATTTGCAAATAATGGATAATTGATATTTAATAATAATAATTGATATTTGCTATAACAAAGGAATCTAACAGAGGAAGGGGCTGGGGAGGCAGATAGAAATGAGTTGACGTAGGTAAACGGCATCAATTACGTGCAACGTAGACGTAAAATTGAAATTTCGTGACATGGATTCAAAATTCTTGCTTTTTTCGTGATATTTTCAATTTTGTGACATTTTCGAGATATTCGTGACTTTTTCTTGCAGTAGACACCGATAGTAAGGGAGGACGCCACATAGGCTATGTAGCTAGGATGCTTGCAACACAGCTAATTGAAAAAATAATGAAGAAGAAGAATGCAAATAAAACATGGTGAAGACACATACGAGTTCACTTTCTCTAATTGTCTCATAATAAATCCTACATTCGATTCGAACAAAGGAATATATCGAACTGCAGGCAAAAAGATTTGGTTCAAAGTGCATTTTATCAGACGATTTCATCGCATCGAGGTCACCAAATTAGAGCCTTCCTGGCACTTACAAAAAAGGCACAAGTATTTTATAAAACACAAAAACTTGTTTATTTTAAGTTTAACCATTAATTAATCAACAATTATTTTTTTATAACATGTTAATATCCAGGTTACTAGTTACAACATGTATTTAAAATTTATTATTACATTATTATTTAAATTTTAACGTCCATAATTATTAAATATGAATTTTAGAACGGGATATTTATAGGTTACCACTCTTTTCTGATGCATTTTCTTTTTTCTCAAGATAAGACACAACCCCATAGTGGGTATCGAACCCACGGCTCTTGGCACGGAGTGTCAAGTGCTCGCGCCTTAACACTCACGGCCACCAGGCCACCTTATTATTTATTAGAAATGATATTAAACTTGAAGCATAAAGGGTAAATACTCTGGAATTACAGCCATTCAATACAATGCAAATTAGTTATGAAATATTCAAGGATCATCATTTATTCCTTATATGCAGTTAATTATTCCGCATTTCCAGAAATAATTAATTATTATTTAATGGGAATTTATTATTAGCAAAGATTTATGATTAATTCATTTGATATCAACACTAAAACAAGGTGCATCTGTAAAAAAGTTGCTATCGTAGGATGTTCAGAGTGGACAAGCTAATGTTTGCGAGAATAATTTCGGAAGACCTTATATAACAATAATTAAGTTATGCGTAAATCGAAAATTTCCCAGAATTTTTTTTATTGTAAAAAAAAATCACGTATTTTTGTATTTTATACGTAACTCAACTTAATAGGGGCGAATTTCAAAACCCGAGCGCGCACTAAAGATTTTTATCTTCTAGTTTCGTCGTTTATTATAGGCTCACCAAGCCTATAATTAACTAATGGGCACCTGCAAAGGGAAAAATCAGGCGGCCGGAGTATAGTACTGACCACACTATCTCCCTAGTGTGCCATATGGTCAAGATTCAGATACCTCTACAGAATCTGCCCCTCTGGGCCCTTGTGGCCTGGTACGGGACTGATTTATATGTGAGTGTGTGTATGTAAAATTATTGAATTAAATTAATCCGGGTTTTTATTTTGTAGGAAGTAGTATGGTCGAAAAATTGAATACAATTTTCACGTAAAATAAGTAAAAACAAACCAAGTTATTTTGATGACAGATCATATGCTCAGCGCAGAGTTTTCCGCTCAAACAGTATACGTATATATATATATATATATATATATATATATATATATATATATATATATATATATATAGAGAGAGAGAGAGAGAGAGAGAGAGAGAGAGAGCGAGGAAGGTGTTGTACCTTTGACCACTTTGCCAAATTGAATTTTTTTTGGCTTGAATATTAAAGCTAAATTAATTTTTTTTTATTTCATTGTAATTAGTATTCTAGTGCTTATCATATATAATTTTTTCAAGGTTCTAGCTTTACATTTAGTATTTTTCATTAATTTTTAAAAAAATAATCGTTCAGTGGTCAAAGGTACAACATGTAGTTGTACCTTTGACCATGGGGTGTTGTACCTCTGACCACCTAAAAACAACACAGCAGTGCAGAATAAAAATGTTATTCAGTAATATTGTAATTAATTGTAAGTTCAATAAATACAGGACAAGGATGTAAGAATAATAAAAAAGCTATTATTGATATTATGTTATGCTTAATATGCTGAAAAATCCAGTCCAATCGATAAACGTTTTAACTGTCAAGCAGATCCACTAGCAATAGTAGGGTATGGAAGTTTAGCCGAAATGTCTTCGACATCCATATCAAACAAATTTTCATCTTCTCTCGTAAACTTGTCACTTAAAGTTTGATTTTTTTCAAATATTGGATCTTAAACATTGGACATTAAATACCACAGATATCTTACTAAATATGTAATAGTCTTTTTACTTTTATTTTTAAAAAGGAAAACATTTCCTTATTAAATTAAAAAAAAAATCATATTTTTCAAATTGTTACTGGTCATCGACGTAACTCACAACATTTATCAGACGAATCAACGTAACTTTCTCCAGAAGAAATTTCGGTGTCAGTATCAGAATCTGAACTGTCATTAGAATATTTTTTTTTTTTATTTACCACTTTTTTTTGGAAGGGGTTTATTTGTATGTGATGTCTTACGTTTAGGGTGATGCTTTCGTTTTTTCTTTTTCACCTTCATAATTAGCTTTTCACGAATATCTGTCAGGATACGAGGCCGTTACCTACTTGACATTTTCCTTGCATGAGCTTTTTGATGAGGCCTTACAACTTCAAGTGGAACGATAAGGGGCGATAGGTTTAAACTGCTACACTCAGGATTGATAAAGTCAGTTTGAACTTATTAATTTATTATTTTTTTAAATTCTTTGAATAATTGAAGCAACCAATATTAAGTATTTTTTTAAAAAATATGTGACAGAAGAACATAAAAATTGAATTATGAACAAATTACTCAGGTGTGTTGTACCTTTGACCTGGTCAAAGGAACAACACCTAGTCGTGGTCAGAGGTACAACACCCTGGTAGTACAAATTAAAAAGCATGCTAAAAATTTTAGGGTTAAGATAAATCAATTTCAGAAGCTACACCATGTTTCTTATTGCAATAGCTACCTTATCAAATGATTTCGATCTAAAAAAACGTAATACAAAAAATATGATGAGGCAAAACGTTATCAATAAATAACTTACATTTTTATTATAGAAATGGATAAGTATTTTTTTGCAAGAATCCTCTTTGACTTGAATAATCGAAAGTAGGTTACACAATCCCTCTAGTGAAGGAGCTAAACACTAATTACACCAACATTTATAACATTTTGCTACGTGCCGCGACAGCCTCGGTGGTCAAAGGTACAAGACGGTCAGAGGTACAACACCTTCCCCTCTCTCTCTCTCTCTCTCTCTCTCTCTCTATATATATATATATATATATATATATATATATATATATATATATATATATATATATATAAATAACAAATATATATATATATATATATATATTCAATATTTGTTATAAATGTTAATGTTATTACAAATTTTGTACACTAGTACTTATCCTCATTGAGTTAATGAGAAGCAAACCAAAGTATTTGCTAATAAAATTATAAGTATTTTTATATCAGGACTCACTGAACTACCAACTAATTTGAAAATACTAAGAAAATTAAAATAAAATTTCTAATAGGTATTATAGTTATATGTATTTTAATATTAATTAAAGAAACTAAACTTATTTCTACTAACCTGAAACTCAGTAAGATCGACATTAAGGGCTCCGTCGAAACGTAGCGAGGCAGTGATTGAAGACACTATCTGTCCGATGAGACGATTTAGATTGGTGTATGTGGGCCTTTCGATGTCTAAATTCCTTCTGCAGATGTCGTAGATAGCCTCGTTGTCTACCATGAAGGCGCAGTCTGAGTGCTCTAGGGTCGTGTGGGTCGTCAGGATGGAGTTGTAAGGCTCTACTACTGCTGTCGACACCTTTAAAAGCAGAAATGTAATGATGTATGTAAAAACTTATAAAATATCAAACATTTTAAGAGAATATATATATATATATATATATATATATATATATATATACATATATATATATATATATATATGTATATAATATATACATACATGCAGTCCTGTGAAAAATTATATACTCAACTTATAAAATCAAAATATTTACTAAATTTATAAGTGAATTCATTGCACAATATTTTTTTGTGATTGGTTTTTATGTTGTTAGATTGCCAAGAAGCTTTAAATGGCCTTTGATTTTTTCGATAATTTACAGTAATCATATTTCGTCAAAAAACCATGTTTAAGATGTGATTAAGTATAAACTCAATGTTAATTTTTTATTGTCAGGTGTACTAATGGATTATTACCACCTCAGTTTTCTTCTAACTGTTGAAGAGAGAGTACATGGGATTGTTTTTTATGCAGTGGCGATTCCTGTGAATTAGTATTTTTTTTTTTTTAAATAATGCTGCATGGAAGTCAACTTACGGAAGTGGAGAAATAAAGAATTATGGACCTAAGAAGAGGTGGGTTGACCCAGAGACAAATAGTTCGTGACCAAAACCCTTCCTAAGGAGTGGCCAATAACTTTTTAAGTTGCAGCCAAGACAATTACGGGAAAAATAAAAAAAGTGGAAATCCTCCAATTTTTTTCAAGCAGGCGAAACGGGCGGTTTTGAGAGAAATCTCAAAAACAGGAGCATCCTTTACAGAGATTGTGAGGTGATTTCATTTAGCATGTGATGCTAGCTTGATGAGCAAGTGGTTAATGGAATCACAGTTCTTGAAATATTGGAAGGTAGTACAAAAACCACATCTCAAGAAACATCATTTGCAGCGATGACTGCAGTTCCCTGAAAATCATATTCAAAATAGCCAAAATATGGCCAAGCGTTATTTTTAGTGGCGTAAAAACTTGATTGAAAAAACTTGAAATTGATGGTCCAGATGGTTTAAATTATTACTGGCATGACTTTAGAAATAATTTTTTTTTTCAAGATGGTCGCATTGAAGTAGCAGAGTCATGGGTATGGACTGCGTTTAATGAAAATGGGAAAACTCTAATTGCATTTATTTCTGGAAAAATGAAGAAATTACTTATCAAAATGATTTGGCAGAGTTCATTTTGCCGTTTACTACGATGTTGGAAAAAGAAATAATCATTTCTCAGCAGAAAAACGCGCAGATTCATGCTACATGGGATACAAAACAATGGTTTTAGGATTTTGGATCAACATTTTAGATTGGCCAGCCCTTAGTCTGGATCTTAATACAATAGGAAATTGGTGGAGAATTATGGCAAGAGAAGTCTATGACGTTTTGAAGCCAGAAATCCAAAATATTGAGAGGCTCAAAGAAAGGATAACACAAGCTGTGGAAAACATACCAGAGAGCACTTAAATTAATTTAGTAAGAAGTGTCCTCAAAGGACTCTTGGAGGTGATTAAGAAACATGGAATAAGATGTTATTATTGAAAAGTATTTCCTCATTAAAGAGTCAGAAAATGTTTGAGTTTATACTTTTTCACAGGTTGTTTTTTGTTATTTTGTATCAAATGAAGCAAATCCTAACAATATCATTAATTTTTTTATCGAAATTGTTACAAATCATTTAGGTAAACTTAAATAATATTTCAAAATAAAAGACTTAAATGAATTCAAACAGTACGTTTTTCCCTTGAGTCTATATTTTTTCACAGCACTGTATATTATGGTAAATTGAATATCATCAAGAAAACAAAAACCGAGCGATTTTTTTAAAGAGATAGGAAGGAGGTTTCTTGGTGTAATTCCCCTGTCCTCTGACCCAGGATTATACATTATATATATATATATATATATATATATATATATATATATATATATATATATATATATATATATATAACTGTCTTGTTGAACCGTAAATTTTGAGTTAATCAGTTTATTCTGGCTTATGTGCAATATCTTCCTTATAAAGTAGAATGATGTTTTCTACATGAGAAATTAAAGTTTTGCCAAAGTAAAATGGCTCCTTTTTTTGTATGAAAAAAAATAAAACGCAATACAGCCAACAATATAAACATTTGTGTTATTGTAGCTATTTTTTTTTTTCATTAATCATTTCTTATCCCATTTTTTCAATGTATACTTTATTTTATTTATATTTTATATCATTTTTTTAAATTTTTTATATATATTTTTTTTAATTTCATTGTATTCCATTTTTGAAATTGTTCATAAGATTCAATAAAAGGTTTTTACTATTGTCATATCTGTTGATGAAGACCGTCGTCACTGGCATCGGTTCGAGTACTTTGGTCACCACCACAGTGACGACGGTCTTAGGTTTTCACTAATTTATTAAAATTCAATTTATGGCATGGGCCTAGCTTTGTAATCATTGATTTAATGACTGATTTCATAAATAAAAGCTGATACTAAAGAGGCTTCCTACCTGAGGTGCTGGGTATATTGAGAACTCTAGCTTACTCTTCTTGCCATAATCTACAGAGAGCCGTTCCATGAGAAGTGAAGTGAATCCTGAACCAGTTCCACCACCGAAGGAGTGGAAGACCAGGAATCCTTGGAGACCTGTACATTGGTCGGCCAGCTTCCGGATCCTGTCAAGTACCACGTCCACGATTTCCTTTCCTGCGGGGAAGAATAATGATAATAATTAGTGAAAACGGAAATTTTACACTGTCAGGGAAATAGGTTATATATCTTAACCTTTAGAGACTCTATCAGAACTTCCTTTCAACTCAATGCACAAGGCCAAATAGAGTAAAATACTACCTTGCAGCTTTTTTTTTTTTTTTACCATTTTCTTTTTTGGAAGGCTTAAATGCTGTCTTAACTAATCAAAAATTATATCCAAGAGTATTTTTGTGCCGGTACAGTTTTTGCCTCAAATTTGATTTTTCAACTAAAGTCCCGATAGATTTCAAAATGTCGATTCCTAATGATATTTGCTAGTAAAGTACGAAGGGATTTTTCCATTAATTGAATTATTATGATTTTTTGACACATTTTCGACGGATTGTTTAATAGAAAATGAAGAATTTTTCGCCATTTTCGAAAAAAATGAATAAATCTTATAGACCTACGTAATTTACTAGATTTAACATTCTTTTTTCAAAATAATTTTAGTTTATTCTAAATTAAAAATTACCACCTGTAGACTATCGCCCGTGAAAAAGAGGGTTTCCGTCTGTCAGGCACAGCGCCACCATTTTGTTTTCGAAAAATTTAAACTTTTTTGTTTTTTGTTACGTTAACAGACAACCCGTCGGCACCTGAGTCCATATTAGTGGACTCACTAGGCATTATAGGCTATTATATCTAAAGCCACTAAGTGCTCACCATCCATTCACACTGTTATTTTTTTTTTTTAATTTATTATTATTGATTATTACAACAATATGAGTTTACATATTTCCAGTCATATTGCTGGTTCTGTTACAATGACTTTGTGAGGCATGATGTGGGAATATGAACAATTACATAACCCACAAGAATAATGCATTTTAAAAAAAAAATTGAAACAAGTGTAAAAATATTTTAAAAGAAAATATAACACATTTTGTGCACGGCTGATGTTAAAGCAAATTGTCTCTAGGCCACCTCCGCTTCAGTCTTCTATGAGGATTTTGTGGATTTTGGAACGAGGATAGAGAATTTATCAAAGGATTAGGATGGCCAGGGAGATTCAATGGAACTTCTGATAGACTGATTTGGCCAGGGTTTGGATAAAAGGGATATGGAGGGTTAGGTTCGAGACATAGTAAGGAGCATTGGATATTCTTTGAAGGATTTTGGATTGCATTGTTTGTATTCTGTAGGAATTGGAAGGTTTAGTGGAACCTCGGAATTCTAGTCCATAAGTCCATATTGGTCGGAGTACGGTATTGTATATAAGTCGTTTGTTAGTCAATGAATGTTTCCGTATATAATTTTAATTTTATCAATTCCTTTTCTTCCATCTCTATAGCGTTCTTTCGTCTTCATCTTCCTTATTCACTATTCCTTATTTCAAATTCCTTACATATTCAGTCTGCAAATTAATTCTATTTCCGAATGGATGATAAGCACGCTGAGTAACTAGTAACCCAATTTAATTGGGCAGCCCATTTTATTTCCTTTTCAATAAAGTTTTCTTGCTGAACCAGTTACAGATTCATATTTAAAATAAAATAAATTCTTGGATATTGTGATGAAGATTGGGGGCTCAAATTCATAGACAAAAATAAAATTCAAATTCAAATGAAAATTTAATTCATATGGGGAGTCTAGTGGCTAACCCACTAGATTATCATATGAGAGATAGGGGTTCAAGCCCCGCTAGGTTGGCTGTTTTCAGCGATGGGCTCGCTGGAAGAAATACCCTTCTACACCATAGATATTTATAAAAGGTGGTAATATTTTAGATAGCCGGGCGTTAGATACATTTATATTTTCTTTTGCAGATAAATATAGCTTGCTGATCCTAACGTGATCATTGAAATATTTGTTTATCCGCCTCTGGAAGTACCAACAATGGTTGGCTTCTTCCAAATACGTTATTTTTTTTTTTTAATTTTACTGTTTTAACCAACTTTTATATAACTATCTGTGTCAACAAACTTGACCATTGTACTTATGATTTATGTAAAGATTTCAAATATACAGATAACAAAAAAAAATGTTTCTTTTGCATAGAAACAGGGAAATATTTCATTTTATCCCTCAAAAATAATACAAAAGTATTATTAATTTATAATAAATTATTGATTTAGTTTGGTTTGGAGTTGTTTGGATGATCTTAGGGATCTATAACAAGTAGTAAAAAAAAAAAAAAAATAGCCTAACACTAAATAAGTATTAATACATAATATTTTAAAATGGAACATCAATAACTTTATTCATAATGACAAACCACTTACTTTTACTAATATATGCTTTTTGGAAGGCTCGACGGTCGTGAGGGCTACCTGAGGTCGTGGGTTCGATTCCCACTAGGGGTAGTGGCTTTTCTTTCAAAAAAAGGACAGGCATCAGCCCTATCCTGGCTAGAAAAGGGTGGTACCCCATAGATAACGCGTCCTAAAATTCGTTGTAAAAAATAAATGTACGTTTAAATTTATATATATATATATATATATATATATATATATATATATATATATATATGTTTTTTTTTGGAACGTAAATATTTTTTGGAGTTTATAAATAAAGTCATGTAAATTTAACAATCACATCTATATAAAAAAAAACTTTCCTATTTTTCATTTCCCTTCTCATTTCTAAATACCCCGAAAAATATAAAGCAGAAGATGGACTTTAGTGATTAAGTGGATTCTAAAAGAATGCTAAGGGAGTATAAAATGGCAGAAGCCTTGAAATGTAAAGCTAAAAGGAAACCAGAAGATTCCCTTTGACCCTATTCTTAGTAGGCATGCATATTAATATAGCACATTCTACTACCCCCTTAAATCATTTTCCTCAGGTCGCCCAATCTAAAAGAAAAAAAAAAATTAGTCAGGGATGTGTCAATCAGGCTCCATTTATAATACTAATTGATTTTTAGGTACTTTAAAAAGATTAATGCTTTGACTATGCATGAGCTGTCCTAAAAATAATTTAAAAGGACGTTTATCACCGTATTTTAATTATATTAACCACAATAATTAGATTGAAGGATTTTGAAGTCACAATAATTTGTAATTTCAAAACGACCTCGGACAGGTATTCAATCATAGAAAAATGTACATATTATAAATATATTGAAAATAAAAGCCGTAAAAATGAAAATAATTAATGTGAACAGATCGGAGTGTTATAAAATGTCCAACTCGCTGGATATCTTAGCAGGTTTTGATATAAAGATTATCACTTTATATAAAGTAAAGTGTATCTTAAGGTAAGTACACACTGGTAGACCTCGTTGCGCGATTTGTCTAGAGACTAGCTTAGACGGTCTAGGCTTGAGACATAGACTTGGTCTATAGACACCGATAGTCCGTCGGCCCGTGTACATTTCATGCTACGATTTTTAAGATTCTTCATTTTTTCACTATTGATTGTACAAGTCTTAACTAGAACAGTGCCACTTGTCAGCTGGCTAGGTAGCGGTGGGTTTGGCTGCGAGGCGTTGCGAACTTCGGATAAATATGAAAATGTGAAACGATTTTAAGATTCATGAAATTTTTTGGAGAAACACCTTTCATTATACAATAATCATTGGCACTTGTCAGCTGGCCGGCCAGCGGTCGGCTGCTTGTCAGCTGGGGGTCTAAACTTGGCAAAAATACGAAATTCTGAAACGATTTTAAGATTGCGGAAATTTTGGTGGTTACTAGTATTTGTAGTGAGATTAACGAAAAACATTGTCAGCTGTTCATATCTTGGTGGAAAACTTGTCAGCTGGGGGGGGGGGGGGGGTATAAGCGCTGAGCTTATGGCGCGCGCTCCGCTTTATACCGCCAGCTGACAACTTTTCCACCCACATATAAGCAGCTGACAATTTGTTTCGTCAATCTTATTACGAATACTACCTACTAACAAAATTTCAGGAATCTTAATATAGTTTTTGACTATTTAATAGTGAAAGCATGCTTATATTGGTTACAACTTCTGAATATATTGATTGTAAATGAATATTTTTATTATCAACGTTAAAATATATTATGTATTTGCATTAAGGTAAGATGAAAAAATATATCATTTATTTGTATAAAATACATAGCACATAAAAAATTTTCGCCTGTGAATGCTTGAAAATCAGGCAACGCTTGGCACAGTGTTTCGCCTAGTGTTAAAAATAACTTATTATTATCTAAATAGTTTGGTTTGTTCACGTTCCCATATTCATCCAAATTTTAACATCTAATGGCAAACAATTACCTCCAGTAGTTGAAATGATTGTTCGAGATCAGTAATTCACTCAAGATATTAAAATTATTCATTTTCTTTGCTTTATTAATGTTTTTTATTATCATTTTTTCAATACCAATAATTAGTATTTTCACATGAGAGACAACAGAATGACCTCACAAACAGTACAAATATCGAAAGTAATGATTCTGAAGGTGAAGAGTCAGACTTTCTTTTTACTAAAAAGTTTTATTAGGTAACTATTATTATTATAAATAAATTATATAATAATTTTTACAGTATTTTATACAAATAAATATTATATTTTTTCATCATACCTTAATACAAATCTATACAAATAATACAATTCTAACGGATCGCTGTCTGTTTCTGGAAGATGGTGAAAAATACTATTGGGGACCTTTATCATTGCAATAGTACCCAAAACAATGATTTTCAAAAACATTTTTCCCGGGTTGTCTGTTTATCTGTGCGCGCTAATCTCAGAAACGGCTTATCCGATTTAGTTGCAGTATTCACTAATATATTGTGGTACGTTTCACTTAATATTTAGTGTTTGTTTCATCCGAATCGGTAAATAAAAAAAGTTATGCCAACGTAAAGAATCACGTCCAACATTTCATCACTATCGTTAATTCGATACACACCAGAGGATTTTGTTTTTCACGAAACTTTGTATATAGTATTCTCTTAGCAAATGATTTAACGAGTTCTTTAACCAGAAAAATTGGTTCATCTGGAGGAGGGGTTTACTCCGGACCCAAAGTCGCTCGGATGAAACTCGATATTCGTTCGTGGAAATATTAATAGAAAAATATGTTGTAAAAATAAAGTAAATCGGTTTATTAGGAGGGGGGTTTTTATTCCGGACCCGATTTACCAACTTACCAGTACTAGCCGTAATCTATCTTCACATATAATAAAATTCTAACGGATCGTTGTTTGTACATGCAAGATATATGAGTAAAAATACTATTGGGGGCCTTTATCAACGCAATTGTACCCAAAACAATGATTTAAAGAATTGTTGTCTGTTGGTCTGTATGTCTGCTGTGTCAGACACTCTATATAGACTACAGTTAAACAATCCTTAAGAGGTGTAGAGCTTCGCCACGTTTTAGCAATCCTAGCAGCCTGTATGGTTGATCCCCGATGGCTATACCTCTAATATCGAGTAGGTATAAATCTACTGTAAAGTAGATTGAAAAAAAAAATACCTATACGACGATGTTTAAAATCTAAAATAAACAAACAAGAACCTTCAAGTTTAACTCCTCTGGATTACGGATGGGATATTGAAGATAATATATAAACATGTAAATGGTTCGACGGCGAACAATTCCGTCGAGTAGTTGATATGATTGTTCGAGATCAGCAATTCACTGAAGATATTAAAACTATTTATTTTCTATGCTTTATTAACGTTTAATTATTTTATCAATAACAATAATTAGTATTTTCAGCTGAAAGACACCAAGAAGAGGATGACCGCACAATTACTGCGGGGGGGGGGGGGTTGATGATTCTGAAGGTGCAGAGTCAGAATCAGAAAACGATTGACTTTCTTTTTATTATTATATTATTAAGTGTCTTTAGTATACTATTATTATTATTATGATTAATTGTATAATACTTTTTTATTACCAATACAGTATTTTATACAAATAATTGACACATTTTTTCATCTTACCTTAATGCAAATACATAATATATTTTAACGTTGATAATAAAAATATTCATTTACAATCAATATATTCAGAAGTTGTAATCAATATAAACATGCTTTCGCTATTAAATAGTCAAAAACTATATTAAGATTCCTGAAATCTTGTTAGTAGGTAGTATTCGTAATAAGATTGACGAAACAAATTGTCAGCTGCTTATATGTGGGTGGAAAAGTTGTCAGCTTGCGGTATAAAGCGGAGCGCGCGCCATACGCTCAGCGCTTATACCCCCCCAGCTGACAAGTTTTCCACCAAGGTATGAGCAGCTGACAATGTTTTTCGTTAATCTCACTACAAATACTAGTAACCACCAAAATTTCAGCAATCTTAAAATCGTTTCCGAATTTCGTATTTTTGCTAAGTTTAGACCCCCAGCTGACAAGCAGCCCACCGCTGGCCGGCCAGCTGACAAGTGCCAATGATTATTGTATAATGAAAGGTGTTTCTCCAAAAAATTTCATGAATCTTAAAATCGTTTCACATTTTCATATTTTTCCGAAGTTTGCAACGCCCCCGCAGCCAAACCCACCGCTACCTAGCCAGCTGACAAGTGGCACTGTTCTAGTTAAGACTTGTACAATCAATAGTGAAAAAATTAAGAATCTTAAAAATCGTTGCATAAAATGTCACGGGCCGACGGACTACGATCTTTGTCTCGTCTCGCGTCCAAACTATGATGTGAATATTTGAGTCTCGTCTTCCCAGTCTCAACCTTGGAGGACATTGTTTTGTGGGCTAAGTGAGCGTTTAGCAATAATTATTTCATTCTTCCCTCTATCATGAAAGTCTGTGTCCCGGCTACCCCCTGACTCGTTTGCTGGAAGCAGGAATTGGAAGTCCTCGTATGAAAACCACGTGGACTACTTGGGACCAATCGTCAGAATTTTTTTTCCCTTCCGGTTAAAAGAAGTTTTTAAAATATGAATTTTTTGTCTACACCCTCTACTGGTAAATTATGCTTTGCAGCCAGGGATTCCAGATTCTTTCTTTTTTTTATTATTTTTTTTATATAAATATATATATTTTTTTCTCTTTTGTTATACGTATTATATATATATATATATATATATATATATATATATATATATATCAATTTATTTATTTTTTTTAAACTAATACAACTATATCTACTAAAATTAATACTAATGTACTGTGTAGCACTATTTATTTATTTATTTTTTTTTTTTTTTTTTTAACGGAGCATCGACAAATCTTGGTCATTAGCGCCGACATCCAGGGTGCAGCCAGGAATTTTCTCAGCGAGCCCTGAGATGAGAAAATTCCTGTCGCAGGTGGGGATCGAACCCACCATCTCCCGCTTATGAATCTAGCGCGCTAGCCACTAGACCACGGGAGACCCCCGTGTAGCAATATTATTGCTAATACTATATTATATAAGAAAATGTATACTAATACCAATACAAACATATACATACATACATATATTTATTTATTATTAAATTATTATTACACATTTTATATCATAAGATATAAAATGGGGAGGGGTGGGGGAGGACTCGGACAATTAAAATAAGATGAAAGACTGCGACATGTCTAGCCACAAGGCGCCGAAGACGTCCACACTGTGTAAATGTTCCGCAACATGTCTGAAGTCTCCGATTCCACTCGGGAGGCCTTAGACATGAGATTTTTGGTCTCGGAACAAGCCCATAGACGGGGTCTCGTCTATAGACATGTTTACGTAGACAAGCTGAGACACGTCTCGAGACCAAAATCGTGCAACATGTCTACCAGTGTGGACATACCTTTATGTTTCAATCGGCCTAAAATCTAGATTCAGTCAAATGGGACGAAGGTAAATGTTCCGCTAGTATTGCCACGATATTTATGTTATTATGGAGAGTCAAAGTGAAGAGATTATATTGTTGAAGGATTTTTTTACTGCATGAATTGAATTTGATGGGCATTGGAAGGTTTGGTCCTCTGAGGTGTACGACTTAAGTCCTTCTTAACCTGAAAATCGTTTTATGAATGTGTCATTTATTAGTAACCGTATACTGAACGTTTAATCACATATCCATTTTAACAATTTAATTTCAATTAAATAAGATATTAGATTATTCAAAAATATTTTTTTTTAGCTCAAAATGAATTGACTCCAAAAATTCATGAGAATTTTATCCCAACCTGTTTTTACAGGTAACAACCTGTAAAACTACTCCAAGAATTACTTCCTCCAATATTATTTCTAATTTTTTTCTCTATTTGTTTACGTATATTCTTTTGTAAAATCGTAAAACAATGTTCTCAAATGGATTCAGTTTTCCGAAATGAAGAAAAATCAGTGACTTATCACTGTTCTGATCCCTCAACAGGTCACTGTTCCCAATTGGTAACATTAAATAAAACATACAATACAGCATTTTTGTTAAAAAAAACTTCATGAACTATTACAAAAATTAGAAAGCTAATAACAAAAAGAAAACTTTCAACTGGTACTGGATTCGGTCTGTAAACGGTTATCTGTGATCATCAGTAAAGAAAGTGTTGATTAAATGTATGGATCCTTTTCAACCCTCTTATCGTAATAATAATTTTAAAATGAGCTCTAGTAGAAAACTATATTTTTGCTGTGCGAGAATTTCGAATGTTATGTATATTTACAGGTATGATAGGTATAGATAAGTATTTGAGCTCATAAAATATTCTTATCAATGAGTGACATAGTAAAGAAAAATAGTGGAATGGCTGTGCTAAAGGACTGGAATTACACCTATAAAATAAATGAAACGTTTAATTAATTAAAATTTTAAATCATTAAATAATAATGTATATAATAATAATTTTAAGCTTATTGTTTAGTTGTTGGGAAATATGCCAAGATGGCGAGGCCTATAATACAGTGCGTAATTAAGATGCTTCTAGTTTTAAGGTAAAATAAGTTTTTAAATTATATACAAATATTGACATAGGGTGGTTGGTTATATTAATATAAATTATAGAATAAGATGGTTTATTGTGAACTTAACACTTACTTTATTTTTCTTCTGGTGTTATGAAAATTTTCTAATAAAAGCATAGCAAATATAAGAAAAAATGTACACTCAATTTAAAGGTGAGCTAACAGACTATTTTATATCGCCCTCTACCAAAACTTAATGAAGAAAATGCACATCGCCACCAAAGTGTTTCATACAAAATCAATAATAATAATAATAGCGATATGAAAATGGTCTAAACGCCGAAATATTATATGGAATGAGTTGAAATAAATAAATGAAATATTTATGGTCATAAAAATAATAATGGTCATAAAATAAATATTTATCATCATAAAGTGTTTTAATTTTTCTTTTTTTTTTTCGCTATATATATATTTCTTTGTTGATTATTACATCCTGTATATAAATACATCTGGTAATATGATGAATGATACAATATGGAGGTTCTGTGCACAAGGCCTTCCAACTTCATCCTCGATTAACGCTAGAAAGACGCTCAGATGACGTTGAAAGTTGCCTACACAAGCTCCCTTCTGCTCCGACCAGTGGCTGGAGTCGAAGAGAGATCGGTGAGCCACAGAAAATTGTCGCACTTGAACAAAGAGAAAGCCATTGCTAACACTTCACTTGGTCACTACAGAAGATCTCTAGGCCAATGTCTTTTGAGTCGCCTCGGTGGAGAGAGTGGGAGGGTGGCACTTGATGGCTAGAGCAATTCAGGATTTTGATGAGCGGAAAGTTTAGGATGGAAACGTTGGAATCTGGATAATACAACATCATTAACGAGTGGGATATTGAGGTCTTTATGGAGGTTGAGGTTGGAAACATAAAAAGGAGCATCGACTATTGTTCTTAGGACCTTGGATTGGAATGTTTGAAGGAGTCTGATGTTCGATGTTTTCGCAGTTCCCCATAGTTCTGAACCGTATGTCCAAATGGGTTGCAGTAGTGATTTGTAAATGATCAGTTTGTTTTCAGTACTTAAATGTGATTTGCGGTTCAACAGTCTATAGAGTTGTCTATTGTGTTAAGTTCTTGTCTTTTAAGTTTTAAGTGATGTTTCCAGGTAAGTCGGGAGTCCAAGTGTAGTCCGAGGTAGCGAACTGTATCAGAAGAGGGTGATGGGACGTTGTTGAAGTGTACTGGTGGACAGGAACTGCGCCGGAGGGTGAAGGTGATGTGATGGCATTTTTCCTCATTCACCTTCATTCTCCATTTTTTACACCATTCTTGAATTTTATTTAAGTGGGACTGAAGATTCTGTGACGCAGTGTTAGGATTTGGGTGGGATGCTAGGATAGCTGTATCGTCTGCATAGGTTGCTAGAAGGGTGTCGGGACTTGTTGGAACATCGGCTGTATACAAGTTGTAGAGCACAGTGCCCAGAAAACTGCCCTGGGGAACTTCCGCTTCCACAGGATAATATTCTGAGTACTCTGATCCTTGTCGGACCCGAAAATGCTTATTTTATAAGTAGGATCGTAGGATGAGGTATAGGATGCTGGGAAGAAAGGGTTTGAGCTTATAGAGGAGGTCCTCATGCCATACCTTATCGAAAGCTTGAGCAACGTCCAGGAACGCTGTAGTGCAATATTCTTTTTGCTCTAGGGATGAAGATATGCGATCTACAACGCGAAGACCCTGCTGTACTGTGGAGTGTTGGGAACGGAAGCCAAACTGGTGAGTGGGCAGGATATTTTGACTGTGAAGGATAGGTTGGATTCGTTTGAGGAGTAATTTTTCGAATATTTTAGATAGGATGGGTAGTAGGCTTATAGGGCGATAGGATGAAGGGCAGTGTGTTGGTTTTCCAGGTTTAGGGAAGAGGATGATAATAGAGAATTTCCATAGGAGTGGGAAGTAGGTGGTGCGGAAAATACAGTTGTATAAGATATATGAGGAATGTGATAGCTTTAGTTGGGAGCTGGCGAATGATTTCATCTTTTAAATAAGCTTGATTTCAAGATTTTCTTTTCGAGAAAAAAAGGATATTATAAGATGGTTTCGACGTTTATTTCTGAATGTATAGTTTTCTACATCTCTCCTGCTTCGTCATATTTCCGAAACAATAATGATAAATAAAGCAAAAATACGTTGCTTTTATTTAGCTTATATTATTCCTCCTATAGTGTATTACTGAACATTTTGTTATTGGTGAATTATTAACTTACCAATCGTGTAGTGTCCCCTGGCGTAATTGTTGGCAGCATCCTCCTTTCCTGTGATCAATTGCTCTGGGTGGAAAAGTTGTCTATAAGTTCCAGTTCTAACTTCATCTGAAACATGACAATAAAAAATTAGCCCTTCTGTTTTTTCTGACAACTCAAATATTTCAATCAAAGAGAAATTGATAATTTAAAGCATGTAATTTATACACAGTAAAGCCATTGAATCATAAAGCATGAATATGGGATAGTGTTGAAGTTATTACATGTAGGTAAGTATGTCAGAATTGTTCTGTATGAAACTGTAATTATTGTAAAACTGAGACCTAGTGTTTTTTTCTGTGTGGTGTTGAATAATATTGACAATGTATCGTAATTATTACTAGTCGTACTGTTTATAGTACATCGAATTGCGATATATATGTTGACTTGTATTTCAATTCGAATATATAATTGCTATTGGACGAACCGACAAGGTCCCGAGGACTAAATTAATTAATATATATATTAATATTTCAGTATTGCATAGGTATGTAAAATTAATTATTTTTGAACTTTATTTATCGACTTTAGCCAGCTTTTTGGGCCACTGTGCGCCGGTGGGAATCGAACTCATCATCTCCAGCTTATGAATCTAAAGCGCTAGCCACTAGACCACGGAGAGACCCCAATTAATTCAAATAATTAATTGGAACCCTTTGGAAAATTAATACAAAAATGACCTTTGCTCAAGCAATATCTGGCGTGTACACAGGAGAGAAAACAACCTCGTTTTTGAACAGTTATAAAATTTCTTAGAGTTCACCGATTTATCTTTAACAAAATGGGATCAACTCGTGAAAGTACGTAGAAAATAATTGTGTTTATTAGAATGATGAGTATTTTCATAGATAATAGTAATAATTTATTAAACGTATGTGCATTTTACGTTTGAAAACTAAAAAGAAACTTAGTTTTGAAGGAAAAAGTATAATTGTTCATCAGTGTTAAAACATCTAACTTATTGGACATGAAAGTTGCAACTATTATCTATAAAATAAAACAAAATTAAGCTGCCGTCAGCTTTTTATAAAAAACAAAATAAAAGTTATATCTGCTCCAAAAAAAAAAAAAAAAAAAATGTTTTTATTAAAATTACATTGGTTTTAATTGCATTATATTGTTGTAAAATAATTATTCTATTGGCAATTAATAGTTTTTAATGAACAGTTTTTTATTTAGGGGTTTTATTATTTTCATCATATATAAGATTTCTTATTTTTCTTATATTACATCCACCATTTTGTATTTCATTAAATTCTTAATAAACGACTCTAAACAATCCTATTCAACAAATTTGATCAACAACTAATAATTTTTCTTCACATTGAAAGCTTTTTAGCGCGGTTCCTCCCTACCTCCATAGGGAGAACTCGCTTATGAGGTTGACCTCACGACGCGATCCGGTAGTGCCGACTAGAAACTTTCTCGTTTCAGACCCCATAGATCAGGAAAATGTAGGTGGTTCAAATTTGTACATATATATATATATATATATATATATATATATATATATATATATATATATATATATACAGGGTGTCCCAAATAAGACGGCTCAAACTAATTTTGCGGCCAAACGGTTGATCTGAGAAAAAATGTCAGAGGAAAAAGTATAGAGCTTGACTCAACCATTAAACATGTTGACTGCGCATGTACGCTCGGCGCCAGATGAAATGTTGAGGTTGGCAGATGACCCCTATTATTATGCACATCATTTTGAAGGGAATTGAAAAACAAACCCTTTGCCGCAAACCGCACTTCGATATCTTTAAAATCAAATGAGTTTCGTGAGATTTTCATCTGTTACCCATAGTTTTTTATTGGTAGTAGTTTTTTCTTATTGATTATAGAATATAAATCTATTTGGTTATAAAACAGGATACGTAAAATTAGTAAGAATATTTCGGAGATTTCTGAGCGACATGCCTTGTAAGATTGTCTACCACCACGAACGGCGTTTTTCCTCTATTTTTATCCACTAGATAGGCTTTATTTGGCATATTATTCTATATATGTTTTATTAAGCAGGGGATTCTGATGAAATGTCGTGTTTTTGCTGTGGATTTTAATTACGATGTATCTAAGATTGGGTAATATTAGCGAGTCTACATAGTTAAGAACCGACGACGGAGGATTACTTCTTGCTATGATTTAGTCTACATATGTACATTAAGTTCTAAATCCAAAAAATTAACTTCACAACGGTTAGATACTATGAGCGAATAGAGAGTCGGTTCAGTGCCCGTAGAAACGGAAGGTCCGCAGGAAATTTACCTGCTTGGAGTTAATCCTCAAGAGTTGTAAATATACCCCAGGTATCTGCCGACATAAATACAAAGCCTAGCTACTGTACAGAGAGCAACTTAATGATATCATTCACCAAAATTTCTTAAACTATACTAGATTCTGAAATAACACAGTTCCAAACATAGGTTATATACTAAATATTCATAACGATTACTTAGTTGTCACCCGATTCATCAATTAGCAATCAATAGTTTTCAACACAGGTTATATACTAAATATTGATAAAAAGTATTTAATTAGAAAAAAAAAAACAAGATTCCTCAAGACTGGTTTTTGGTCCATTTGTATCTACTCCTTACTAAATTAGGTATATTATTCTATATCTTGACTTGTTATTCGTCAAGACTTGTTATTTGTCCTTCTGTATCTACTAGATAGGCTTTATGCCGCATATTATTCTATATAGGCTATATTCGGCAAGGTATTCTACTCAATCTTTTTTGTACTTCTTCTTGATCCTTTTGTATCCACTAGAAAGGCTTTATTAGGCATATTTTGTATTGATTTATAGAGCTTTGCTTTAGAAAGAGAGCCGGATTGTGTAATTTCCGCTTCTGTGTATAAGTTAACTACAGGCGGTGTCCCTGACGCCTTAATATCACTTTTATTCAAGATGTTCGAGAGGATTTCGACAATTTTCACGAGATATATATAAAGAAATAAGTTCATTTATTTTCTAAGCTTTTCAAATGACACTAGGGATATGAACGGAACCGCGCTAAGATGATGTAGTTCCTGCGAGTCGGACTTTTTGAGTTCATATGCTTGCAGGTACTTATTTTACAGGTTTCTTAACATAGCAAAACGAATGAAACCATTTTAAAGGCGATATCTGTAACTGTATTTGAGAAAAGTGGAACAAATGTTTTAGTAAGTCATTATTTTTTAGTGGGTACTTAGAATCACGGGATTTAATTGAAATATTTTCTACATCTTGGAAATTCATCTCAACTAATATGCTTAAATTTTGGTTATATTTGGAGTTAAGGAAGTATGCGAAAAAAAAAATTTGATTAATACCATGGTAGACATAATAAGTTTTCGGATCTTCCTACATTTTTCGTAAGTATCTCAAAAACGTTTGGGAAATCGTAGTAAGTGGAAAGTAACCATTCGAATGTTTACTAAATTCTCTACAAAAAAGGTTCTGAAGCAATATTCGATGGGGCAACGTCAATTAGAGATATAAGCGTTTAAATCTTAAAAAGTGTTTGTTTTGTTGTTTTGAACGGGTTTTTGTCTTTGTTTATCTTACTTTTTAATTGGTTGTTTTTTGTTTTAAATTTCATTTATCAGTGAAATTAGTATTTCAGTAAAATAAGCCAAGAAACAGTGAAAGGTATTGGTAATAAGTTTGGAGTGGCTGTGGAAATCAAGATGGCTGTGGATAAGCATGATGGCGTATACATAGGTTTTTTTTTTTTTTAATTCTCCTAACTATATAACCTTCCTCATACTGCTACAACTGAAGCTATCATTATTTCTTATTTTATAGCAAAGATTTAACGCAGGAAAGAATGGAGTTTTATTTGCCTTGAAGCTCATATTTACAGTTGATTATAACAGTAAAACGAATATGCTAGTAAAACATGAAAATTAAAATGACAACGAATTTTCGGTTGTTTGGAATAGAGCCTTCTGAGCAGTAGTGGATGAGTACGTCTTCAGTACATAATTGTATTGGCTTATTCAGCCTTCCTCAAAAATGAGGAAAAGAATTATCCGCTTCTGTGTAAGTTGGCTACTGTCAGTTTCCTGTTATTTGTGATGCCTAATCTATTCCATTTCTTCGAGATGTACGGAACCGCGTTAAGATGACGCAGTTCCTGCGAGTCGGACTTTTTTACTTCTAATATGCCCAAATTGAATCCGTTATTTTGAATTTCGTAATAATTGATTAGTAATCAGGGACCCCCAAAACCTGCAGGTATGAAATTTCAGATCGATTCATAAAGATTTGGACTTTTGGCCAGCTTTTAGCGCGGTTCCTCCCTCCCTTCATAGGGAGGAACCCCGCTTATAAGGTTGATCTCATGAAACAATCCGGAAGTGCCGACTAGAAAATTTTCAGAAAAAGTTTCAGAACCCCTAGAGACCGAAAATGGTGGTTCAAATTTATATATATATATATATATATATATATATATATATATATATATATATATATTTGTCTGTTCGCGGTTTTCCGGCACTCCTAATGGTCCGATTTTGATGAAATTCGGTACAAAAATCTGTCGTCCAATTTGAAAGGTCAAGTTCGTTAACCAGCAGAATCCGCCCACTGGAAGATGGCGTTTGGGGCGAAATTCGCCCAAAAAAATCGTAACGTTTACGTTTTTGAGTTCATATGCTTGTAAGTAATCGTTTTATAGGCTTCTTGGGCTAGTAAAACGAATTAAACCATTTTTAAGGCGATAGCTTTAACCGATTCTGAAAAATCGGAAAAATAGTTGTTAAATCAAGTTTTTGGTTTGGTTAATTAGAATCATGGGATTCAGTTAAAATATTTTCTGCATGTTTACAATTCTTACATACAAAGATGTGTAAATTTTGGTTACGTTTGGAGTTAAGGAAGAATTAGAATAAAAAATTTTATTAGGAGACATGAATTGTTTTGGGAACTTCGTATATTTTCCTTAATATGTCGAAAACAGTGGGGAAATCATGGTAAGTGGATAGAAACTATTCAAAAGCTTACTAAATTCTCTATAGTTAATATTCTGAGAAGATTTTCGATTAGTTCGATGTCAATTGGAGAAAACGGTGTTTAAAACTTTGAATGTGTTTGTTTTGTTCTTTTGAACGGGTTTTCGTAGTTGTTTAGATCACTTTTTAATCGTTTTTTTTTAATTGTATTTATTTCTAGAAACATTTATAAATTAGAAACGTTTTGATAGTTTTGAATACATTGAACAATGAAATAAGAATTTCATGTCTGTAGCAGTGGAGCCTGGCCAAGCCAGCTTTAGGGTATTCCAGGTAAAAGGGTACGCTGGCCCTTTGTCACCGGTCATAAATAATTTCAAGGAAGATCGGACCAAAATAATGAGTGTTTCTATTTTATTCTTTCCAAATGACACTAGGAATAAGAACGGAACCGCTCTAAGATAATGCAGTTCCTGCGAGTCGGACTTTTGGGATTCTGCCCCAATGTGCAGCGGCAGGAATTTTCTCATCTCCCTCATTTTTGGGAAAATCCCTTGCTGCACCCTGTCGGCGCTAATGGCCTAGCGCCAAAAGATAAATAAATATGGCCTTCTAAAGGTTCTTACAAACAAACCCTGTTTTTTCGTAATTCAACTCCAATTTTCTAAATTTGTACACATTTGTTTTTAACGATTCATTACATTTTTTTAATTCAACATTTAATTTGCTTTAAGTCTCATATACATTCAATTTTCGCAATTATCCCATTCAAACCGTAATATCAATTCAAAAAGTAGAAGTTAATAGAAGGGTTAGCGACAACGTTTCGAAAATCACTACTCTTCCAAAAAATATTATTTCGTTTAGAGCCTTCTGCTCAAATTCAGGAACATAAATATGGTTTAGGTCCACCCGACAAACCTATGTAATGTACTGTATAACATACTGTCTTCTTTAAGCGTGGTTCCTCCCTCCCTTCAAAGGGAGGACCCCATTTATAAGGTTGATCTCATGACGCAATCCGGATGTGCCGACCTGAAAATTTTGCGGTTCAGAACCCATAGAGACCGAAAATTATGGTGGTTCAGATTTGTATATATATATATTTGTCTGTTCACGGATCAGCGAATAATGGTCCGATTTTGATGAAATTTGGTACAAAAATCTTTCGTCTAATTTGAAACGTCAAGTTCGTTAACCAGCAGAATCTGTCCACCGAAACATGGTTTTGGGAGCTATGCTTACATCATATGTTTGTAAGTACTCGTTTTATAGGCTTCTTGGACTAGTAAAAGGAATGGGACCATTATTAAGGCGATAGCTTTAACCGTTTTCGATATAAATTGGAAAAATAGTTGTTGAATAACGTTTTTGGTTTGGGTACTTAGAATCATGGGATTCAGTTGAAACATTTTCTGCATGTTTGAATTTCATCAAATCTTTTATGTTGAAATTTTGGTTACGTTTGGAGTTAAGAAAGGGTTAGAATAAAGTATTTTATTAACAGACATGAAAAGCTTTGGGAACTTTGTATACTTTCCTTAATATCTCAAAAACGGTTGAGAGTCTTGGTAAACGGTAGGTTACCATTCGAAAGCTTGCTAAATGCTCTAACAAAAAAGTTCCTAAAGAAAGTTTTGATTAAGCGATGTCAATCGGAGAAATAAGTGCTTAAACTTTAAAGTAATTGATTTCGTTTATTCGAACGGTTCTTTTTGTACGTTTTTATTCCTTGTTATTTTTTATTCCTAGTTGGATAATGTATTTGACAATAAAACCGCTTAAGTAAAGTAGAAAAACAATTTATTGTTAGAAATATAGAGAGAGATTCGAAGACCTTGTGACTTTTTCAACTGCCAAGGTTTTTTCTAACTGAAAGGTGGAAACAAAATGATAACTGTTTCTACTTTAATCTTTCCAAAAGAGACTAGGGATAAGAATGGAACCGCGCTAAGATGATGCAGTTCCTGCGAGTCGGACTTTTTTGTACATGGCCACCGCGCATGCGCCAACGCACGGGCACCTTCTTGTGACACTTTTTTGTAACGCTAAGTCCACCCGATAAAACTATGTAATATACTGTATAACGTACAGTCATCTATTTCGTACATGGCCACTGCGCATGCGCGAACATCAGCGGACACTTTGTGACACATACAGTATTTTCTTTCGACAAGGACTCTGCGCAAAGGGTGAACGCCGCTGTGCATGCGCGACTGCCAGCAAACACTTTTTTTTTGTGACACATACAGTCTTCTTTTTCGTTCATGTCCACGCTACTGCGCATGCGCGAACGCAACAGCGCAGGTGCGAACGCCAGCGGACACTTTTTTGCAACGAGTTTTTCCAGTTTAGTTACCGCTAAAGCATATTTATGCTAAAAAAAAGAAAATTGAATTAATTATTTCTAAACGAAAACCAATGAGTCTTTTATGGCTACCTCAAGCTATTTTGTTCCGTTTAATTTGTAGTACGTGTTTTATTCAATTACACTAAATTAACTGATTTGAATTGAAAACATATATAGTGCGAGGGAAAAAATATAAGCTCAACTTATAAAATCAAAGTATTTATTAAATTTAGAAGTGAATTCATTACAAAATAATTTATTATTTATTAGATTGGCAAGGAGCTTTAAATGGCCTTTTATATGTTTGATAATTTACGGTAATCAGATTTTGTCAACAAAAAAAAACATGTTTAATCAAGTATAAACTCAATGTTGATTTTCTATTGTCAGGTGTATTCATGGATTATTACATGAATACGTACTTTCTCTTCAACAGTTTTTTCTAGCTGTTGAAGAGAAAGTACATGTGTTTGAAAAAATAATGTCGTGCGGACCTCAACTAACGGAAATTGAGAAGCAAAGAATTATGGTGAAGCTGCACATTTTCAAGGCCTTATACCTACCTACTCTTCTCTATGGAAGCGAAAGCTGGGTCCCACTGAACGAGCACTGGAGCAGAGTAACATCCGTCGAAATGAGATACCTGAGGAGAGTGGCTGGCCGAACCAGAAGAGATCTGGTTAGAAATCAGCAAATAAGAGAGGACCTGGGAGTTTCAGCTGTAAATGAAGCAGTGGAAAAGAGGCAGCTGAAATGGTTTGGCCACCTTTGTCGAATGGACGGAGATCGGGGTCCCAGGAAGTTTATCGAAGCTAGGCCAACTGGAAGACGCCCCCGGGGCAGACCCAGGATAACTTGGATGGATCACATCTCCAGGCTGGGGCAGCAAAGAGGCCACGAGCTGAATGCTGAGGCGCTGGCCAACGGCCTTGATGCGTGGCTGGCATGGATTGAGGCACCTCCACGCTGAAAGTCACAAGGAGGAAGAAGAAGTAGAAGAAGAGAAGAATTCTGGACCTAAGAAGAGGTGGGCGACCAAGAGACAAATTGATCGTGAGATAAACCCCTTCCGAGAAGTGATCAAAAACTATTCAAATTGCAGCCCACACTATTACGGGAAAATTAAAAGAAATGGAAGTCCTCCAAAATCTTCCAAAGAAGTGAAACAGGGCGGTTTTCAGAGAAATCTCAAAAACAGGAGCACCGTCTGCACAGATTGTGAGGCGATTTAATTTAGCATGGGGTGAGGAAATAGATAATTGTATCACAGTTTTTAAAATATTTTAGGTAATGTGAAAACAACAGCTCAAAAAACATCATTTGCAGCGTCATCTACAGTTCGCTGAAAATTATATTCAAAATAGCCAAAAATAAATTCAACATTGATGGTCTAGATGGTTTAAATTATTACTGGCATGACTTTAGAAAATAGGTTGAGGCTGTAATTTTTATTTAAATTGCTTCTGATGAGGCATCAAAGGGGTGTGAAGTATGCAGAGCATAATATAGAATTATTATGAAATTTCATCTTCGGCTACATAAAATACAATGTAAATTACTTCGGAAATTGCAACAAATGGTGCACTGACAAATTGAACACATTCAATTCAATCGACCATTAAAATAAAAGTTAGCCTTCTAAATATATAATTAAAGACTTTATTAATTGGCTCTGCTCAATGAGAATCTTCTCCTCTTCAAGAGGAGTTGTATAATGAATATTCATAATTGAAGCAGCTCGTTGTTTGAGCCACAAGTAGGATTATTTCTCCCAAGACGTGAACATGAATTTCTTACTTTCTTTTCATTAATAATTTATCACGCTGGGAATTATTATACCACGTGACAATCAAAAAAGAACAGTCTAGATACATAAATATCAACTCATCGATCGCTAGTTAAGTTTTCGGATTAACTGTTAGAGACAGCTAATGGCCAGAAAACAACAAAATTATGATTTCCAACCTTCTGATACTTAGTACAGAGCCAGCTGATCATTAAATGTAACCCTTGAATCGTCAAGTGGGTGTCATTTTTTGTTACGTCGATCAAACGTTTACAAGGTAATTGAATTTATTTTCTTATCCGTCACAGAGTAATAATTCAATCTGTAATGAGTTTTTCTTCATCTGATTTTCAGGATATCATTATTATTTATAAATCTTCAACATATGAAGCACTTTACTTTTTTAACTCTTCATATATTTATTTTTTTTTAATCTTCCTTATTTTATCATTTCCGAAATTTTGGCAAAAAATAAATTTCATTTTTTTCTCAAATTATGAAGTTCAGAACCAATGGAATGAAATTCTTTATACAAAATTTGGTTACAAAAAGGGTCAGCTATAAATAAGTTTCAGGCCTTGGCGTGGAAACATTAAAACACATCGAACAGAATAAAAAAAGCATTGTAGCAAATCGTTTTTCTATCAAGATAAATATTAGATTTGTTTCTAGACGAACAATCCCATAAGACATTAGTGGGCCATAAAATGCTGAGAGTGTATTCTGCTTTCGGAGTCGGTAGATGATCAATTGCTTTCAACGCAATTTGCTCATAAATAAATTTAAAAAAATATGATCAAGATATGAACGGTGCAAGGACAGGGAGTGCACATCTAGATGACAGAGAGCAAAAAAAAAAAAATGAAAAATTGGTGCAAATAATACAGAACACTGGGTGCATAAATACCATTAAAACATTTACGTTTGAATATATTTTTTTTACTTAAGAGTACAACATCAATGCATTTAAAAATAACATGGACTTAAGTATGTTCAGAGACCAATACTCTGTAATGCAGGATTTTGCGTAAATACAATCATTTTTTAAGAGTAGATGATCTTCTCACTAAAATATGTTATCTAAACTTTTAAGAAAAATAAAAATCCATTTCATTAGAAAATGTATAAATGTATTAATAAATTATCCATCCATTCATTTATCATTTCACGTGTATATTATTTAAATTTTCCAAAATAAGGTCAACTCATTAACAAGTAACCAAAATACCAAAATATTTCAACTTATAAACCTTGCTAATGGACTGTCTCTCGTTGATTCGATTTCAAACTCGCATATTAACTTTGATAAACTAATTTCCAGGAAAATGTGCAAGCACTTTAGTTAGCCATATAGGCTGGAGACCAATTGAGTTATCGGAATATCTATTACTTGTTCTCCATAAAACTCAACGGATACATTCAATAACTCAATTATCAATTGTAAAGTGGTCACAATATCACTCCAACATTTCAATAAATTTCGTTTGTCGTGAAAATTCCATAATTAAGAGATTGTGAATTTTAAAAGTATAATATTTATTTTTTTGTATGAAATCGACCATCGATCGCCAAAGTTCATGAAAATTAAATTTTACCATGCAAAATAAGAAACTTGAAGATAATGATGATAATTGTTTTTTTTTTTGTTTTGTTATTTAAATTTTAACGTCCATTTTTATTAACTAAGAATTTTAGGATGGTGATGATAATTGGAAAGACAATAATTTTAATTCAATAAACTGAAACCTGGGTTAAAACATAACTAATTTGAAAACGTCTATTGTTTTTCTTTTTAAGAAATTCCAATTATTTATATAGAAAAAGTTCATACATCTGATGTTTTAATAATTATTATCTCGGTTTTTTTTCTTCAAACGGAACTTTGCATTTTTTATAAGAAGACACTATATCTAAGTGAAAATAGATTACAGTATAAAAGAAATCAAACTGTATTAAACAAAATTTAATTGATTTTTTTATAGTGAAAATAAGTAAATGTAAGGTACCGTAAGATTTATAATCGGTAGGCTATGGACGTGGTCGAGAAATTCAAGCACTCTTGTAGGAACTGTATTGAGATCGGACATAGCTGAATCACTTGAAAACAACAATCTAGAAGATGAAGAGAAAGTCGTAAACTCCACAGATATTGTGTTAGTATATCAGAAAGAACTTTCAGAGGAATACTTAAATCTTCAGTGATCTCAAATATTTCTTTGAAATTATTTTACAATAAACTGATGGAATGCCGTTGGAGGTGATTGTTTCCTCACATCCGAGAAATAGAACTTCCACCGACAAGCCATGTCACATCAACAAATTTGCGTCAAATTCACTCAAGATTGTCACAATTTTTCCATTTGTTGAACAGACAAACAGATCTATAGAATGATATATCACTTATGACTAATTTTATAGGTAGAAACAATTGTTTTTTTGTTGTTTTTTTTTACATTCAGTAATTCAATTTCAAACATGTATCAGAATTATGTAATTAATGTAAGCCAGATACTTCCATTTTAATTAAGCTGGGTTTATCCCCAATAATGATTCCGATCTGAAATTTGCTGACCTTAGGTTTCAAATGGTGCATATTAGTTTAAATATAGCGCGAAAAAAAAGTGAAATATAATTTTATTTTACTATCTCATAGTGAGCCAGATGGCATTAAGCAGGGCATACCAAGTTGTACTAACCAGGCTTCGAATTGGACACTCATTCCCAGGAGAATAAAGTGTATAAGAAAAAAAAAACACAATACAAAAGAAGATTTTCCTTGGAATGATTAGAAAGCTGCCGCCAACTATGGTCAGCTATCAGTGTTTTTCATTAACACATTCATATCTACCGCTTGATTCCAAAAGACAAAAAAATTTACTTCACCCGCAAAATTTGAATACATTATCTAAGTAAAAACTTGTATATACACCATTTGACATTTAAAGATCAGTAACACATAAATAGAAAAATATAATCAATTTCTAAATTATGCTAAACATCCTCCACGTGTGCTTTCTTTTTTAATTGTTTATTTTAATAAGCTATAATCAAATTTCCTGATTTTAACTATCCTATTTATTGGTTGTGCCTATACTCGGTGAGTTTTCGGTGATTCAATAAGTGAGTGTACTGATATTAGCGGAGCTTATTCAATAATAGGTAATTTCCCGGCGCTAATAGCCATGATTTGTTGATGCGCCGTAAAAAAAAAAAAAAAAAAAAAAAAAAAAAAATAGGTAATTTCCGTGGCCTTGTTGATAGGATCGATGAAGATTTGAAGAAAATGTCATCATGAGTGTAACTTCAATATCTCAATTTTTTTTCGGAAAGCGGCGAAAGAATGACAGTTGGTCCAGCCTTTAGCAGCCTTTGATAATTGACAAAGCCCATCATTCAAAATATACAAATGTCATGATATGTTGTGTTAAGATGGTTGAGTTGTTTAGTTTCTTCTTAGCACGGAAATACAAGTATTGAATGATAAGCGAGTATTTTATTAATTTTCAAATTCGCAAGAGAATAATGAAAGAATATATCTTTCTGAAACGGTATGGGATGTAAGAATATATCTTTCACCCACGGTGTCAACCCAGGGTTAATAATTTAACTCTCAACCCACCTGATAAGAATTCATAAATTCTACGAACAATATTATTAATCAGAAAACACAATCTCCTCTACAAATTTAAATAAATACCTTTAATTGTCTGAAATTATTAAATACTTTGGTAATTATGCAATCCTTAGGTACAAAGCGTAAACAAACATTCTTCAAGGTAAATGTATAATTTTTTCTTCAGGCCATCTAGGTAGAGTTTTTACTCCAGCTAACGACACTTTAATGATCCCGTGAGGTATTAACTCACCATCTTCCTTTTAGATTATAGTCATTGTGAGGGAAAAAACGTATAACGTAGCTCAGCGTGTTTGTGATATGTTATTTTTATCTGGGGGTGGAACAAATCAATGGGGTCATTTGGATTAGAAAACTATTCTATTTTTAGAAAAATGTCTAATACGCAGGGTATTCCACATATGCGGGCCACAATTGACAAATCTTTTAAACCGCTAGAGATATTGGTATTGTAAAGGACCTAAGTTTTAGTTTTGTCGAGAACTTTCAGTTGCGTAATTGGGTAGTCCTAAACAATTTAGTTTAAAGATTCAAGCGCGCACTCAAAATTCAACGTTTTTTATTTACCTCAAATTTCCTAAAAATTACTCTAAAAAAAATATAAAGAAACACGTGTTTTTTTCGGTTCTTCTACTCCTTAGTATTTAGCGATATCATTTTGGAGGATTTAAGAATGACGCTTCTGCAAGATATCGACGAGAGCAACAATTTCGTTTCCGGTTTTGGGATATCTCCAACGGCTTAAAAGATATTTCAATTGTGGTCAGCATATCCGGGACACCCTGCATATGTTTTAGTGAACATCGTATCGCTCAACGTTGTCTAGTCTAATAGAAATATGGTATGTGAGATAATATAAAGGCATACTGGATCTAAATACTGCCTAAATTTATTATAACTTCTTCTTCTTCTTATTTTTTTATTATTATTATTATTATGGGGGTGGGGTCTCTCAGATTACTAGAGAATATTTTTACTGGGGGATAGTTCCAACCAGTAAAAAGAATTATATTTATTTTTTTTTAAATATATTTTTTTTTTTTAATTATGGGCATTAAGAAATTTTCTGACGATTCTAGCTGTGTCGAGTAGAACTGCTTGCTGGGATAGTATTAGGTGTTCCTCTGACAATTTCAGATATTTGGTGGCACTAACTGTAGTATTCGGTATCAAACCATTGGTCGAAATGATAACTGCAGTAACTCTAGCGGAATCTAATTTATAGAGATCTTTTAACTCAATGGCCAAGTCTTGATATTTTCGCAGCTTTTCGGCATATGCTTTCCGGATATTCTCATCATTCGGCACTGAGATATCAATTATATCAGCAGTCTTATTATGCTTGTCGATGATGAGAATATCTGGTTTATTATGGTGAACAGTTCGGTCCGTAATCATAGCTTCGTCCCAGTAGATTTTAATTCTATCATTTTCTAGAAGTCTTTGTGGGACGTAGCGATAATACGGTACCGTAGTTTCCATAATGCCGAACCTTTCTGCAATTGCTTGATGGTATATCTTGGCAACATTGTTGTGTCTCTGAAGGTAATCCGATCCCGCAAGAATTTCGCAGCCTGCCGTCACGTGTTGAATCGACTCATACGCCTTGTTACATAATCTGCACTTGTCCGAAATACTAATATCTTTTAAAACGTGTCGTCGGTAGGACCGTGTTGCAATTACTTGGTCCTGGATGGCTATCACGAAACCCTCAGTTTCCGAAAATAGCCGACCAGATTTCAACCATGCTACCGACAACGTCGTCTGCACCTCCGGATCAAATAAATCGCCCGTGCAGTTCTTTCGTTTGCCATTCAGAAAGGCGATCCAAGTCTGTCCTTAGATCCGGTTCATTAATTATCTTTAATTTCAAGGCTGTATAATTCTCGTCCAATTTAACGATTTCCTTAAAAAGGTGGCTCTCACTCGATCTCATATAATGCCTCAGATTACTTTCTTGAGATCTACATAAATGTTCAATATTGATGAGGCCAAGGCCACCTTTTTTCCTTGGCAAATACAGCCTTGCCATTGAAGATGTTGGATGGTGCATGCGTGCTTTAGTCATTTCAGTTCGAATGAGTCGATCCAAATCCCGTAATGATGTATCTGACCACTTTATCACACCGAAACTGTACGTTAATGAAGGTATTACCCAGGTGTTAATAGCTTTTACTTATTATTATTGATAATTACAACAATATGATAAATATTATTATTTTAATTTTTTTAATGATTTTACAAATTACCAAAATAAACAATTTAATTACAGATAAAGTAATACGAACCTACATATAAAGATTAGCTTTATGACTTTTAGTTACAAAATCATAAACTATCTTGCCAAACAATTTAATGAGTCTGTATAAACAAAATTTAAATTACTGGTTGAAAAATTAATTTTATAAAAACAGTATGAATGCATTAAACATTTCGGCTTTTCAAAGAAAAATACAAAATATGAACGAAGGGCTCCTAAATTGTTTAATAGTAGTTAAGCGCACTTAAGAATCGTAATTACAGCTTAGAGAATTCCTTGAGAGTTAGAGTTAGGAGGGTACGACAACACATCAATTCAACTCACTTATATTAAAAAATATAACCTTAAATAAATCCATATATGTTAGTATACAAGGGCTCCATAAAATACCACATATCGCACTAGTATTTCTAAAGTGGCACATCATCGTTATGACTGTGAAAGACATGATAAATATCTCTTTATCAACCAACAAAACTGTAAGTACCTAGCTTCAGAGCTTGTTCACCAGAGGGCACATGTGTCATCCTTCCTGTATTAATCCTAAGGCCTCTACATAAGAAAGAGTGACAATTTTTCAGATGAGTTTTATTTTGAGTTTTGTCACTTTAGAAATACTAGTGCGATATAGTCTTAAAATATATCCGTCTGTGATTACATTGGAGGACTACAAAATATCCCACATGTAGTCAACAAAAAATATAGATCCGAAGCAATTCTACTTTCAAAGTAGTAGAAAACTCAAAAATAAGCCACGTATAATCCACCAATAAAGCCCTAGAGGAATTAATTAATGATAGTATCGGTAGGCTCCAAAATAAACCACATATAAGCCCCAAAGCAATTTATTCATGAGAGTACTAAAACAAAGCACATATAGTCAAAAAAATGAGAGGATTAAAGGGTTTAATTACAGACAGATTTTCATTGTATAGAGTTGATGTCAAAATGGGCGATTCCAAGACAAATAACACTTTTCAAACCAAAACCCGAGTTAGACTTTGAAAGGCGCAATGGCATTGTATATATGTGGAAATGAACTTTCTGAAGCTAGTGAATATGTGGATAGAATATTTTTTTCCACAAAAATAATTAATTAACCAGGAAAACAATGAAAAATAATATCTAATTCGTATTGCTTTAATGAAATGTCATTCCATTGCCTGCATTTAGTTAACTGGCAATAGCCAAATTACTGAAGTGGTTAAACAGGTGAATAGAGTTGCTATTTTAGATAGGTACCGACCTAATGCATCAGCCAACAGTTTGTGGATACTCGACAAACTATCGGACATTACAGACTTCAAAATGTTTGTTTAAAGAAAACATGGATTCAGAATTAGCTACACTAGTAAGGACATTTTTTTTTTATTTCCTGTGCATATAAAAAGCTAAACAGGTTAGTAGAATAAGATTAACCAATTTAGGATGCATAAAATATCAATAATTTTCCCACTCAAAATATGATGTGTTATACTTGTATTTATTTTAGGTATTGAATTTCTAAAATATTGTTGTTTTTTTTTTTTATTTTTTTTTTTTTTTTTATGAAACGGTTAAAATGGCCCGAAAAATTAAATAATAATAATGAATATCAACCACTAATGAAGCGAAATCCTAAGAATTCCAAGTGATTATTCACAATAAAAAAATTAAGTACTTAACCATAAAAAAAATTAGTTGAATGCTGACGTTGACCTTTGGGATTGCGAAGTTAGATATGGTCACGGTTTGGTTTTGGTGTCTTAATAAAACTACATTTTGTTTTTTTATTTATTAGAAAATACGTTTTTGTTTTTCTTTGCCGACGCATCGACTTGAAATTTAAGCCTTCATCAGGCTCTAATACAAGGAGACCAGTTTTAAAAATTAAAATATGGGTACCATAAAAATAGATATCAAGTGAATAAATGTTTGAATTACAAGCCAAAATTTTGGCAAAAATAAAACGCGTTTTCTTATAAAAATAAAATTTTATTAAGATATCAATAGCGAATGCTGACTATATCTGCTTTCAAAGAAATTAGTATTATTTTCAAGGGTTTGATTGCAGATGTCGTGTTTTTGTCAAATTTTGATCGTCTTGTTCTACTACATAAAAAAAAGCCAGTGCAGGCATGAGTGGATATGTGAAATCTTTTGATGAGAACGAAATCATTGAAAATCCTAGCAAGTTTTGCCTGTTCGTCCTGTTTTGAAGTCTGTCCGATGTTTTCATGACCAGGAAACCACAACATTGCTACATACATTCAATTATAAATAGCCCTCAACTAAGCAGCTTTCAGCAACGATTTTCAGATATTTTGCCAATAAATGTTTAGCATAAATATTCAGTTTTCTCATTGCTCTACACTTGTTTACAGTTTTACTATTCGAAATCAATAAAACAATTATTACATTTCAAAAAGAATTGAAATTTTAATAATGACTCGAATCTAGGCGCACGGTAGTGCGCCAGGCCAAGTTCTGGCCTAACCATACTGTGTGTATATTACAGGAGGTCTTAGAGCCGATTTTTACCCTCTCATAACTTTCAACCAGGTAAAGATAAAGTTATGAAATATCACACAGATATTATAATACTAGATGTGCGTAAAATTGGAAATTTTCATAATTCTACATCAAATAGTTTCTGAGATATAAGCGATCGAAAATCGGGATTTATATGACTCACTCATTCATTCACTCACTCACTCACTGACTCATCAAAATTATTACTTCCCATGATGCTAGAGACTTGAAATTTTGCATGCTGATAGATATGGAGGTGTTATTAAAGGAAAAAATCGAAAAATCCTGAAATGTTGAGTTTGACTCCGCTTCCGGGGCGGGGGCGTGCCAGTTTTGTTCTTCCTTCGGAAACCCGTCATTCCGTCCGAAAACCATGATGTGGGAGTATCAAATGAATCGTCTCGGTATGAAGAACCTATATTTGATGTTTTAAGGAACAATTAGACGCAAATAGGCTCGGTCAAAATCTTATACCAGCTCTCTGTCTGTATGTTTGTTCCTTATACAAATCCGTACCGTTTGACCGATCTTGACCAAACTTGGGACACAGATGGGTCTTGATACGGGGAGAATCAAAGGCTAGGTTAAATTGTCTATCAGCTGTCTGTTTGTTCCTTATACAAATACACGCCGTTTGGCCGATTTTGACAAAATTTGACACACATGTCGGTCTTGATCCGGGGAGTGTCATACGCTTGTTCAAAATCGTCTATCAGCTGTTTGCCTAACTGTTTATTCCTTATACAAATCCACACGATTTGACCGATTTTTACCAAACATGGTACATAGGAAGGTCTTTATCCGGGTAGTGTCATAGGCTAGGTCAAAATCGTCTATCAGCTGTCTGTCTGCATGTTTGTTCCTTACACAAATTCACTCCGTTTGTCCGATTTTGACCAAACTTGGCACACAGGTAGGCCTTGGTCCGGGGAATGCACTAGGCTAGGTAAAAAGGTCTTTCAGCTGTCTGTCTGTATGTTTGTTCCTTATACAAATTCACACCGTTTGACCTATTATGACCAAACTTGGCACGCAGGTAGGTCTTGATACGGGAGTGTCATATTACCTATGACGTTTTGTACTTTTTGTTCCATCGGAAAGCCATCATTCCTTCTGAAACCCATCATGTGGAGTATCAAATGTATCGTCTTGGTAAGGAGAACCCATATTTGATGTTTTAAGAAACATTTCGACGCATCTTAACAACAACAGTTGTGACTTCTTTCTTAAATGCAGTAAATAAAGTCCTAGGGGTTAACTGCATAATATACTTGACAGCAGATACTAAGTTTTTCAAAGTCGAGCCATCTAAATTCCAAAGTTTAGGATCACAAACCCAAAATGTATCGTCTTTGTTCTTATCTTTTTCTTGAAGGCCTTCTACACTTTCCCTATTGTGATCTTTATCCTCGGGATAAGGTTCCTGTGTTTTACAGTGTAATAGTTTACTTAAGAGAGCAATCAATTTGACCTCTAGAGTACTGTCATCTGGAAGAGCTTCTAACTTTTCTAGGTTAGTGATTAGATGTATGTAGGTTGATTATTGGTACCAAATATCAAGAAGTAAGGAGAACTTTATGCAGAATCCAAAGACCCTGGTTTTATATGAAGTACAAAAGCCAGTAGGTATGCAGCAATTAAATTTTAATTAATACTTAGAAAAAAAGTAATGAGATCCCCCAAAAAACATAAATGTGAAATAGAGGCCAAGTTCCTGCCCCCACAAAGAAACACTCCCTTCCTCAAAAATATCCCCTCCTAAAACCCCCCAAAAACCCCTTACCATTCTACACTCCAAAAAAGTAGTATGAGTTGCTGTATTAATTCAACCAAAAATATTTGCCAATACAAGAGATGATACAAGAAAGAAATGTCCAAGTTCATTACTTGGAAGACCTCATAGTTACTTACTAAGAACAGTAAAGACACTTCAACTGACCTTTAAAAACAACAATAAAAATACTTATATCCAGTTACAAAAATATCACTTTCCTTAACCAGGTATATTCGTAAACTTGGCAATGTTTTTTTTTTGTGCCGAAATTATCTTTAGAGAAAAACTAAACATTGCCAAGATTAAGAATATACCTGGTTGAGGAAAGTGATATTTTAGTAACTGGATATAAGTATTTTTATTGTTGTTTTTAAAGGTCAGTTGAAGTGTCTTTACTGTTCTTAGTAAGTAACTATGAGGTCTTCCAAGTAATGAACTTGGACATTTCTTTCTTGTATCATCTCTTGTATTGGCAAATATTTTTGGTTGAATTAATACAGCAACTCATACTACTTTTTTGGAGTGTAGAATGGTAAGGCATTTTTGGGGGGTTTTAGGAGTTAATATTTTTGAGGAAGGGAGTGTTTCTTTGTGGGGGCAGGAACTTGGCCTCTATTTCACATTTATGTTTTTTTGGGGATCATTATCTCGCCAAGTAAGGCAATTAGAAAGGGCAGCACTTCACACATTTATAGGGACTGTGTCCAATCCTCGAATATTCAGGGCAAAAAGAGGGTACTGATCCTCTGGAGACTTCCCTCGCTATAAATATTTGTACATCTAATACAGTTTAGGTTATAGCTTATAATGAAGTTGTAAAGTAGTTTTCAGAGGAAATGTCAAAAATAGTGACACGACTTACCTACAACAGTCGGTTCGAGATCGACAAACACAGCCCTTGGTACGTGCTTCCCGGATCCAGTCTCCGAGAAGAATGTGTTAAAGGAATCGTCTCCACCGCCGATGGTCTTGTCGGAGGGCATCTGTCCGTCGGGTTGGATCCCGTGCTCCAGACAGTACAACTCCCAACAGGCATTGCCGATCTGGACTCCAGCCTGGCCGATGTGTACACTGATGCATTCACGCTGCAAAACACACAATGACAGTAGAAATAGGCGGGGAAAAAAATGTCTTTGGCAAGTTACAAAGCTATCATGCAGTGAAAGATGCTTCTATTGTAGTTACATGTCAACGAGATCTTAATGGACATTAGTATTAATTTTATAGCACATTCAAAAAAAGAGAAGATATTGAGGCTTGACTAAGGAAAAAAGAGAGGCCAGAATTGTGTGTCTTATGAACATAAGGAAAAACGCTTTATGAAGAGTAGGAATTTAGCACAAATACAAGGAATTAAATCATTAATACAACCTTTGCGAATATTTTTTTCAAGTAAATTCCCCCCTTAAAATTTGAGGTTATACTAAGATTTTAAATTACAATAAGCATAATCAATCCTTTAGGAGTGGAATTTTGGCTGAGCCCTTCGTGTACAAACCAAAAAGTTCAAAGCGATTGTAATTTTAGATTCCTTCTTACTATACTACATGTTCCAAAAGCTAGAGGCTAAAGTGGAAGCAGGTGTTTATACAATTTTTTGTCAGTTGTTGATAACAAATATAGAATAGGAATTTATAAAAATGACGTTGTGATATTAGTTGAATATAAGGCTCTATTACATGAATTATGTTGCCATTCTGTGATATGAAGCGGATATCCGCTCTTCCGGAAAGAAATTCTTCGTCTCGTTGGCTTTTCAACAAAAAAAATATGAATGTTTGAAAATGAAAGCACTATCCCCTCATTAATGAGGGAGACTATTAAACACTGTTTCAACAAAGCTTACTTAATGGTTCTCTGATAACAACCCCAGGCCTTGAAACACCTTCATTTTGTATTCACTTTGAATCTGAAAAATAAAAATAAAAAAAAATAGTCTGGAATATTGCATTAGACGGCATGCGAATCATAATCAATTGCAAGAAATGAGTGCGTGAACTGAATGTATACAGAACTGCAGTAAGACTGTCACATGATTCATGTTTTCAATAGTAGAGAAGAGAGAACAGTCTAAAGGCACGCAACCTTTTCGAGTTAGAACTCCAGCCAGCTGACTTCATAACTCACTAACTACATGCGGCGGAGGGATGTGTCATTCATATTCATATGAATTTAAACTTTTTTTTTTCAATACAAAGAAAAAATTCAAGTATAAAAGATGAAATACTTTGTAAGGCTACCTGTTTGCATCGACCAGTGTTCGGTTAAAATCATTTAGAATAATAATGTCATACTGAATAATGAATAATATTTTCATTTATTATTCAGCCATTCAATAACTTTTCCTTTTCATTCATTATTGAATAAAAATGATTCATTTTAATGAAAATTATTATTGAATAAACCTGATTCTTTCGAATGAAAGTTTTTATTGAATAAAAATGATTTATTCGAATGAAAATGTAAAAAAAATATTTATAAGAATGTAAA
This sequence comes from Gonocerus acuteangulatus, assembly GCA_946811695.1. NCBI lineage: Eukaryota > Metazoa > Arthropoda > Insecta > Hemiptera > Coreidae > Gonocerus > Gonocerus acuteangulatus. The sequence goes on from OX328123.1 coordinate 65,184,996, forward strand.
TTTATTTAATTTCATTAATTTTGACGGTTTAATTTTATTAAGTCAAAGGTACGTGGGTCCTGTCATTTCTCCGAATCCTCACAATTCAACTGTGCAAAGGGCCCAGCCGCTCTCGACTGCTGAAGCAATCAAGGTTAAAGGGAAGATTAAAATATATCGAAAAGGTTGACAACCGATTATTTTTTTGTTGATTTCATATTCTGACCGAATTATAACTCTAATTTTTTACGGGTACAGTAGATAACTGTCATATTTGTTTTGAGCCACATTATTTTGAATGATTAAATATGATGAATGAATGACGAATTATTCATAGAATGGATAACATATCAAGGAATGAATAACTCAATGAATAAATATATTCTCATTTAATAAAAAGTTGTTTGAATAATAAGAAATTTATACTCCAAGAGACGGCTTACAAATATGTCGTAAAACTATCACTTAAACTGGGTAAAATTTTTATCGTTTGTGTTTTTGAAGATTTGTAATCTTGCTTAACATAAAACGAGCTGTTCCATGTAACTTGAAGATTTATTAGCAACTCGAATGTTCTCAATTCATCCACAAATTCAGTCTTGATCAATATTGGTTACAATCTTCCTAGCGTCAAACTATTATTGCTGAATAAATTTCATTAATTGTATTAATTATTCACTGATAAAATATAGATCTGGTTAAATAGAAGGCGAAATCCTCCAAGCTGCAGTATCTGAAATTAGGTTTATACATGTGTAAAGCTTCTTATCACACGGAACTCATTTCAATCAAACTGCTATTCCTGGCCATTATTCGATAAACCATGCTTCCATTTATAGCTATATTTAGCATGGTAAAAGCCACGTGGGAGAACTTAAATTGATAATGATCAGCAACTGATTGGACCATGTTTAATCCATTTAAGTTACTAATTAGTATGACGTAAAATAGGAAGAAATGTTTTATTAACGAATGAAATACTGTTAATAAACCATTCCCTGGAGTGTAAACAAAAAAAAAATAATAAAACAATCTTTACAAGTTTACAAAAACTTTTAGAATACAATCACCAAGGATAATTCTACATTCCTCTGCAGCATTTACAGAAAATCAAATATATTCCATGAAATTACACCACTAAACTACACTTTACACTGCTCAACTACATGTTATGCATTTATCACTGTCCAAATTACATAACATACAGCAAACTGACACTATAACTTGCACTGATTCATTGGCTCTACACCTATATACAAAGACTAGCTGAATACCCGTGCTTCACCACGGCTGATAAGTATTTTTTTATATTGAGTTAAATAAGATATGATCAAAATTAACACTACTACATAATTTTGTACAGCTTATAAAGAAGTTACCCAAGAAACACCATGTGGAGGTAACCGTGCTTGAGTAAAAAAAAAAAAAAAAAAAAAAAAAAAAAAACGCTTAAAAAGTTAGGTAAACAGAGACAAATACTCGTTTTTTTTTGTTTTTTATGGCGCATCGACAAATCGTGGCCATTAGCGCCGACGTCCAGGGTGCAGCCAGGAATTCTCTCAGCGAGCCCTGAGATGAGAAAATTTCTGGCGCCGGTGGGGATCGAACCCACCATCTCCCGCTTATGAATCTAGCGCGCTAGCCACTAGACCACGGGAGACCCCCCCGTGCAAGTGTTTGCACTCTAAACGTATTGTCCGTGCAAAATTTCAAATTTTTGTGTCAAGTGGTTCGGGATATCATTATCTCGGATGGATCATCACCAGGGCGTAAACTCTATGAGGGACAAAATCACAGTTCATTTCTAGTAATTTAAGGTCTGCCATCATAGTTGAAATTAACCTCAATTAAAAATAATACTATGAAATAGATAATGTAAGGTAACAGCTACTCTGTTATCGTCCTAGCAACGCTTGCTGCCTAGGCTTGCCTGCTCTAACCAACTAAAACTTTAAACCCCCCTAAAAGTACTTAAAAATTCGAATATCAAAAAATCCTTTCTTGGTGAGTGCCTACGTTCTATAGGGAGTGTCCATGCAAAATTTCAAAATTTTCTTTCGAGTGGTTTGGGCTGGGGATGATAGGTCAGTGAGTCAGTGAGTGAGTGGTATTTGACAAATATGTAGTAGATTAAAACAACATAACATTTTTTTGGATACATATGCATAAAGACATAAGACTATGTAAAGAAATAGACGGCCAAAATCAAAACGCCCCTAGACATCAGAGAACAAACACTGGACATATGTAAAACAATAAAAAAAAAAATAGCTCAAGATTGACTAAATACTGATTATAGACAGAAAACAAAGTAAGACAAATTAAAAACACAATCAAAGCCTTGCATGATAATGAATTATCATTAAGCAGAAGAGACCAAGTTGTAATAACCAGGCTTAGAATTGGACATTCGCTATTGACACATCTGTACTTTATGCAAAGACAGGACAGATGCATATGCTCACTTTGTAGTGTTGCACTGAGGATAAAACACGTACTGATAGCCAGCAAAAGTCAATTCACTAATGCCTGCAGTTGCTCTCCAATAAATCGGTTAATGTCTAAAACGTCAGATCTGTCAGCTTCAGAAGGTAGGCAAGATTGGGAACGGAATTCTAGTTTCAAAAATATTCCAAATAATGTTACCTTTCCACTTTTGAAGACAAAGCACCATCTTCGGTGAGCTGATAGTTGACGAAAGTTTCCTCTTATCATAGTTTCTCATAGCCGCACTAGTTGATTAGAATTCATTCAACCTTAGCTTTAAATTCCGGAAGCTCATAGAAAATTTTATAACTCAACAATAAATCTCGTACAAATTCGTTTATTAACTTAATGCTCTTTTGAAGGTTTTTGCCAAAACCTGTGATTTGTTTAAACTTGCTCCAGCCCCTTTAATATTCAAATACTTTATTCAATGTTCCGAGTCCTGAAATGTTTATAAACTCCGCAAGTCCAATTTAACTTTAATTTAACTGGGTTCAACTAAGCACGGACATGAACAATGAATACCCACATAATTCATCCGTTTATTTATGGCATAGTTCTACATTGTTTTGGTGATAAAAAGTTGACCAGAGTTGGAACATCTACAAGTTTCAACTTTACACCAAGCATGAGTTCTATAAAATTTATTTACACAGTAAATGTTAACAGTAGTAGTGTTTCAAATTATCTTTCCTAATAAATACTTAATAATTAAGTTATGAAATTAATTCAATATTGAGAAAATTTATTCAAGTTCCTACAAATAAACGTCCATTTAGACATTTATATGAAAAATTACTGTTTAATGGGGCGCTCAACCATACAAGATGCTAAAACATAAATATGATATCAAATAAATGAATTTTGATTGTAATGGAGTAGTAAAATACAATCATTACATAAACTTGGTTTTACTTACAATATTATGACCATGAAACACTAGCGCGCAATTGGAGCATTATTTTCACTAGAAATGAATCTAAAAAAAATGTCTAATGGTAACTCATAAGCTCTGATGCGTTCACAAACAAACTATAACATTTATATAGCAGTAATTTTCTTTTACAATGGAATTATTTCCTTTGTACCTGAATGCAAAGTATACGGAGACACAACACATGAACAATGGGGAGTCAGGTCTCTCCCTGAAAAAATACAAATCAAATTCGCCCTCAGAAGAACTGAAACTAGCCATATACACACGCTTTGAAACCCTTGTAACTAATAAACAGTAAGAAGGTCTCCCCGTGGTCCAATGCCTAACGCCTAGGATTTTCATGAGGGAGGTGTTGGTTCAAGTCCCGCATACAGCAGGAATTTTCCTCATTTCAGGGCCCCTTGTGAAAATTATCTACTGCACCATGGATGTCGGCGCTAATGCCCCGTCAAGCTAACGCAAATTGAGCATGGCCCTGATAGAGAAAAGGTTCTATCTTAAGAACCCAATGGCTTATGAAAACAGCTATTATTGAGGAGCACAAATATTCAAAAATTGATTCATTTATATAGCAATCTTTTTGGGAGAGGACTGTTTCTGAGTAATCCATCTTCGAATTCACTATTTTTTACTCCAATGTTCAAAATAGCTCCCAAAGAAAAAGTATGTACTTGGTTGTATTTCTTATCATTCTAATTATTTGTTTCGTAACCCATCATTTTATTATTTCTTTTTGACTGAGGATTTGTAGATATAAAGTAATTTTATGATAAAACGTGACTTTGAAATATGCTTTATACGATTAAACACGAAACAACACGTTGTTATACAGGATTTTCTGTTTCAAACAGTGGTAGAAAATAAACACTTAGTGAAGAAACAAGTTTTATTAATCATTCTTCTAAGGGTGTAATCATAGGCGGGGATCATTTAAACTCTAATTAACTCCGGAGTAAAGAGAAAGGAAAACGTTTATGATCTTTAATAGTGTTAATAAATAATCCTAAGGCCTTTGAGTAGCTCTTTAATGTTCTGACTCAATATCTGGTTAGTATAATTATCAGCATTCATTCAATTCATGTGAGGCTGCTCAAATGAAATAAATAAATAAATTGAAAGTATTTACAATAAAATGGTTTAATAACTACAATTAAAAAATATAAAACAACATGCAACAACCCTTTAAAGCTAAACTAATTCATGCAAACGCCTAAAATATTTTACTTTGGCCGGAATAAATATATATATGCAGAAGGTCATTAAAAAATAGAGTGATCTGAAGTCAATAAAAATAAACTCACATTTTTTAAATTAAACTTTTCAGGGGATAAAATATATAAAATGCAAACTGTAAAACTTAAATTTGTTAAGGATCTGTGAAAATCAAGCATAGTGCGTTGTTTGTCTATTTTTCCCCCTCTTTTTTACTGTAAATCAACATCTAGGCCATAAGCGCTGGGCTACTTATTGGTTTCGACCCTTCCTAAGCATTCATGGAGCAACAGGTAATTTTCTCAACGGGCCGTGAAATTAGAAAAATGCCTGTTGCAGGGGAGAATCGAACCCCGAGAAATTCCTTTTTTTTCATCACAGGCGATAAATTCGAATTTTGAATTTATCGAAGTACGAGAATAGATAGTGGCTAATACCCTCCGTATCACGGGATGCACTTCGGGCTTTTGACCTATTGTGCGAGTCCTAAAACACTCAACGCTTCCCAAAATTCCTGGTGACAACAGGTATTATTCTTATTCTTATTATTATTTTCATTTTAATTTCAGTATTCATACTAATTGTAAAAGAAATCATTATTTTACGTACATACATAATCAAAATACGTGTAGTATCCAGAAAGGATGGCATACGTAGTTTAATAAACTCCCACGGTGGAAGATTACTCCAACGTGGAAAACATGAAAAAAAAAAACAGGTATTGTCTGACTTTTCCTAGTAGGAGTCTATTGAGCTAACGCTTAAAACTGGATTCTTAACGATTTATGAATTACGATTCTGCAAGATCTAGGCGTAGATCGACATAGACGAATATTTATGATTAGGGCCTCTTGAAGAGTTATTCTTACCGCACATCCCAGACAAATACGCCCTTTGTAGTCCAAGGAGCGTGTAATACCCGACACAGCGGAAGAATCAGAGTCGTCGCTAGATAACGAGTGTCCAGGATGGCTAATATAAGCCCATTAGTTAAGCTAATCCTGTTAAGTAAGATCAGTCACGGAATTAAGACATGACTAATAGCTGGCCTCAACAACTGTCAGTCCTGTTTTAATCTTCTAGTCTGATCCTCTGTCGTCGAGCTCGAGTCCTGGCTCATCCTTTACTCTTATTTTATTCTAATTCCATCGAGGTCTTCCTTAAGAATTGAGTAATGCCTAAATTATCTTATTCTATTGGAAATTAAACCTTAATAAGCAAGAAGAAGCATTTAGAGTGTGATATAATCTTCTATTGTTTCTCAAATGTACAGGCCTTAAAGTAACAGTTCAAATTCGACAGGGTTCCTTAGAAGTTACTTCCAATAATGTGGAAATTATCAAAAGACGTCTCATTGTCTCATGCAAGAACGAACACGTTTTGAGGTTGTGTTCAACTGCCATTTTCCAATAGGAAGCTATTACATACATTGAACGTTTTGTATAAGTGCGCCTAAGGACTGAAATCCCCTAGTTTTAGTTAAACATAATAGTCCGTCGGCCCGTGTACATTTCATGCAACGATTTTTAAGATTTTTTATTTTTTCACTATTGATTGTACCCATCTTAACTAGTTCAGTGCCACTTGTCAGCTGGCGAGATCGCGGTGGGTGTGGCTGCGAGGGCGTTGCAAAGATAGGAAAAATTTGATGATGTGAAACGATTTTTAGATTCGTGAAATTTTTTGGAGAAACACCTTTCATTATACACTAAATATTGGCACTTGTCAACTGGCCGGCCAGCGGTGGACTGATTGTCAGCTGGGGGTCTAAACTTGGCAAAAATACGAAATTCTGAAACCAGTTTAAGATAGCTGAAAATTTGGTGGTTACTAGTATTTGCAGTGAGATTAACAAAAAACATTGTCAGCTGCTCATATCTTGGTGGAAAACTTGTCAGCTGGGGGTGTATAAGCGCTGAGCGCATGAGCTTCGAGTGGGCGAGTGCTCCGCTTTATACCGCCAGCTTTTCCACCCACTTATAAGCAGCTGACAATTTATTTCGTCAATCTTATTAAAAATACTACCAACCACCAAAATTTCAGAAATCTTAATGTAGTTTTTGAATATTTAATAGCGAAAGCATGCTTATAGCGATTACATCTTCTGAGTACATTGATTATAAATGGATATTTTTATTATTAACGTTAAAATATATTATATATTTGTATTAAGGTATGATGGAAAAAATATATTATTCATTTGTATAAAATACTGTATTGGTAATACAAATTATTATATAATCGATTAATAATAATAATAGTTTAGTAATGATTCTTTGCAATACAATTAAGTCAGTCGTCTTCTGATTCTGACTCTTCACCTTCAGAATCATCACTTTCGATGCCTGCAGTGATTGTGAGGTCATCTTCTTCCTGCTGCGTCTCATCTGAAAATGCTAATTATTGTTACTGAAAAAATGATTAAACATTAATCAAGCACAGAAAATAAATAATTTTAATACCTTCAGTGAATTGCTGATCTCGAACAATCATATCAACTATTATTTTCAATTTTCCAGCCGTATCCAGAGGATTTAAAGTTATTTCATTGTAGGCGTTCCTCCTTATTGTTCTGATATATATATATATATTGTCCTTAAACTGTGTTAGCTGACTGTTACACCCACATATAAGCAGCTCACAGTTTTTTTTTTCGTCAATCTTGTTACAAATACTACCAAACGATGCGCTGTCAATAGCTTTGTACTTTAAAAAAACAGGTATTAAGAAATCGCCTGATATCACAGCTGATTTGAAAACAAGTTTATTGAAGATGCATGTCAAATCTCTGCACCTTATCATAGACAATATACAACAAAATATTAATCCTTTTTCGCCAGACTTAGATAAAAACTTATTGTACAATGTTTCGACAGGCAGAGCAGTAGACGATAAAATAGCAAAAATTTTAATTAATGTCGAAACATTAGGTAATGACCAGCGTGAACGTTTTATACAAGAATGTTCTCTTGATAAGCAGCCGTTTGAGAAGCTCATAAAGCAAAATAAAATTTTGAATTTTAGCGGTGCAACCCCCCAAAAAAAGTTAAAATCGCAGATAAATTGGTGGAAATTCGAATGGAACGAGATTTGTTTGGACAATTATTGCGATTGTCTTTAAAAAAAAAAATTACATATTGAAAACCTTTTATCGTACCCTTTAACTCCAGTTTCACTGGCTTTATGTCATATGGATGGTTCTTTATGTAAAACTGATAAATCAACGATGCTCAAAGTTTTTCATAAACAAGTTGATAGCAGTGAGCCAGACTTTTATGATTTAATGATCTTCGATGGTTTTTTTTTTTTTTTTTTTTGTTAAACAGTAGTAAGCACCAAAAACTTTTGGTAAGATATCTAAGGAATTGCTGCAAATGCTATTAACAAATAAAGCATCGACCGTCATCGTTGTGTTTGATAGTTATCCTAGCCCATCAAGACTTAGAGCACGAGTTACGGGGTACAAAAAGAGGGCAACAATACCAAATTCGAGGCCCAGATCAAGAGCGCCCAGCGGATTTTCCTATAGAATTAAAAAATATTTACTTTAAAGAAGGTCTGATAAAATATTTCTCAGAATATTGGCACAGTAAAGAAGTAGCTTCGTTTGTAGACCAAAAAAACAATATCTGAGTGTTGATGAATGTTATTGTTATAATAAAGAAAATGAAAAAATGTGTAGAAATACTGTCGAAAGATTAGCAAGTCCTAGCCATGAAGAAGCAGACACCAAAATTGTTTTTCACGTTTGCCAGCTTGAAAACACTAGAGTAGACATCAGATGAAGCGATACTGATATTCCCATAATTATGTTAGGTAACATGCAGAAAGTCCACGAAGATGGTAAAATTTGGATGAAAATGGGAACGGGGAACAAAGAAAACTATTTAGATATCAATAAGATATTTCGAACATTAGGCGAAACACTGTGCCATGCGTTGCCTGCTTTCAGTCATCCACAGGCTGTGATTTTAACTCTGCCTTTTGTAAAAAAGGAAAAACTAGACCTTTTGCTGCCTTACAGAAAAATAAACCACTTTCTTGAAGCATTTTCCAGGATAAGTAGTTTAACGAAGAATAATGTAGACGACGTATCGAATATAATACAAACTTTTGTATGTGCCATGTCTGGTTTTAAAGCCATAAACACTGTTAATGATGCCCGTGTTCCCACTTTTATGAAAATATTCAAATTAACAGAAGACGCCACTGAATTTAAACTACCTGACAAAAATTTCGATGCTTCTCTTTTGCCACCCTCAAAATCTGAGTTACTGCAACACATTTTAAGGACAATATATATATATACATATATATATATATATATATATATATATATATATATATATATATATATATATATCAGTACAATATGGAGGAACGCCTACAAACAAATACCTTCAAGTTTAAATCCTCTGGATTACGGATGGAAAATGGAGAATAATATGTAAACCTGGAAATGGTTTGATGGCGAACAATTACCTCCAGTAGTTGATATGATTAATCGAGATCAGAAATTCACTGAAGGTATTAAAATTATTTATTTTCTTTGCTTTATTAATGTTTAATCATTTTTTCAGTAACAATAATTAGTATTTTCAGATGAGACGCAGCAAGAAGATGACCTCACAATCACTGCAGATATCGAAAGTGGTGATTCTGAAGGCGAAGAGTCAGATTCAGAAGACGACTGACTTAATTGTATATCATAGAATCATTACTAAACTATTATTATTATTATTAATCGATTATAATAATTTGTATTACAAATACAGTATTTTGTACAATTGAATAATATATTTTTTTCATCATACCTTAATACAAATATATAATATATTTTAACATTAATAATAAAATATCCATTGATAATCAATGTACTCAGAAGATGTAATCGCTATAAGCCTGCTTTCGCTATTAAATATTCAAACACTACATTAGGATTTCTGAAATTTTGGTGGTTGGTAGTATTTTTAATAAGATTGACGAAATAAATTGTCAGCTACTTATAAGTTGGTGAAAAAGTTGTCAGCTGGCGGTATAAAGCGGAGCACGCGCACACTCGAAGCTCATGCGCTCAACGCTTATACACCCCCAGCTGACAAGTTTTCCACCGCTGGCCGGCCAGCGGTGGTCCTGACAAGTGCCAATGATTATTGTATAATGAAATGTGTTTCTCCAAAAAATTTCACAAATCTTAAATTTTTTTCACATCATCACATTTTTCCCATCTTTGCAACGCCCTCGCAGCCACACCCACCGCTATCTCGCCAGCTGACAAGTGGCACTGAACTAGTTAAGACGGGTACAATCAATAATGAAAATATAAAAAATCTTAAAAATCGTTGCATGAAATGTACACGTGCCGACGGACTATAAGAACTTGTTCCATTATATAAAGCGACTTGGATTTGATGGCTGATAGTGCGATTTGATTGTTGATACAACAGATTGAAGGTATATTTATTAAAAGTCCGACCAGCAGGAACTGCGACATCTTAGCGCATTCCCGTTCTTATTCCTAATGTAATTTAGAAACGGTTAATACTCATACTTATTAGGGAATCTGAACAGATGTAAAAATGTAAAATGAAATATTAAAGCAAAGCAAGATCTTAGGCACCAAACAGGAAACAGACAGTGTCGTAAGCGGAAATTACTTATTTAAGCACCGATTTCATTCAACGAGATTGTTCAATTGAAAATCACACAAGAAACCATAGAAAATGCAATAAGCTCTCGACCAGATGCTTCACATATACTAAGATTTCCCAACCAGTTCCAAGATATATAAGAATGTATCCAAAAATCCCACTCGAGTTTTATCCATTTTCAACGATAACGGTTACATGGAAGTGGTTTCATTAGATTCTTCACGTCCAATTGCATATACAGCGAGTTTCAACAATTCTGGCAAACACGGTGCGTTGCGTGGGTTTGAAGACTACATATACCTATTTTGGGTATTTTCCTCTTCTTCATCTTCATCTTCGTTAGCTCTACATCCCGGGACAAGCCTTGGCTTCTTGAACAATTTCTCTGCAGATGTCCCTGTCCTTAGCTTTTTTCTTCCAGTTAGTCACTCTCAAGCGCCTGAGGTCGTCTTCCACGTCCTCCAACCATCTTTTTCTGGGCCTGCCTCTTCCTCTGACTCCATAAATTCTCTCTTGGAGCATATAATAGATTTTGGGTCTATTGCTGAGGAAAATATGGAAACAACAATTATAGAAACAAAGTAGCACACCCACCATTACCTACAGACTATAAGTAGTCACTTGATACAATTATAATCCCCTGAGATTCAGATGTCAATTAAAAAAGTTTATTAAAATATACGAAATTCTATAAACCCTAGGCCAAGATTCACAGCACACACAAAACATTTCATTATGATCTAAAATTTCACAGAGCCTCTTGACCTGGTTTCAGTTTACATATCAAAATATTGATCGTTATGTAAAGGCTAAAATCCTCTTGAACAGAGCACTTTACCTATTGATTAAGAAATTATTTAAACAACCATTGAAGCAAATGAAACGGCTCGCCATTGTCTACCACTGCATTGTTAATTATTATGTAAATGGTTGTATAACTGAATGTTTGGTTTTAATTTTTTTTAACGTTCCATGAATATTTTTTCTCTAGGTTACAAGAACGACTAAATTTGGAAGACGTTTTTTTTGAAACTCTGTATAGATAGTAATTAATTCACTTATAAGAATAAACGGTTGAAATTACCTTTGTCAACCATTGCGACTATTGTCGGTAGGAGGAAAGGAATCGAGGAGAATTACGGTATATAACAACAAAATATGTACAAACAATAATATTGTGACTATTTTATGAAAGAATTTATTTTATTTCAAAATAGCCACGAAACTATTTAGTTATACAAAATATTCACTTATACGAAACATTCTCCGTTCCCCCTCACATTCGTATAAGTGAGACTCCAATGTATTAGAATTATCTTCTATATATATATTAAAATCACGTGTCTGTGTATCGTATCTGTTTGTCTGTTTTTTCGTTATATAAATCCACACCGTTTGACCGATTTTGACCAAACTTGGCACACATGTAGGTCTTGTTACGTGTAGTCCCGCAGGCTAGGTCAAAAACCCCTACC